>JAQSVV010000068.1:7520000-8120000 GCA_036375495.1 Agrotis segetum
GTAGCGCGAAGACAGAGGCGACTTCCGGTTTTCTACATTTTTATGTCAAGCTGTCAGTACTTTTATGGTGAACGCACATCTAGCCGCACCGCAGTCCCCGCATTACGAATGGGGAAGGCAAGTGTCAAAGTGACAAGTGACAGTTTGGTACCCAAAGAACTGTCAAATCAAAGTAATTTTCAGAAAAAAAACGATTTATGGATGTAAAATGACTAATGTTGTGTAATAAGCTGTAAAAATGATGGAACATACAAATTTCCGACAATTCACACTATAACTTTGTATGAAGTTCTATGAAACCTCGCACACTTACCCGCATCGCAGTAGCCGCAGACTAATCGGTAAGAAAACAGACTGCGGTGCGGCTAGGTGTGCGTTCACCATTATAATGCCAATAAAATAAGCGCGCGTGTGAATGGGGGCTTTAGATAAGAAATAAATCGACTAAGAAGTAGTTCGTATTTTTGAAAAAGGCATAATCTGTTTCATCCGTCAACAATGCCACACGGCCTGGAAGCCATGCCAGAAAAAAGAAACAAAAATGCCAGCTGACACTGACACTAATGACATGCATCTGATGCATCAACACGGATGACTATGACGGGGATTTTGCTATTGTCTTGGTGAGATTAGGCACGCGTTTCTTAAGAGCAAACAAGTCAACATTTTTTCCATAGAAACTTCGTTGGGGTTTTACTCCACTATTTGATAAGGTACATCCAAAGTTAAACATGGTATCGTTTTGTCTCCTTATAAATTTTGTCGGTACGGAAGCAGAATTGTAAAATATGAAACCATTAAAAAGTTACGAGCTTCTAAAGATTCATTTTTTTTTGCTAATTTTAACACAACTTTGGGCGTAAATTTGAAATAAAAGAAGCATCAATTTCCAAAACGAAGCCTGTACCGACACAGCAAATTTATCGAAGAATTTAATAAATGTTACTTGAAATTGATTGATGCAGTGGTTGTTTCATAAAACCCCAAATTCCAAAGGCCTTTTTGTACTTTATCACGTGCGCCTTTTACTCGTGAAATATCGTGCATCTCACTGCCTTCGGTGCGGTGCGGGAGGATGACACGCACGCACACATGCATACTATGAATGGCGCGCCCGGCTGTCTCCGTATGACGTGTACGTTGACAACCTATAATATCTATGCTTTACGATAATACTCTTTTGAACCTGGCTTGAATTTCTGATTTCGATTAAGCCGATACTACACAGGTCAATTTCGGTTCAATATTGCTTTCCATTCCATTGCTTCAATGGCATTGACGCATCTAAACACATTTCAATTTGATTGTCTAATATCATTGAAAGTTTAGATTTTTAATTGCCTTTCAATGGAATGGAACCAATATTGATCAATCGAAATGTCGGTTGAAACATGTCAACACGAACATTGCACAATGACCAATCCGCGAACGGCAGCGAAGGAATCGGACGTATAGGATTGCGTAGTTTCTAGCGTGCGCTAATGTTTATAGTTTTAAAAATGGTTTTTGAGTGGCGTGACAATCATGTTCCTCATTTTCTGGAACTTTTTCAAAAATGTGAGTGTTTGTGGAATACAAAATCCAACTATAATACTTGTGACGCTCCTATGGTCGTTCTTCGCCAAATACACGGACGTACCCACCAACGCCGAGTTTTTTTTTATTTAGCTCATTCATTGAATACAAATTAGGGAAACACCTGCACGCACGACTTGACGACGCGACATCGCTAGGCAAATGAACATTGAATGTCTTGTTGACTGTTTTGTTTGTAAATAGGAAATATGTGCAATGTTCAATGTTCAATGCTTTTCAACGAAATTGCTGTCAATTTGAACCGTGTAATATCGCCTTTAGACCTACATTATCTGTTTGACTTGAAATTGTTTGGACTCTGGGCTGCGTTTAAATCCTTTATCCAGTTGAAATTTATACGGACTAAATGTCAAACACCCCGTTTAAGTACACCGCGAGGTGAAAAATAAAGCTAACTAAAATTTAATCTGCCCCGTTTACGGTCGTCCGCTGGCATAAGTTTTTACTGAAAGGAATAAATATTTGCGACCTTTTTACCACGCAAAATTTTATCCTGCTGTCAGATTGACATTAAGTTTTGTTGTTTTGCTGCATTCGCGCCGTAAAACAAATATTTTTATTTTAGAGAGTGAATATTATTTGTGGATTATGGATTTAATTAATATTACACCGGCAAATTGATTATTTGTTTTAAAAATTGAGCTGTCAACTGAATTTGACAACTAACATTGACAGAAACTTATGACTCCGTTCAGCGAACCCTCGCTAGTTTATTTTTTTTCCGGCGAAATACCGCCGAAGGATTTAAACGCACCCCTGAATTATTATAAATGGGGAAGGCAAGTGTCAAAGTGAAAATGACAGTTTGGTCCCCAAAGAACTGTAAAATCAAAGGAATTTTCAGAAAAAAAACCATTTATTGATGTAAAATGACTAGATGTTGTGTAATAAGCTGTAAAAATGATGGAATACACTTTTCAAAATAATATCTACTTTTCTTTTGGAGGTTAAGTACCAGTATTGCATCGCTCGAAAATCGAAGAATTATCACCTGGAACGAGTTTTGTAATAGTTGTGGTGTTAAGAAATTAAATATATTGTGATATTTCTCGAATCTAAATAGAAAAAAAGGTTAAAATTACTGACTTAAAACATTATGATATTTTATCAAAATAGAAAGTCAAAACCAGCATTATATTCTTGATAAAGGAGAGGACAGGTAAAACATACCTAAACTCAAAAATTGAAACCTCAACTACAAGTAATTGTGGATTTATTACGGTAAAATCAAATGTATAACCACTCAATTAAATCACTTTTTTCCTCTTGTAGATGCGCCGCGGCGTCTTAATTCTTCTTTTAGTATATAGTACTTGCATGGACGAATAATTTTCCATATTTGTTTTGTATTTATAGTCAATTTTTTTAACAAATAATCTTGTTTGTTTTTTTGTACAAGGTAGACGTGGGGACCAACTATCGCAGCGCCATCTACGATTAGCTTTGAGTTGCCATCCCCATTGGAAATATTGGAATAGCTTTGAATGAACTTTAGTGCCAGTAAGATTGTGTTGGTTCATTGTAGAACACTTGTAAACAAATTAAAATCAACAATGGGTAAGTCATATAATATGTTACAACCAATCTCTAGGTACCTATTTGATGATCTTTTATGACGCGGTAAAATCTAGTAATATAGTTCAATGGGTAAAATCATCAAATGAGATCTCCCACCCCGGGCAGGGACTGTCGTCCTCACCTACCGCATGACACAGGTCCTCACCGGACATGGCAGCTTCGGGAGGTACCTGTGCATGATAAAAAAGGAGGAAACGCCCGGGTGTCACCACTGCGAGGATCGCCCGGAGGACACGGTGGAGCATACGGTGCAGGAATGCCCAGCTTGGGCGGAGCACCGCCGTGTCCTCACCGCGGTGATAGGCGGAGACCTCTCGCGCCCGGCATTGGTTGCGGCCATGCTGCTGGGCGAGACGGAGTGGGAGGCGGTCGCCTCCTTCTGCGAAGCAGTCATGCTCGTGAAGGAGGAGGCGGGCCGCTTGAGACAGAGGATACCGTCCTCCCTCCGCCCGAGACGCAGTGGTAGACGCCCACGGCGACGGATGTCGCGGGACGATCTCCGGCCACCGTAGGCGCGGGCATGCGGGCGGCGAGTAAAGGGCAACTCGCTGCCCGACCAAGGACCATGCCCGGGTCGACGGCGCGTTGTGTCCCACGCGCGCCTCAAGGAGCGTCAGCATAGTGACGGGCCCCCCCTATAGAGGGCCACAGTCCTGCCGGGGTTGCGGGACATACGTATACCGCGACTCCGGCACACAAAGGGCTACCGAAGGACACCGTGGATTTTAGTCAGTACAAGTCTGACAGTCCCTCCCGCCCTGCCCGGGGTTGGAGGACTCATTTGATGATATTACCACGTAAAAAAAAAAAAAAAAAAAAAAAGGGCAGGGACTGTCAGTATTTTACTATCTAATCAAAATCCACGATGTCCTTCAATAGCACTTTACGTTCCGGGGTCACTGTTACCTAATAAGACGCCCGCGGGGGCGGGGCCGCGAAGCCGAGTTCGTTTGTTGTAGGAATACCAAGGCGAAATATGCGGTTAGTGGGGCAAGCGCAATGTCTGAGTCGGGGGACTTATCGAATTACCGTGACTCTGGAACGTAAAGGGTCAACTATGACCATGCCCGGGTCGACGGCGCGTTGTGTCCCACGCGCGCCTCAAAGAGCGTCAGCATAATGACGGGGCCCCCCTCTCAGAGGGCCAAAGCCTGCCGGGGTTGCGGGATTATTTCCTCACCGTGACCCCGGTACATAAAGGGCTACTGAAGGACACCGTGGATTTTAGTCAGTACAAGTCTGACAGTCCCTCCCACCCTGCCCGGGGTGGGAGGACTCATTTGATGATTTTACCACGTTAAAAAAAAAAAAAAAAAAAAAAAAGGGTCAACTATTGAAGTACACCGCAATAGGCGTACCTACCTATTATTTTATCTTGCTTGCTAGTATTTATAGGTACTTATGCAACATTATTTTTAGTATAACCTGAATAGCTATAGTTTGTTCAAAATCAGTATTCTAAGTAAAAAAGGTTCGAACACGGCCTCGTGTTGCGTCGCTCGGTACTCGCCACGTGCTTCGAACTCGGGTTCGAGTTCGCATGCCCGAGGGTTGTCACATTACATTTTGCCACAGTAAAAGTTATTATTTTTTATTTCAACTTGTTTCGTTCGATAAAAATTGTTAAATGTCTGCATTTTTAGAAGCTTTACACGTCAATAAAAGACCTAAAAATCATATGATACTAATAAATTAAGCACCTACACACATTTCTTTCATAAAAAAAATATTTTAGTGTTTAGGTTTTTTATATCGCTGTTATTTTTGTGAAACAGATACAAAAGATTGGCGAATGGGGAAAAAAGGGCGCCTAGATCTAAGTGCCCCACGCAAAAACAAAATTAAGAGAGCATTGAGTGCATGGGTCATGAATAAAGAAAATATTGCTCCTTTATTTGATACGTCTCCACCGTAAGGTTTATTTGAGTGTATATTAAAAAAAAATGATTTTGTTGGTGCGTAGTTTTGCTTGATAATTTAACCCTGAATCCATGTTTAGATCAACACGAAACGCATTGACATCGATGTAAACGAAGAACAGTTTAATTTCACGAAAGCTGAAGGAAGTCTGTAGTCAGCTGAATCAAGCCATAGATTCAGAAGGCAGTTCTCCTGGTCACAGCGCGTATTGTTAGAAGGTTTGTCTGTCTTCGATGTTGATGGGCTAGTTATTTTTCTTTGTTTTTATACATAGTTTTAATAAAAACTAATTCAAAGCCCAAAAATGTGTTCTTACTTTTTATTTTCAGTTTAATAAATAATCAACAAATATTTACGAAACAGTTTATTTTATTTGTTTTATTCAATAAATATAGTTATCTTAGCCGTATCCGGTAATAGCGATCCAGGTACTAATTTTCTTCTGTTTCTGTAAATAAAAATAAGTAATGCAAGGAACTTTCAGTAATCAACTTAGGTACAACCCTTGTAGCAATCTGCATTACTCGCTCTACGTTTTATAAACATGTTAAAAAAAACGTTTCATGACACATGTCATATTATGTCACAATGTCATGTGATGACGGCGAGGTGGACGGTGTATGCATCGTGTAACTTCGTTTTTATTCGGAATGGATCGGAGCGCTTTATGTGTGGGTGCAAAGCAGACGTGCGTAAGGACTAGCGTCTAACTGCTCATCACTGATACTATCTCTTTCGGGCACGATGACAGGTGAAACAACATGCTTTATGGCCCCGCCTGCCAGTGAGTTCGTGTTCGCACAAAGAGCCACCTTAACCTCTCATATCATCTTGATAACAAAATCTGTTTTTAGTGTTGTGGCTATTGTGTTGTATAAGTGTTGTGTTGTCTGGTTTTAATATATAGTTATAAGGTTAGTATTTTAAGCTTTTCGGCACTCATTTCCCATGGAAATGAGTGCCGAAGAACCCCCTGATGGGGGTGGAGGGACACCTTCAGATATGGAGGTTGTGGAGTGTTCCCAGAACACTGTTCACGTGAGACCCGACATTAGGAAGCGCCCCGGAGCTCCTGAAATTTTTATTGACGCGAAAAGAAATAAGCCGCCGTCTGACTCAATTCAGTCTGTTTTTACTAAGCCGGGCTTTGAGAACGATGCTAAAGTACTGTATAGCGAGAGTGACAGAGCACCCTTTACTGTATTTGTCTCTAGAGTGGAAACAGACCCTAAGCAAGGCCTAACCTTAAATTCTCTTAAGTTTGCCCAATTTATTTTCAATAAAGGTTTTAAAGGTGTTGTACAAGGCAGTGTCAGGTCTTTGGGCCGTAACAGGATGTCTATTGAATTTTTGACGTTTAGTGATGCCAACAACTTTGTTAACAATCCCATTCTAATGGAAAACAATTACTCAGCAGTCATCCCACGCTTTCATGTATGTCGCATGGGAGTTGTCAGGGATATTCCTACTGACTGGACTCTGGAGGAGCTAGTCATCGGTATAGAAACCCCCCGTAATTGTGGTGAAGTAATTAAGGCCAGAAGACTTAATTTTAAAAACAAGAAGGAGGACTCCGTAACTTGGTCCCCTTCCTCAACTGTGGTGCTTACTTTCTCTGGCCAGGTTCTACCGGAGAAAGTTTTCTGTTACAATGTATCGCTTCCAGTTTCTGTTTATCATCTACCCACAATCCAATGCCGCAACTGCTTGCGATTTGGCCATATAGGCACTCAGTGTCGGTCTAACCCCCGTTGCTACCGATGCGCTCAACCTCATCCGGGAGATAGTTGCAATGTTCCCGAGTCACAGGTCTCATGTCTTCTTTGTGACAATGGAAGCCATAAGGCCATTGATAGTAAGTGCCCAGAGCATTCAAGACAGAGGTCCATTAAAATGGTAATGTCCCAAGAAAACCTCAGCTACCGTGAGGCTTCAGTAAGGTTTCCCCGTCCCCGCAAATTACCATACTCTAATGTTACAGCAGGTCCCTCCCAACCTAAACTATCTCAAGCTCTTCCTTCCGTAGACCTTCTCCTCTCGCCCCCTCGTAACACTCCTACTTCTTCTCCATATGCATCCCCTGCTAAAACCTCTTATACCAAAACGGTTTATCGTTCCCCAAGACCTAGACCAGAACTGGGCAAATCCTATGATACCCAAGCCCATAAGTCGTTCACCTATACCCCTAATTCTTCTCAGCCTAATGGCTGTGCTCTGAATTCCCCTTATATTGAAACCACTCCCCTTCCCACTCCTAATGACAATTTAATAGAGCTTCTGACTTGTTCTCTTATAAATATACTGTCTAAATTTAGTGACGCAATACCGAACAATGTCGTTGTATTAGTTCAACAACTCCTCGAATCCTGGACTCGCCAAAATGGAAAAAGTCCTTCAGTGGAACTGTAGGTCAATTCGCTCAAAAAAACATGATATAATTTACCTCATAAATAGATATAAACCCATTGTCTTTGCTGTGTCGGAGACATGGCTCAGGCCTGGATCTCTTTTTAGGGTTCCTGGCTATTCTTGTCTTCGGGATGATAGAGATGACGGACGAGCGGGTTGCGCCCTATTGGTTAGCAGATCTATCACTTTTTCCCAGATTCCTCTTCCTCATCACGATCTTGGTCTACATGTAGTGGCCATTAGAGCCATGAACATATCTTATGTATCTGCCTACATCCCACATCCCAATACTAATATTTTGTCTGAATTTAACTCTATCCTTTCTTCTGTTCCTGGTCCTTTGATCGTGTTAGGTGATTTTAATTGCCGTCACACCATTTGGGGCTCTCACTGTAATGACCCCTCTTCCAGCTTTTTGCTAGACCTGTTAGATGATCGCAACCTTTGTATTCTTAATGATGGATCTGCTACCCGTAGAGTTCCTCCTAACCAAAATATAAGTGTTCCTGACCTTACTTTCTCTTCCCCTTCTTTAGTATCAACCCTTTCCTGGTCTGTTCTCCCTAATTCATATGGGAGTGATCATTTTCCTATCCTAATTTCTTTTCCAAGTACTCACCCTCGTCCTACTCCCATCCAACCCCTACAAAAATATCGCTTACCCCAAGCTGACTGGTCTAAGTTCTTGTCCCATTTGGATGCAGAACTTCAGAATTTTCCCCAAATAAATACATCGAACTCCCTAATCCTCTACAATGATTTTGTTGAGTGTCTTTTGAGAGCAGCTGATTCATCAATCCCTTTAAAAAACTCTGCCCGTCACCTATTACCTTCTCCACCTTGGTGGGATGCTGAATGCACTGAGGGCGTCCGTAAACGTAAAGAAGCAGAAAACACCTTCTCTTCTAGCCTAGATATGGCTGCATATTTAAATTTTAAAAAGACTTCTGCAACTACTTGTAGGTTATTGGCAAGAAAGAAAAGATGTGGCTGGCTCAAATTTTGTGAGTCACTGTCCCCTCGTTCTCCAGTTTCCCTTGTGTGGAAAAAAATTAAAATCTACCGTAGAGCTTGTGACAGTCAGTCTCCCGATGTCTCTACGAATGACTACAGTACCTGGTTAGATGACTTCATATCCAAATTAGCCCCCCCCTTTGTTCCTAGCTCTGACTGCCTTCCCACTACAGATCCTCCTCCTTCCACTTCCTCTGATAGATTTGATGACCCTTTCTCTTATTCAGAACTTATTTGTGCCTTAGATCACCTTCGGGATTCTGCTCCGGGTATTGATGGAATACCCTACTCCTTTATTTCCAAATCTTCTTCTAATTGTAAATTAATCTTTCTTAACCTAATCAATTCCTTTTTCGTTACGGGCCAAGTCCCAGAATCTTGGAAAACTCAAATAATCATCCCAATTTTGAAACCTGGGAAAGACCCAAAAGATTCTACTTCCTATCGTCCTATTGCCCTCTCTTCTGTCTTGGCTAAAATTATGGAAAATCTCATCAAGAACCGGCTTGAATGGATCTTAGAAAGTAAAGGCATCTTATCCAATTCTCAGTTCGGCTTTCGAAGGAGTATGGGAACTCTAGATAGCCTAAGTGTCTTCATGTCTGATGCCCGTATTGCCTTTTCCAAAAATGAAAGTGTTCTTGGTGTTTTTCTAGACATAGCTTCAGCCTATGATAATGTCCAACTTCCAATACTCAGGCAAAAGCTGCTACAGCTGAGTATCCCTGTGAGGATGGTCACCATCATTTGTAATCTTCTTATGTCCCGTTCTATTTCTGTTCGTCATCAAAACTTCCTCTCTCCATCCCGTCTAGTGTGGAAAGGCCTGCCCCAAGGGTCGGTCTTAAGCCCCCCTCTTTATAATATATACACACACGATTTGGAGTCTTCAGTGAGTTGTTTCTGCAAAATCTTACAATATGCCGACGACATCGCTCTCTACTGTAGTTCAGCTTCCCTTTCAGATGCCTCATCTCGCTTAAATTCTGCTCTCTACTACTTAAACCAGTGGTTGACCGATCACGGCTTAAGTTTGTCAATTTCCAAATGTAATGCAGTCGCCTTTACTCGTAAGCGTAATATTCCCCCTATTAGCCTTCATGTTGAAAATGAACCTATTTTGATCGGTGACAAAGTTAAATTTCTTGGCCTCATTCTGGATTCAAAATTATCTGGTCTCTACCATCTGGACTACATTTTAAAGAAATGCGAAAGAGGCGTTAATGTCTTACGTGCCCTTTCTGGAGTTCGCTGGGGAGCTCATCCATCTTCCCAGAAAATCCTCTATAACGCCATAGTTCGCAGTCACTTTGATTATGGAACCTTTTTGCTGGAACCGTGCAATAAAATTGCCCTTGCCAAACTGGATAGGATTCAGTCCAAGTGCTTGCGTATTATCACTGGTGCTATGAAATGTTCACCTATTAATGCCCTTCAGGTAGAATGTTTGGAGCCCCCCCTTCACTTACGTAGACAATATCTCTGTGACAGATTTTTCTATAAAGTCATCCAGAATAAATGTCATCCTCTCCTCCCTCTTCTTCGTACACTCTTTCAGTTAATCCCATCATCTCGTTATTGGTCTCATAAAAGCCCTCCACTCCTCGTTAACAGTTTCAGTAAATTTAATAATATGCACATTTCCCCAGTCCAGTTAAGCAAAAACCCCATATTTGAAGTAAATTTTGATTCCCTAATCTTCAAACCAAAAATTATTTTTAACTTTGGTATATCCAAACTTGACCCTAATGCTAATGTCAAATTCAATAGGATTCTGGCGGAGGACTGGCATGATTGGCTGACATTATTTACAGATGCTTCTAAGTTGTCAGATAATAGTAACGTCGGTTCAGCTGTGTGGATCCCAAAATACAAAATCATTCTTAATTTTCGTAGTTCTGCCTTTGGTACTATATTCACAGGGGAAGCAATAGCTATTTTGGAAGCAGTCTCCTACATTGAATCACATGGCCTCAACAAAAGCCTTATTCTATCGGATTCTCTTAGCTGTTTACAGGATCTAATAAAATCACCTTTTCGCTCCCGTAACAATTCTCCCCTTATCCTAAATATAAAACAACTCCTTTATAGATGCCACTGCTTAGGCTTAGAGATTGCATTGGCTTGGATCCCCAGCCACTCTGGAATTGTTGGTAATGAGTATGCGGATTCAATTGCCAAGTTAGCAACTCAGAATGGGATCGAATCTCACTCGTCTTGTTATCCCCGAGATCTGCATTGTCTTGTTAAACCCGATATGATGAAGAGTTGGAATGAGCTTTGGCAAAAAACTCGAATATTGAAGGGAAGATTCTATGGCTCTATCCAACCATTCATTCCATCAAAATGTTGGTTCAGCAAACTAAAATTTTCTAGTAAATTAGCCACCTCTGTTATAATTAGACTCCGACTTGGGTTTGTTTGCACACCAGTTTTTTTGGCCAAAATCCATGTGAGGGACTCCTCTTTATGTGAATGCGGTCTGGAGGAGGGTACTCTGGAACACTTGTTTTTTTCCTGTCCTCGTTTAACCACCCCCCTCTACGACTTACTCCCTTCTGATATTCCCCGCCCAATTAACATTCCTTTTCTATTATCTCTAGCCCATACCCCTGCAGTTAAAATCCTTTATAAATTTATTAACATTAATAAAATCCAGTTGTAGGCGATATTTATATTTGGTTTATTTGTTCAATGTTCTAACATTTATCTTGTGTTGTTTTACTTCTACTAACCAAAAATGTTTTGTCCTTTTTTAGCATGGGGACCCACGGATGCCACCGCTACAAATACTGATCAATAGTTGTGTTACAGTTTACGACCTTATTTTACCATACCTTGACATTGGCAAAATCATCGAACGTTACGTTTCCGATGGAGCCATAACCTCAAAAATTGAATTGAATTGACTATGACGGGAAGGAAAACGAATCAAACCAAAACTATGCGATTTTATTGCGAATAGTAACTTGAGAGCATCAAAAGCAAGAGGAACGATAATAAACTAGAAACTTGGTAGATTCCGTATTTGTGATTATATCATTTAATTTTCCTGACTTTTTATCTTGTAGTTATGGATAAACAATATACTTTTAACCCAAGTATGAACATCCTTTCAGCCTATTTGATACTGCATTCGTGTACATTGATTTATATATCTTACTGATTGTCTATCTATATCTGATTATTGTAATAACGCAATTAACTATTCTATTGTAGAAATAATGAGTAAAACAAGGACAGCAGGCGATGGAATGGAATCGGCTGAAAACGCATCAGAGAGGGTTCAATATGTGGATTCTAAGATTACCACCAGCCCAACTAGAAAGGATAGTTTGTTACCGCCTCGTTTAGTACAAGTTTATGCTACTAAAGTGTTCAGATCAGATAAGGTGAGGACATATAATACCAAGTCACCAAAGTTTGTGCCTTATGAGCCATATCCTGCAGCTGTGAAGCCAATGACACCCATGCTTATTACAAAAGACTTGAAAAAGTCGAAAAATAACATGGATATTAACACCTTGATAACTCAGATGTCTCAGATGAATACAAACTTGAATGAATTTAAACCTCGTCCAAAACTTAATTCCACAAGTGATAAGTCTGGTCTAGAAGCTGATAAACCCAGTCCTGAGGCTGTTGAGATGAAGAAGAAGATTGATAGCTTGACACATGAAAATGAATCTCTGAAAGAACAGTTAAAGCAGCAAGTTCAGGTATGTTATGAATATTTATTAAGTACTTTCTACTGCCTTACATAATATTAAGTGGTTCTGTTTGTGAAATCTGTGCATTAATATGTATTTAAAACTGTTAAAATCATATAGTAGGGAAAATGAGACATTTAAAAGTTTAATGTAACCACCTTCAAAAACAACCACAAAAAACGGTAAAATAACCAAAAAAACTTTTCTTTCGGAAGTCGGTGGTTTTTTTTATCACCGACTTCCGAAAGAAATGTTTTTTTGGTTATTTTACCCTTTTTTGTGGTTGTTTTTGAAGGTGGTTACATTTTTTTTTTTAAGTTTTTATTTCACTCTTTTTAGTTTAAATATTCAACCTAATTCTTGTCATATACATCATTTTCTTACATATGTAAGAAATCCGTAGCACCGGTAATAACATCGTTAACATCTCTTTCATTTCTTCCCTATCTCAAAAACTACTGAACCGATTTTGATGAAACTTGCAGTATTCTTTTAGTTGAACGGTATCTAGTTCAACATAAAAAGAAGTACTTAAATCGGACTTGTAGTTCCGGAGATATGCGAACACAAACATAATTTCACTAAATGTGGAGTTGTACCTTCCATCATCAGCTCATCCACCTGAGATGATGATTATCAGATGCAAATACTTGAACAGCTTTAGAAAATATATGAAAATGGTACTATGTGCCTATAAAATTTGAAGGTTGCCCTCGATTTCCCTGGGATCCCATCATCAGAGCCTGACCTGATGACAATGGGACCAATTGGAAAGTATACCCTTTCAAACAAAAGAAAAATTTTCTAAATTGGTCCAGGCGTCTTCGAGAAATCGGGGAACATACATAAAAAAAAAAAAAAAAAGATTCCGACGAATTGAGAACCTCCTCCTTTTTTTGAAGTCGGTTAATAAAATTATAATAAATAATCCGTCTATAACTGATAAATCGCAGACCTAAAACTACTTATGCCCTGAATTGTCAATCTTTAAAAAAAACTTGTTTACATGAGAGTACACTAACTACCGCTCTGAAGTATTTTGTTTGTAAGTAAAATTAAATATCATGCAGTTACCTTATCTGAATGTTATTAAACGTGAAACAAAATCCAAAAATTAACCAGAGATACTTGGAGCGCTATGAACTTATTATTTAACATCATTATTGTATGTTCCCACTAAAAAAACGGAATTAAACTTAAAAGTTTTTATTTAATTTCGAAAAAATTTACTATTGCAAGCTAGCCTTTTAAGTCTACCTACATACTCCTGTATAGATATCACTTGTGGACTTGCGTCTGGATAAATATGTACACAATAATTGTATTTTTAACAGCTATGAATGAAATTCTCACTCTTCTGGCTAATTACTGTTAGTAAAAACATAATATCATGTTGACTGATGCGATCAAATATTTTCACAAAGAAAGAAATATTTATAAAAATAAATCCAGCAAACACAGTAGTATGTCTGAAACAGAATTAGATTTAAGAAGTTATTATCTTCAGGTCAACAAAGAACTTAAAACAATGCTGGTGGCATCTATGGGCGAGGACCTAGAGACCCAAGTACAGTCCCTGAATGAAGATAAAAAACATTTGGCCAACGCTTTGCTCAGTTCTGCACAACATTTGTCTACTCATCAGGTATGTTAGATTTTGAGTCAAGCAAAAAGTGCTATTGAGTTTTTCTGTTACTTTCTCACCAGCAGCCTGCAGAGTGTGGAAGTTGGTGGTAAAAATATGTTTAGACAATGGCCCAGCTGAAAAGCAGTATGGCAGAAAAGCATTATCTTTATGAGATTGAGTCTTGTTATGTCACTGCAGGGCTAAGGCTGCCTTTCCCTTTCCTTAGAACATAGGACAATTATTTTAATACCAGTACTACTGGAACATTGGATAGTCCTACCTGTAAATTCTCAATGGCAAATGTTTGACAAGAAAAGTTCTTATTCTAATGCCATTTCTTTTGTTTATTAGGAACAAACTGAATGGTTAGCAGGACAATGTGAAGTATGGAGGAGTAAATTCTTAGCAAGCAGGTAAATCTATACATTTAAAATGAATGAGTCAAATTCAATCAATTGCTATTATATGTACAGTGTTGTTTACACCACTTTGATGACGCAAAAAGTTATACAAAACATGTTGTTGATTTATAAATGAATAGGTGAACTAATGACTAATATTGCTTTCAGCTTGATGGTGGAAGAACTAGCTCAATGTAAGAAGTTATTAAACGATAAGACTGAAAATTTACAACAAGCAATAAAACAATTACTAGACGAGCGGTGCCGGGCGCGAGACATGATGTTATGTACTTATAAGAACTTGTACAGCCTCCACGAAAAGTGGCTCGAAAATATTGCCATAACGGAATATGTCGGCAACAGTAAAATGTACAATCGTCCTATCGGGAATCTAAACTTTAACGCCACCATTCCGCATTCAACAAACATACTGGATATGTCATCAGTCAACCTGAAACTGTCGGAAAATATCAGCAGTTCCGTCGAAAAGCAAGATATTAGCTTTTTGAATAGCTTGCCTACTGTCACTGAGGGGGAAAAGAATGCTGAAAATGTAAGTATTATATTATGTGATATAGTATGCCAATTAGCACGCAGAACTGATGGCCGATGGGACCCTAAGGTTCTCTAATGGAGACCACGCGCCGGCAAGCGCAGCGTAGGACACCCTCAAGGTGGACAGACGATCTTATGAAGACCACAGAACTACACTGGATGCAAACCACTTCCAATCAGTCCTATTGGAAGTCTTCAACGTGTAACGTCAATAGCGCAAAACGACTCGTGGAGTAACTCAGCCCATGTTACTGAACAATGTTTGTTCCAAGACTTTTGGAAATTCGCAAAAAAATGAAAAAATCATCAGTATGAAAAATCTTTTTTTTTTTTGCACGAGAGCTTTTGCGCTATTAACGTTACACGTTGTGGCTGATAATATGATGATGATGATATTTTGTGAATACTTTAATATTAATATTACCCCTAACATGATCCTAACACTTAGCTGAAATGGATATGCAAATCCAAAATAATGAATAGATTCGCCGCGCCCGCCGCCGGCAGTAGCGTTCAATAAGGTATATTCGCGACTGATAGCAATTGTCGTCAACAATAACAAACAAGTAATTAAATTCTACTATGTACTGTATTTGAGCAAACGCTAGAGCGAAAAATTAAACAATTTGGGTTCTTGATAATGAGAAGTAATCTAAATAAGTATTTGGTTGCTTTGCAGTTGGGGTACCTGCTGTTTGTTTGAATGTCCTAATTATCAGGCACAAATAATGTCTATATTTGCGTATTCAAAACCGATAACTTGTATTTAGTGGCCTATATGTATTTTACTATTTTTAGCACAAGTTGGTGATTAATATTATCGATTGCCGAAATATGAAATTTCGTAAGCAATTTCAGCGGACGTGTATAGGCGACGTAACTATTAAAGCATACATCATTCAACAGATAATGGCTACACCTCTAGACGTCAGGAAGGTGAACGAGGAACCAGTGAACGCGTTAGTTCACCACGCCTACAGCAGCAGCGGTAATACACCTCGACCAATCGCTTCCTGTGTACACTGCCACGGCAAAGTCCAGCTTCTCTAATTGGTTAAAATGTAATAACGGTGAGGAATGCATTAAGTTGTGAGATGCAGCACAATTTTAGGTAAACAGAAATTAAATTTAAAGAGCGTCATGGGATCTTTGAAATAACAGCGCCATCTTTTAAATTCATTTTGTCCCGACTACAGCAAAGCCAAAAGGAGGGTTATGATTTTTTCACATATGTTTTGTTAACATACAAGCGCTATATGAACCATAACACACTCTAAATACCCGATTTACATTGGTCAAGGACAATGGCGAATGACGAGCACTCTCAACGCAAATTGACTCTCTAACTGGTCGATCAGCTTTCACCACTGTCTTTACACACTTTGACAGCCGATAACGAAGTGAATACGTGTGAGGTTTTTCCTTAAATACCGCTCCCTCCCGTGATTTCGGGTTCCTGAGCGATGCCGCTTTTCAGAGATGCCCCTCTTCCGAGCGATGCCCCTCTTTCGAGCGATTCCGCTCTTCCGAGCGATGCCCCTCTTCCGAGGGGTGGCCCTCTTTCGAGCGATGCCCCTCTTCCGAGCGATGCCCCTCTTCCGAGCGATGCCCCTCTTTCGAGCGATGCCCCTCTTCCGAGCGATGCCACTCTTTCGAGCGATGCCGCTCTTCCGAGCGATTCCCCTCTTCCGAGCGATGCCACTCTTTCGAGCGATGCCGCTTTTCCGAGCGATGCCCCTCTTCCGAGCGAGCTGCTTTTTCGAGAATGCTGGTTCCAGAAGCGATGTCCCCTTTTTAAAGTGAAGTCTTCTCCCCCAGTGATTCCGCTACCCCGAATGATGGCGCTTTCCCAAGCACATGACCAATGTGAATTGGACTTAACAGTGTGGATGCCCATGCAACACTAGAGTTAGCATACAAAGTAATATGACACTGCCTTTATGGCATTTTACTAAGTTGTGTATAGATAATAATTTTTAAACAATACACATCTGTGTAGTTAAATATCAAAAAAGCAATCAGGTAACTGGCGTAAGGTGTAAGTGTGCCAATCCCTTTAGATAGTCCAAGTTTAATTGTTATTCATAAAAATGTGTCCTGTGAAGTGAAGGGCATTCGGCACTCCTAGTAATATAGAAAACAAAATGCCGCTCTTCCAAGCAACGCCACAATCCCGAGCTATGCCGCTTTTCCATGCGATACAGCTCTCCCGAGCCAAATAGCCATCTCGAGTGATGCCGCTCTCTCCCGAGAAATAAAAAAACCGGCCAAGTGCGTGTCGGACCACGCACAGTGTAGGGTTCCGTAGTTGCCCATCAAAATACTTATGCGTACTAACTAAACTGATTCGCTGAATGTAATTTTAAAAAGAAGAATTTTCAAAATCGGTCCAGGATTCTTTGAGAAATCAGGGAAAATACATAAGAAAAAATATTACGACGAATTTAGAACCTTCTCCTTTTTTTGAAGTTAGTTAAATAGTTGACGATAAAAACCTACCTATCCCCAAAAAAACATACCGTAAAAACATACATATTAAAGCTGTAAAAATAAAGTTGACAAACTTACATTTGCAGTTGATTTATTGTTTCTCCGATACATTTTGTTTAAGAAAAAATTTAATCAAGTACATTTTATAAGTTGGTCGACTATTACTCGTAAAGTTGTAAAGCCTACTTAGTCATGACAATTTTCTTTTAAACTTCGTTATATATACTACTATTGTGAATTTTTTCACACCCCCAAACATAACCGTTTAGCTGGTAGAGGGGGGGGACACTCGAATCGAGCAAAATTTAGCACTTTAAAGCTTAATATTTCACAAACGAATTTTTTCATCAAAAAATTGTTAATGGAAACTATCATTATTTTTTAAAGGCCTATTTAATGATACCCCACACAAAGGGGTACGCGAGAAAAAAAGAATCCTCACTTCACGTGTAAGTACAGGAGGTACCCTAAAAAAAAATATTTTACAAGATTTTATTTTACCACTTTTTCGGCACAACAAATCCGTATATTCACACCAAATTACAGCTCTCTAGTACTGTGCGTCTCTGAGCTAAACTGCGGACAGACGGACGGACGGACGGACGGACGGACGGACGGACGGACGGACGGACGGACGGACGGACGGACATGGAGAAACTATAAGGGTTCCTTGTTGACTACGGAACCCTAAAAACGGGATGAATGCAAAACTGCGTTGACCGTTTATATTACGGACACTCCTTTACTTATTAGTTATTACATAATTCTCCAAACTAACATACTAATGTATAAATTATTGTTGTTGGAAGATGTTAGTTGTTTATTAATATAGTTTAGTTTGATAGGTATTGGTGCTCTGTAATAGCAATAGTATAAATTACTCAAACAATTTTTATATTTTGCGTCTTCTAACTCATCTTAAATACTATAGAAACGCAGGAACTTATTTGTAATGTTTTTAGGTACCTATTCAAAATAAAATTGTGTATTTGACTTACTAAGTCTGGATGACACACTTTTAAATATGTAACTTGTGGAGGAGCTCGTGGCTAAATAATTACAGCCGCACAGACCAATCTTCCGGGGTAAGCCGCGCTTGTCAAGGTTGGTTCGTTGATGGGTGACCATCTGTCATAGCGAGTTTCCTCCGTGCCTCGGAAAGCACGTAAAGTCGTTGGTCATTTGTAGATTTTTGACAGTCGTTACTGTTAGTCAAGCTCAACCAGTCTTACCATAAGGTATCGTATTACCCAGTTACTGGGTTCTGGAGGTCCGGATAGCCAGTCGCTCCATGTAAAATACTGATATACAGCTGCATCCGGTTTGACTGGAAGCCGACCCCAATATAGTTGGGAAAATGCTAGGCAGATGATTTAAAAGTGTGGATGATTGTCAAAAATATTATTTACTAATATTTTTTAGTAATTTATCCAATTGCATGAAACAAGGTTTATTTTATTATATTGTTCTTGTCTTAGCTAAGTTAAATGTTGACATTATTGACACTGACACTCTAGTAGAATTATTCATAAGCGGACGGAAATGTGCAAAAATGGCTAATTACTACCTTAATTGGAAACCTGTAGGGAAGTGCCAGGAAATACGATTTCCTTGTTAAACCGTTTCATCGATATTTATATTTTTTAATTATTTTACTTTAGTTTGTAAAGTGTAGTATAATCAATGACCTTATTTTATAATAAGGAATGAGTTGAATTTCCAAGAAAAAAGCATTTTTGTGTAAAAATGTAAATAATCTTGATAATAAAACTATTTATTGTTACTGTTATGTTTTTATTTGTAAAATAACACAGTTTTTTATGATGATATAGCAATGTTTAGAATAATGTATCAAATAGTATTGTTGTCTTCGCATCTATCACAGTTTGATATAACTATTTTATCGTCACATAGAAAAACGTAAAAAAGTGCAAAAGTCCTACAATCAGTCAGCTAGTGAGAATTATTCGTGACTAAATGGCATTGCTAAATAGGATAATCAGGTCAACTCCCTACTTGTACGCCTAGATTTTGTAGGCCATCTTAAAAAATACAAACCTATTTGTATTACTTACAATACTATATTTTAGGTAACTAAAGATCTTCACACACCCACAACCATAAAAGCTTCCGACTTCATCCATAGTGCCATAGAATATTCAGTTGAATTTTGAACTTTAGGTAAAGGGCCGAACGTTCTAAATTCAACAGTAACTTCCATTACTTATAAGTCCAGCTTTGAAATTTAAAAAAAAGGTTGCACTCCAGGAGTGCCGGTAGAAGTGAAAACTTTTTTGTTACTATGTTTTATTTTTAATTTGAATGACGTCTTACTCATTTTCGATCAGGGTCACGTGACCCTGACGCGAGTTTTGGTCACGTGACCCTGACGCGAGTTTTAAATTTTTTACCCATTACAGAAAAAGTGTACAACGCCGCTAAAGAAGTTTTCACTTCAAAAACAAAAGCACATAATTTCCTGGGGTCTGAGTGTGAAGCTTCTCTTCGCTTTTTAAACAGGTTTTTGCACGCGTTGATAATACTCTATAACTTCTGTGCCAGTGTAGTTGTAAGCTAGGTAGTCGCGGACTGGAATGTACTTGGCACCTCCGAACCAATCGATCATCGCAATTTGAGCGATCTTCAGCTTAGCTACGAACCAGTTGTGGTCTGAAAATGAGAGAAGGAAAATCATTTCAGTTATTTCATGGGATATTGCAGATGCAAAATTATTTAAATATGTACTTTGAACAAATAACATTCAATAAAGTTTTGTATTTAGATTGTTTTTGCTTAAAAAATAGATAAATGTGCACTGCAGAGCGAGCTCGGGCAGTTCCGGAACACCCCGACACTTATAGGTTAGGTTCGAAAGGGGTGGAACCATAAAACACAGTAATAGAAGCCCTACGCAGCGGGGCTTCGTTGACATAATTTAATTTTTCTACAATTTTTGAAACAAATTTTTTTTGAGCATTAATAAATTCTGACAGGTATTTTGATCTTTAGATCTCATTATTATCTGTAGATATCGATTGTTTATTGGAAAATCGACCTTAAATTACCCCAAAATATGATGCGGTAATTAAATTGTAAAGAAATAAATTACTTTCTATACATAAATAGGCATGATAGATTTCAAAACATACCCGGCGGGAAGTCAGCCATAGAAGGATGCCTCTCAAACAAAGCCGCCTTTGCGAAGTCGTACTCTGGTGTGTGCTCCTTGATCTAAAGACATAATTACATCATTATGGAAACAGAGCTCTCATTGTCAAGTGCTTCGCAAAGCACACCGTTGTATCGATAAACGATAAAACAGTACATAGTGTAAAAGAGCTTATCTAAGTGCGTAGATTATCGATAATGTTTTGCAAACACTTATCTGATATAATGGCAATACGAGTATAAGCTTTTTGTAAGCGAGCTTATAAAACTGACTAATTTACGTACACCTAGCGGAAACGCTTTCCGATAGTTACGACCTCCGTCCGCAAAGCGACGCAAGTCTCCGATAGGTACCTTACGACTTTGGTAACTAGGCGAGTAGGCGACTATCGCAATACAAATCCGTATAGGTTCGTACATAGGCACGCGTCGCTCGATAGTCCTGCTACCCCGGAAGGTATCGGATACTTACGGCGAATCACGAAGTGTGACGTGTTTCGAAAAAACGACCTAGTGGTATCTCGGGTAAGACATTGCCTGATGACCATCGTCCATTCAAGCATGGACAATAAAAAAAACTACAATTAAACATACCTTCTTCATCTTTCCTGACAGCATCAACCTGGTGCATCTTGGATCTTCAGGGTCAATCTTCTTGCTCTCGCAGTACCTCGTCTCCTCGAGCGACACGAGGACGGTAGCGCGGCTATTTTTCTGTTGACAACGAACTTGTTTTAATTGGGTTTCTAATGAGGCATAATTTATTTTTGGCAAGTGTTACTCATATAAGGAAAATTCAAAATGGAATAATTCTGATATATGAACCCTTTCTAAAGGGGTAGTCAGAATAGCACTGACTAAAATGCACGGTGTTCCTTCAACAGCCCTTCCCACATTCCGCATCACGGTTATCTGTTTGGACGGTTCTACAATTGCTATCTCAAGGATAGGTCCAGGATGATGATGACGATCAAACTCACCGTTAAATCGCGGGCACTAAAGTCCAGCGGTGACATATAGAAGTAAGGCACACCAGTAGAGTTGGCAAGGGATCCATCAACAATGGATTTGACGTTCGAGAACGGGAACCCTTCGATTGCTGGCAGGATTGATATTGTAGCCAATGACGCCCAGCCTGATAGAACAAAGAGCAGATAGAAATAGAAAAAAAAAGGTTTAAATAAAGGTATTGGATAACATCACGGCCGTATATCCCTAAAAAAACAGTCAGATATTTATGGTGTACCTACACATTGGGCCAGTTCTGTTTGATTAAATAGCAGGTACGAACAAGCTACCAATGAAAAATACTTTGTTATGAAACCCAATAACACTTCGCTCAATCCGGGAATCGAACCCTGGACTCTTACTCAGAAGCAAGTGCGCGAACACAAAACAAACGCGACAGTAACAGATAGGAGCAGAAGACAGGTAAATAAATATAATTATTTACATATAGTTAAGTACTTTTGACGAATATACGCGACAAAACTCACGTAACCATCGTTTGGTAGGTATTATTATGAATTTCAATAGGTATTGCTAATTGCAATTTACATAAATAATACCGCTATTTTCATGGACTTTACCTATCTACAGTATTAGTTAAATAACTTCAAAAGCAATGTTTAAAAATAAATTGTGGCTGTATTTCACCCATAAAATACATAGAGCAATAATAGCTCTAAGTCTTTATTATTCCCCCATAATAGATACAGACCCATCTAAGTACATATCCCACCTTTAAAATATTCCCGAAAATGAACCTTCTCCTTTTGCGATAAAGTTGAAAATCTATTAGAGAATTTGGACAATTTGGTGTAGGTTGATTTACATCACTCGGCACCACACTGGTTTGATAAATTATCCCCCGAGTAAGGTCTGGTTTTCCCCTAAGCATCGCACTTCTTAACTGGTCCAAAGCGATGCACAGTCCACACATCATCAGCCTATTAATGTTCCCACTGCTGGGACACAGGCCTCCGCTCTGTGAGAGGGGGTGGGCCATAATCCACCACGAGGGCCCAGTGAAGATTGATGGATGTCACATGTCTTCGAATTTTTGGTTCTAGGACATGCCGATTTCCTCACGATGTTTTCCTTCACCGTTTTGAGAGCAGTGGAGATGAAATATTTAAATTACACAAAGTAATGCGCCTGCCGGGATTCGAACCCACGACCTACAACTCGTAAGTCGGGGCCGATACCATTGGGCCATCACTGCTCCGTATCATTACTATCTACAGATAATAATGATAAATTATTAATATTAGACAATGATTTACCTGCATTGTGCAATACATATCTGGCCATTGGGATAATCTTCTTGTGGTCAGGAGGATCCTGCCTATGGTTTGCCTTTGTGGTCACCTCGTTAGCATTTTCGCGCCAGTTTTCCCGACGCTCATGTTTCCACTTGCACTCCGCGTAGGAATTCAGAAAACACAAGCAAGCAAATAGAATAACTTCCCACTTCATTTTGCTGCCCTAAAATACGTAATAAACGGTTTAACAAACCACCTCAGGAAAATAAACAAATTACCCCGACAATAAAAAGTAAAACTGAATAGTAATATAGGCATGTAAGTAGATATAGAATAGATAGATATTTGAATACAGTGCCAAAAACACAAGTCACGGGTAACGTACTGCGTGTTTATTTTTAACCAAAGTAGGCGGAATATGCGCAAATTATAGCAAATCACGTACCTACGAAACAACTTGACACGTTCGATTTCAATCGTCGCCGGACCGCGACTGAACTGAATGAGTGTGCATATACACACGAAATAGGTAGGTATTATTTTAATTAGGTAAAACAAACGAAGGATAAGCTGAGTTAGACAATAGGTTCTAATCGATAAAATAGCACATAATAATTGGCGTACCTTATCTAATTAAACCAATATTTAAGAGTTCAATGTATTAATTACGCACAAAAAGAAAAAAATCATTTCTGTCTTGTTTAACAAAACCCAAACAACGTAGGTATAAGCGTGAAGTGAATTGTGAGTCAGCAGACAGGTGTTTGACATTTAAGATTCCCATTATAGTCAAAGAGACGGGAACGCGACGACTACCTTACGTCGTTGCAACTTGGAGTTCAAAACTTCAATAAAAATGTATTGATTTAATAGCTTTACTAATAATTTTACGACGAAAAGAAAAGAAAATTGAAAATGTTCTCTATTATATTTGAATTTCAAACTTGAATTTGTTCAGGATATCATAGTATTAAGATAATTATTATCATCAGGCCTTTGAATGTGACGATAAAGTATTATAATAAAAATACCTACCTAACGTGCACTGGCCAACAGCAAGACACCAAATGGCTTCCCAGGCACCCGGCAAAAATCATCTTAATCAACAAATTAATTATATGACGATAAAAACATCACGTACGCGATAAGAGGCCGAATCAATTGACCCAAGTACGTGATTTAGCGCGCAAGACTTTACTAACAGTTGAGTAATTGTTATCTTACGTAAGAGATTATGTATTTTTTGCGAGGTGGATTTTAAGATAAGGTTATCTAGAAAAATAAACACAGATTTTATTTTATGAAATATGTTTTATTTAATCCATTATTTCCGATATTACAAAGTCATAAAGATAATATTGGGTATCATAAAATTTACGAGTTAGATTTTTAGTGCACAAGCACTGATCGTGAATTAAAATGACATTCAAGTCTTTGAAAGATCAAACTACTCTAAATATTACGGCAATTGGATCAATAAATTGAATGTTAACAGAGTAAATCAAATACATCTACAATTGAAAACTTAAAACGATGTAAGTGAAATTCATCTTATCAAAGTTGCAATGCAAAAGTACAATCTTACACTAAGTATTGAGAAAATCTTAAAGTTAACGTTGTTGAGTGCTCTTGGCGATTTGCTCTTTGAGCATCAGAATACTGGCACGTTGTTCTGGAGGTAACAGAGCAATTTGCTCGTCCGACAGTTGCAGCACTTGCATGATGAGAGCAGCCTGTGATAGAGAAACAAATAATAAAACACTTACTTAAAAAATATTCGGTACCTATTATAATATCTTGTTAAAACAAGAATAAAGTCCACATTGTTTTTTCGTCGTTACAGTAAATACATTAACAAAACCGTTCATTATATTTGTAGAATCTACTGATTAATTATATTGGTAAAATATTGGTGTAGTTTCTTAGTTACTAGCTCTTAGACTACTATTTATAGAATACTATTTCTGGAAATACTGATCTTTCATCTAGACACTAATCCTAAGAATGCAATATTTGACTGACTAAAATGAAACTGAGAAGGAGACAGTCTATCAACATCGTCAGCATAGAGCCTTTTCCCAACAACGTTAAATTAGTCTTTTTTATCGTTGTAAAATCATCAAAAGAGTCCTCCCACACAGGGCAGGGCGAGAGGGACTGTCCCGACTGTCAGACATGTACTGACTAAAATCCACAGTGTCCTTCAATAGCCCTTTACATTCCGGGGTCACGGTATTCGTTAGTCCCGCGACCCGGGTAAGCTCTGTCCTTCTAAGGAGGCCTGTCATCGTGCTGACACTCTTTGAGGCGCACGTGGAATACAACGCGCCGTCCGTCGACCCTGGCATGGTCCATGGTCGGACAGCGAGTCGCTCATTACTCGCCGCCCGCATGCCTGCGCCTATGTTTTATTTGGTCTTGGATTATAACCGAGTACAGCTTGTATTCTACCAGTATTTCAAAAGGAACAACTGCCTCCCTTAACTCTTACTTTACTAGGTAACATTATACCCTTTGGTTCTGTTGTAGACATTCGAGATACCCTTTCAAAATACAGTCGGCATTATTCTATAGTATATGGAAGCTAACATATATAGGTTGTCGAATATAAATAATTTAAAACTGACCTTTTCTTGATCCGAAGCACCAGAAGGAATACCCTGGATGGTCCTAGCCTGGGCAGCGCTCGGCATACCGGGCGGCATTTGTTCTAAAACAAACATTAGATTTACCTATACCATCGACCGATCTTGATCCCCGAAGGGTTATGCAAATGTTTACAGTAAGCTTCACAGAAATCTTACTAATCCCCTTTGTTAGTGATCACTACCAAAAGGGGTTAGTTTTCTGAAGCCACGATATGGTTACCTTGGGTTACACCCTTGAAGGTGTAGATGCTTTCAAGGGGTAAAAAGCCATATTTCGTTAAAATTTTGCAAGCCTTTTTCATGTAATAGAAGGCGAGCGTAAGGGCTCCCGCACACGGGCCACAACCACAAAACGCCGCCATATTTCTTGTAGTTTTCATACATTTCATATGGACTCGCCGCACACGGTAGACGCCCCGGTGGCCGCCACAAGCTACAATCGTCGCTGCTAGCTTCTTGTCGCCCGCACAGGCCACTAAACGCCGACACAAAACGCCACCGCACGCCTCTCGCGCGATTCTGCATCCTTCTCCCTCTTACCTCAGTAATGCATTGCTACTACTTTTTTTAACCAATGCATTACTGAGGTAAGATAGAGAGGGGGGTGCGGAATCGCGCGAGTGGCGTGTGGCGGCGTTTAGTGGCCCGTGTGCGGGAGCCCTAATTCCATCAAACGGGTAATTGTCAAAAATTCAGACTAATTGGCTACTACTGAGCAAGCATAGGATTACTTCTAGGCCAGCGCGCTTCACCGTCGACTACATCTTCCCATACCCTCCGGGCGAGATGGTTCTCAAATGCGAACCTACCTTAAATAAATGAAGTACTCTTAGGTACGATTCACACCAACCGGCAGAGCCCGGCGGCATTTTACAATGCGATAAAGAACATTGAAATCTATCAACAGTGAATACAGTTCATATTTGCATGAAACTTACGGGATACGTCGCTATGTGTCGCGGAATGCCGACGGAGATAACTTTGCAACCAAATATGAACTGTATTTACTGTTGATAGACTTCAATGTTCTTTACCGCATTGTAAAATGCAGCGGGGCCCAGCCGGTTGGTGTGAATCGTACCTTAGTAGTATTTTTCCTCAAATTAACGCTGGTGAAACCGCGGGGCACAGATAGTATACAATTTGTTAAATGTGCACAGAGGTCAATCACATCCAGTTTGCTTGCTCGACTTGATAAATATTAACTGTTCATGTTGTTTTAATTTTCTAAGGAGGTGATTGACCTATAAGTTGAATCTTTGTTTGGCGTTAATTTTGAAAATCATCATCAATTTGGAAACCCAAAAAATAATTAAAGTACATAAACTTGCTTTATCTTCGAACTTAACATTTAACCTTTGCAGAAAAATTATAAAATACTTTTTTTTTAATTGCTCAAAGTTTACTATCGATGTTTATATCTCAGGTTTGCGTCATTCAAAAACAAAAGATTAGGGAACCATCCGCAATGGAAAACACTATGATACATGTTAGGTAGCATGCTCAAGCGAACTAACGCGTAGTGAGGAAGTACCTACATGGATATTTTGACGCTTTATGTTTTTTTAGCGTGGTATCATCAAATGAGTCCTCCCACCCCGGGCAGGGCGGGAGTTACTGTCAGACTTCTACTGACTAAAATCCAGTGTCTTTCAGTAGCCTGTTATGTTCCGGGGTCACGGTAGGGAAATAATCCCGCGACCCCGGCAGGCTTTGGCCCTCTGAGAGGGGGGGGCCCGTCATTATGCTGACGCTCTTTGAGGCGCGCGTGGGACACAACGCGCCGTCGACCCGGGCATGGTCCATGGTCGGGCAGCGAGTTGCCCTTTACTCGCTGCCCGCATGCCCGCGCGATATTTTGACGCTTGGCTAAAATCTCAACTACCGCAATCGTGTTTTATTCTTTCAATACGGTTTTATATTATAATATGTATCTACCAGCATCGGCATCAACCCCGTCAATATCTTTTTAGAAAAAAGATTAGCTATATTATAAGCTGTGTTGTATGACTAATTCAGTCAAATAGTTCGAGACACGTTACTGAACGAAGCTTTTAGCTACTAGCGTCTAGCTTACGCTAAGTTTTTATGTAAAAAATTACAGCATACAAGGTGAATTTTTCAACTGGGCTGGGGATGGCTTCACTCGAGGAATGTGAAAAATACTTAAATATTGACGTACTTATATCATTACTTCCCAGAATTTCATCATTAGTACCGAGTAGAGTAAAAATAAAGAGATTGTTTTTTTTTCAAATAACAACAGTTTCTATAACTCTGGGAATGTAAATTTTTCAAATACATTATCACGTGATAATTTTGTAGTTTTCTTCGAAATCGGTGTCTAGATTCTTTTGCCTATTTTACTCCACATGGAAATTGGCCATCCACGCCCTGCAGTTGGAAAATTCACCCCGTTTATTAAAGTTCAAAGCCCCTGAAAAAGAATTTATGATACATACGCTGCATCTTCTGTTGCGTGCGCGGGTCGTTTGACCGCACGCGCGGGTCCGAGTTGAACGACTGCGTCTGCATCGCTAGCCGCGGGTCGCGAGGGAAGCCACTGTTATGTACGAAACATATTAAAATTTAAAAAATATAATTAAAAAGTGTAAATGAGCTGATGAACAACAAATGCCGAAACAGACATTTATAAATTACGAGCAAACCGGCCGAACTCCGTTTCGCCACCAGATGTTTCTTTGCTATAAACTTCAGGGAGCCCGAGACCTTTCCAACGAATGCAAAACCGTGGAAATCGGTTCGTACGTTCTGGAGTTATAGCGTCAGGAAGGAAAAACCGACTTATTTTTATATAGTAGATAACTAAACCATATCATCTCATTAGACTCAAAATCGGTAGCTTCGTTTAAGAGTTATGATTCCACAGACAGATGCGTCAAAATCGTAATACCATTTCTGTGTAGGTGAATTAAAAACATAGTCTAGCTTCAGGAATTACAGGCTATCGGCTTATACCTAGCAGAAGAATGTTGGAGAAGTGTTAAAGTGTTCACATATCTACAAATTAATTCAGTCTTTTCATATACCTAGGCAATTCCCTCAAAAGCACATTTAGCAAAAAAAAGTGTAAGTAAGTAAAAACGACACTATTCAAATAAATAATAACAATCTGCAATAAAGAACAAAAATATATGGAATTTGCCGAGCTGTGGGGGCTAAAAAAAAGGTGTATACTGTGGTATAACACAATAGACAAGCCAGAACAAAAATAAATTAAATGATGTTTCTACTATAAGTTTCATCATAAAAATGTCACTTACGTTTGTTCTAGTGGTTTCTCCAGTGGGAGAGCAATACTTGAGAGAGAAAGTAAAATATCAGCAATATTTACAATATCTAGGTAAATATTTTGCAATAGCAATAATATTAATGGAGATACAGTCCGCGACAAGATGTGGTTACCCCACTTGGACGTATCTACGTTCATTACTGAGGTAACCAATTGATGCAGCCATAAGTACATAATTTATGTATAATGTAGGTTAAAGCGATTATAAATTATATTAACTCTCTATAGTACTGAGAACATTAATAGGTATTAATAATTGATGAAAGATTTCATATATAAATAAATATAATGCTGAAAATACCAGCAATATATTGAATTTTTGTTGACATTTGATCTCAAATTCTACTCCAAAAAGTCGTGCCTGGAGTGAATAACCGCTTAGAGTTTTTCATGATGCGATGCGACGCAATTCGACTGATTCCAACTACAAGTGAAAATCATCCTTACCACTACGACATTATGATGATGTAGATGAAAAACAAAACCCGCCACGATGACGGGAAGTCAATCAAATTACAGTAGAATCCGTTTATTATGACTCCGCTTATAATGACCATCCGCTTATTATGACGTATTACATAGCGAAGTTTGGTTTTCATATGAATTTCTTTAAACAAAGTCGGTTATAATGACTCCGCATTGAGTGACATGTCGTTTATTATGATTCATTTTTAATAAATTTTGTCCATTTGATGTAGTGACCGACATTATTCCTAACACTTTCGACAGTGTTCGGTGTGTTATATTATTATTTTTGACTTATTTCTGTTTTGCCTCTCTCTATTAAAATAATACTTACAGAAAACAACAGGAGATTGTTTTTGCGCACAAAATGCTTTTTATGACGTCCGCTTAGTATGACGTGTTTGTTATTTCCCTTTTATGACGTCCGCTTAGTATGACGTGTTTGTTATTTCCCTTCGATGTCATTATAAACGGATTCCACTGTACTTCATTATATCGTAGTATTAAGGACGATTTTCATTTTTAGTTAGTGTAAATTGTAAATGGGGAAGGCAAGTCAAAGCTAATTGTAGATGGCGCCACCAAAGCTTAGTCCTAATCCGACCAATGACGTATACTACATATTTGAAGCACCTTTAAGATTTGAACTCATTTGAACCAATGACGATGCTTGGAACAAGCTATACTAGCGCCATTAGTTCCCCAGTTGCCATTCCCATTGCACGAATACCGTCATTTTTTTTTTTTTAGCGTGGTAAAATCATCAAATGAGTCCTCCAACCCCGGGCAGGGCGGGAGGGACTGTCAGACTTCTACTGACTAAAATCCACGGTGTCCTTCATAGCCTGTTACGTTCCGGGGTTACGGTAAGGGAATAATCCCGCGACCCCGGCAGGCTTTGGCCCTCTGAGAGGGGGGCCCCGTCATTATGCTGACGCTCTTTGAGGCGCGCGTGGGACACAACGCGCCGTCGACCCGGGCATGGTCCTTGGTCGGGCAGCGAGTTGCCCTTTACTCGCTGCCCGCATGCCCGCGCCTACGGTGGCCGGAGATCGTCGCGCGACGTCCGTCGCCGTGGGCGTCCTACACCGCGGTTGGGGCGGAGGGAGGACTCTGTCCTCTCTCGCTCGCGGCGCGCCTCCTCCTTCGCGAGCATTACTGCTTCGCAGAAGGAGGCGACCGCTTCCCACTCCGTCTCACGAATACCGTCATGGGCTTTTTAGTGATAAAAATAATGTATACATACGGGTCCTGTCCGTGATGCGGCGGCGGCGGCACGGGGTGCGGCGGCACGGGCGGCAGGCTGCGCATGTCCTGGTCCAGCAGCTGGGCGTGGGCCGTCGGGGCTGGGCCGCGCCCGCGCAGGTCCACGTCGCCCATCGCCGGACGAGCTGTGGAACAATGGGAATAGCTAGTTAAAACCATAACATTACCTGTACCTGAGAGAAATCGTTTTTCTTTCTCTATTAAAACAAACAACAGAGAAAGGAATATTTTTCTATCTCTATAAAGATCAAATAAACGATTGAAATGGAAATAGTATCTTTATCTCTAAAGGCAAAAACAGAATTATTAAATAATGAGAACATAAAGGGAGTAGACACTGGATAGTGGTAGCCTACAGGAAACGGCTGCGAATTATTAATAATTGTAAGTAAAATGGAAAAAAAAACATTACTATTGCTTTCCAATTAGTCAAGGAACAGAAAGCCTAAATACTCTAATGAATATTTCAAAGGCATGTAACATCCACCAAACAGACTTGGCATTTCTGGTGAACAAAGTTTAGATTCAGTTCCTCTTAGAGACATTTATCCTCAATCACTTCTAACAGTGGGAACCGATAGATCGGCTCTGCTATAATCAATCTCTATGGTCAATCAAGCAGAAAAAACAAACAGCATGAACATAAAGTATAATTAATAAAACTCACGTGTGTATTGAGATGGTGGAGGCACCGGTGCCGCAAGCAGTGGAGCCATTTGTTGTGGTGGTTCTACAGAAATAAAATATAATTGTGAACACACTGCAACTTCAGAAAGCCAGAATCAACAGTGGCAACAACCAAAAAGAACCGAGGCAATGGAGTTCAACGAAGTCCTGGCAATAAGAATAGTAAAGGAGTAGAAAAGACCACTGGAACATACTGTTTGATTTATAGCTTCTCACTAAATGCAAATCCCTTAGCCCTGCCGCATTGGCCGTCACGAGCCGCGTGCGTGTGGCCATATTTAAAACCTATGGCGCAGTAACGCAAGAACTGTACCAACTAATCGTAACGATTTATCGTAAGGTGTGTAGCGGCCATTAAACAATTCTTTCTTTAGTTAAAATTTAAACAAAAAACAAGCAGCCTTTAATCAATGCATCTATTCTTATTAAAATTCATAAAAATCAAAAAGTGTAACAACAAACTTTTGCATTTACAAAATTAGCTAAAAATAAGGATGGAACTTACCCCGAGGTGGATTATTCGGCATGTAGTGGTTTGAAGGTTGAATCTTATCGCCAGGCTGAATCAATGGTGGCAGTGGGTTACTGGGATGTAACATACTCTGCAATATTTATGATAAAGACGCATGTAATAGGCATTGAGATAGAAAAGCCAATAAAATATTTCAAAATATGAATTTTCTTCACAAAATTATTATTCTTAAAATTAATGACAGATTTTGCTTTACTCCATGTAGCATACAAGTGCAAACAATAACTTGCCCCCTCTTGTATATGCACATTCAAAATGGTATGCAGGCAAGTGTCATGAGCCACATTTGGCACCCTGAGATCCTTTGCCCATGAGTGCCACACATTCTTTAATAAGACAACCTAAGGCTGCCTGTCCATTGATATGGAGCAAGCTGGGCACCATTGAAGAGGAGCGGAGATTTAGTCCACTCTTATTTTATTAATATTTCCTCGTTTCTTCTCCACCAACTTGGTCCGCATCAATGAACAGGCAGTCTAATAAGGCCACTTAGGATTTTTATTATACAGTTGTTGTAGAAAACAAATTTCATTTAACTTACAACTGCAGTGGCTGGGTCCACAATCCTCATTATAACTTGTGCTTGCAGCAATGCATATGCCAGTTGAGGATTTTGTAACATCATATTCCTTGCTTCATTGGGATTGTTCTGTAAACATAATGTTTTATCAATTTTTTAACTGTCCAAACTTAAATAGCTAAGGGCTTCAGCATCTTTTCAGGCTTTCTAAAACCTTACCCAAATAAAATTTTATGCTTGTTTTAATTATTATGAATATCATTTCAATTAGTAAGAAAAATCTTTTGTACAAAATTCAAGCTTCACAATAAATAGTTGTTAGGTTGAAATTAATTTAAATAAATACTAATATTACTAGAGCTAAAAAGTTTGTTATCATCAGAAACTAAATTCAAGATCTGAAGACATATATTGCTATGATGTAAGAGGCATTGAAGTTTTTCATATTCAAGCACTTTAAACACTCAAGCAGGTATGGAATTGATTGTTAAGGATTGTTAAATCTTAAGTTTTACCTGTATACAAAGCTTCATTTGCTTCATCAGCTCAAACATCTGTTCAGGTGGTAGTGTGGCAACTGCTTTGCTGATAGCCTCTGGAGCTTTCTCTGGCTCCACTGGTTCTCCATAAGGATTTTCTATCTGAAAATGCATCAGTAGTAACATTTTAACAATGCTTTATGTAGCATCCACTTACCAAGCACCTAGAGGTTCATTATCATTAAGTAATACAAGTTTTATTCATGTATTTTGGACTTTTTAAAAGAATCTGTTGCCTATAACCTATAATATTTGTAACATTACTTTTAGTCATTGTGAAACACTGGTTTGCTAAGATTTAAGGGGACTTGAATTCTTAGAAGCAATATGTCTTACTGATAGGTAGAAAGAAAAACAAACTTATTGATTAGTTACCTGAGGTCCCTGCATCAATGCCTGCATTTCCATCCTAGACTTCTCAGTACAGGCATTATCAACACGAAGGGAACGCCCTCCGATTTCATACCCGTTAAGGTTCCGCATGGCGCTGAGAGCAGTCTCCTGATCCTTATATTCACAGAATCCATACCCTTTTGGTTTGCCGGTTTCCCGATCAAATACCAGCTTGAAAGAAAGCACAGGACCGACCTCACTGAATATATCTTTCAGCTTTTCTTCGGTAGCCTCGTATGGTATATTACCCACTAAAATAAACACACAAATACAATTATTTCTGCAAAACATTAGTTGATAAGAATGACTTGATTTTGTGTCTCTTACCGAAGACAGATCTCATGGATTTATCCATGATACTCTGTTCCTCTTTTTCTTTACTTTTATCCATGGTTGATTTATTTTATTAAACTGCAGTAATTACACAGAAAAGCTTCGGTTTGAAAATATAACCTGTTGTCGTGTTTCCAACAATAACCAATCCTAATGACACTTGACTGACAGTTGTCAACGCAGCAGTAGACAACAACTCTCTACTTAGTCTGTGGTAGACAATAATGTCCATAGACAAGAGCGTGTATGAGCGGCGTCAGGCTGGCGTTCGCCGACGCGAGTCGCGAACTCGCGGCGAATGGCTGATTAGTTTCAGAAAAAAAGTTATTTTTAATTTCATGCGCTGTGTTAACAGACGCTCTTACTTTTTTATAGTTCATTACAGCTTGACATAAAAATGTAGAAAACCGGATGTCGCCACTGTCTTCGCGCTTCCAGCACTTTGAATGATTTTATTTTATTTCTTTTCACATATTATGTTAGTTTTATGGCAAAATAATAAATCTAACAAACTTGCGGTCTTTGTTTACATCAAATATCAAAGATTTTAAAACGCTGTCAGAAATAAAAATTTTAGTTCCGTTCCTACATTTTTATGTCAAGCTGTAACAAACCTGCATTATTTGTTTACATCAAATATCAAAGATTGATTGAAACGGAACTAATCTTTTTGTTTGTTGACAACGTTTAATCTTTGACATTTGATGTAAACAAATAACGCAGGTTTGTTAGATTTATTGTTGTGCCATAAAACTAACGTAAAAAGTGAAAAATAATAAAATAAAATCATTCAAAGTGCTGGTAGCGAGAGCACAGTGGCGACTTCCGGTTTTCTACTGTTTTTTGCCAAGCTGTAGTACAATTCGACCACAGAGTATTGTACTTTTATTATTGAATTCGACTAATAAGATTTTAATCGACACATATTCATATAATTTTCTTGTCAACCACTTGTCAACCCTGCTTGAAACGAAATCTGTCTGACGGAATTCCATTCCATTTTCGCTTGACTTGAGTCTGTTTTCGTGAAAAATCATTATTTTTGTGCATAGTGAGTTCATTTGTGGAAATATAAACCATAAATTCAATAAGCTATTGTGATTTACGTGGAAAGTGCTTCTTATACGCCCGTTTTAACTTGGATGGATGCAGGAAGTCGTTCAATTCAAACTACTGAAATAGGGTATTGATTTGTGTCCAATACGATGAGATGACAAAACCATGTCAAGTGTGTTTTAGTAAATAATCCAGAAAACGTAGCATATTTTAAAGCCTATTGCCAGCAATTAAGAAAAGGACGGTATGAATCTCGATAATTCATCGAGAGAAAATTCTGAAGCCTTAGATTCTGTTGGTACCGTAAGCCCGAAGGATAAATATCAAAGCATGAGAGAAAAGAAATTATCAACGGCGTCGCTGACCAACGCTGAGGGTGCACGACCGAAGGTCGTTACAGTCAAGCATCCAGAGTCAAATAAGCCTAAACCAACTGCCAAGAAGAATAAACCCATACAAGCTGACTTAGATATCATCAAAGAATTCCAAAGATGCCGTGACGAAGGATTTAAGCGCCTGGATTTGAGCAAATCTTCCATAACATGTCTCCCACCGAATGTCCGCGATCTAACTCACTTAGTGGAGTTTTATCTTTATGGAAATAAGCTAGCATATCTGCCCGCTGAGTTTGGTTGCCTCGTGAATCTGCAAACATTAGCATTGAATGAAAATTCTTTAACTAGTTTACCACAGTCCCTTGCCAATCTGAGGAGTTTAAAAGTGCTCGATTTGCGACACAACAAGCTCAATGACATACCAGATGTGGTATACAAACTGACATCATTGACAACATTATTTTTAAGATTCAATAGAATCAGAGTTGTTGGTAATGGAATATCATCTCTAACTAATTTGACAATGCTGAGCTTACGAGAGAATAAAATTAAAGAATTATCATCTGGAATTGGCAACCTGGTGAACTTAGTAACATTTGATGTTTCACATAATCATTTAGAGCATTTGCCTCAAGAGATCGGAAATTGTGTTAATTTATCAACACTAGACCTTCAGCACAATGAGCTGTTAGATATACCTGAGACTATTGGCAATCTTCAAGCTATAACACGTCTTGGTCTCCGGTACAACAGACTGACTGCTATCCCAGCCACGCTCAGTAACTGCAAGCACATGGATGAATTCAATGTTGAGGGCAACTCAATATCTCAGCTCCCTGATGGTCTCTTAGCCAGTTTGAATGAGCTGACAAGCATCACTCTTTCTCGTAACTCATTTTGCAGTTACCCATCAGGTGGTCCAGCCCAATTTACAAATGTCTTCTCTATTAACCTGGAACATAATCAAATTGATAAAATTCCTTATGGAATATTCTCCAGGGCAAAGAATGTAACAAAACTTAATATGAAGGAAAACTTGCTCACATCTCTTCCACTAGACATTGGAACTTGGGTAAATATGGTGGAACTCAACTTAGGAACCAACCAGTTGGCAAAATTACCTGATGACATACAATGCTTGCAAAATTTGGAAGTGCTAATATTATCCAACAATTGTTTGAAGCGCATACCACCCAGTATTGGAAGCCTGAGGAAACTTAGGGTTTTGGACCTTGAGGAAAACAAGTTAGAAGTTTTGCCAAATGAAATTGGATTCTTGCATGATTTACAGAAACTGATAGTGCAATCCAATCAGCTGACATCTCTGCCTCGTTCTATTGGTCATCTGACTAATCTCACTTACCTGAGTGTTGGTGAAAACAACCTGCAATATTTACCTGAGGAGATTGGTACACTGGAGAATTTAGAGTCATTATATCTAAATGACAACCTGAACTTATGCAATCTGCCATTTGAGCTGGCTCTGTGTGTGAGCTTACAGATTATGAGCATTGAGAATTGCCCATTGACAGCAATTCCACCAGAAGTAGTATCATCAGGGCCATCGCTAGTAATTCAATACTTAAAGTCCCAAGGACCATATAGAGCTATGTGATATCAGGAAGATGATTATTTACCAGCCGGTGAAGGCTAGTAAATTTTTTAGATGCTTGAAATGGCAAGCTTTCCGAAAATGTATACTCAAAAGGTTCTGTTGTGAAATAAAACATAACGAAATACTAAACCCATTGTATGCTACAAGTAAATTTTTAAATATGTAAGAATTTTCCTATTTGTGGGTTAAAATGTTTTATATGTTTGTCTATCAATATGTTTTTTCGAAATAACTTTGTGTCCAGTTTGATAGATACATAAATCTCCCAATATAATAAATCATATTCAATGTTTTCATTATATAGATGTTTAAGATTTAAGCAATTGTTTTATCGGTATCACAAAAATTATAAAAACACAAAAACAAACTGATTAGTGTTGTAGGTAAAAATATATTGTAAAATGCTGTATATAAAATGCACAATAATTATACTATCCATGTTTTCCAGTCCATTAATGGATTTTTTAAATAAATAACAAATAATGTTCTTTCATTATCAAGTGTCAAAAAAAGCTTCTAATTTCTGAATGTTATAACATAATGATGATCCAAATAAGAAGGCATGTGCAATGTATTGAGCTTAGTGTCAGAAGATACCAGTTGACTAAGATTAAGTAAATTATTCAATTAAAATCATATTTAAATAAAAAGGTAGTAGGTACTGTTGAAACTATCTGTCTGAAATAATTTTCAAGGAAATACCTATGTACCTATTATTTCATCAAGGAGATTTAAATCAGTTAGGTACTTATTTTATTATATCACAAATGTTTGTAATCAGTATTTTATGTGTAATTTAGATTTCAATGTTTTATAGATGAGTTAAATGTGTACCTTTACATGTTATAATAGAGATTGAACACCTACTTAAAGATCTCATTATTATCATTATTGGAACTGTAGCAGTTTGTTGCTGTCGATTGAGGATGTTCCTCATTTGTCATGACTAATTTACATTATTTACTATAGGTTTCCTATCAGTTGCATTTAATATTTTCTGTATGTATAAGTGTATGTTATTTAGAATTTAGATACTATTGTATTCTTTTGGGCTTTATGCATGGGGCGAATTGTGTATAATGTAATAATTTTTTCGATTTTTTGATGTGCTCACACAATTCAGTTCATTACGATCTACGGATCTTTACGTATGTCATCTTTACATTTTTTATAATCCTAGTTCTAAAAGAAAATCGATGTTAATGTTTTATACGATAAAAATATAGTTGTCTAGTCACAGTAAAATTGATTTCTTAATGGCGATTTCATGTATTTGATGTATTCCATGACATACCTAACCTGCAGTAATGAATATAAACCTATCAATATAATTCTTCAAGAGATTGCTGTATTTGCAACTTGTGCTAAGCGCTCTGGTAAAACCTATTCTAATTTTTAATGTTGATCCGTGTGTAGTTATTTGTTTATAATCAGTGTTTCAGTGACATGTAAACGTGTTATATGAAATAAATAAATTATATAGTAGTGAGTATTTTATTTGCCTAGAACTTTGTTTGTTCCAAAAAACAATATTTCATATTTATGAGACTTAAGCCCTAAGCTCCTATATGGAGCCAAATGTACTCTATGTAAGGAGCCGTGGGACTACCAGGTAACCGTGGCCCGGGAACGTAAAAGGCTATTAAAGAACACCGTGTATTTTAGTCAGTACAAGTCTGACACTTCTAAACCCCCCGTCCTGCCCTGGGTGGGAGGACTCATTTGAAATTTTAAAACCAGGTAAAAAAAACCCTTCTTTATGTAGTTATCTGGGCTCTTCTGGGTTTATTCCAGAAATGATAATTACTAAAAATTAGAAAGGAGCCTTGCCGCGCGGGGCTCAAATCAGACGAAATCAGGTTATTGATGAAAAATGAACAGTTGGTGAACTGGTGCTGGGCATATACCTTACCAGTGTCGCTAGTATTATAATTAACTTTGCCAGTGTTGATTTCTAGAATAGGTATACCCAGCTGACCAGCTCTACAAGCAAATTCAATCTGAGGAACGATTGACTGCTGTTTATCGCGGGTTCGATTCCCGCACATGATCTCAAGTACCTAGTTGTTCCGGGTCTGGCTGTTGGTGTACATACCTATCTAATCTCATATCTTTAAACGAGCAATTCTTGTATATTTATTTATATATAGGTAATCAGGATCTCGGAAACGGCTCTAAGGGTTTTCATGAAATTTACAGATTAGGGGTTTTTTGGCTCAAGGAATCGATTTATCAAGGTCCAATTGTAGTACCTAGGTAGATTTTTTAGAGGCAGTCCTTGGGTAGTGCAAAGTTTCCGGACCGGCCTCTGCATTTCTGCAACTAGGTACCATGGACCTTTTTTTTTAGGTCCATGCTAGGTACTTACTTACATTCGATCCGCTTCCTACTCCAGACTCCTTATAAAATTTCGGAAACGCCTCAATTGTTTTATGTACCTACGTAGTACATTTACACGGACAAGCATGATTCGGCGTAATCGAAAATATCTCTTTTAAAATCATATTTTTATCTTTTAGGTACATTCCTATGTACAGACGCCAGCTTTAGGTACTATTATACATTCTGTGACGCCAGCACGAAACCAACCCTATCTCACGTTTCAAAAAAAAAATCTCAATCGAACATGAACCTTCTACTATTGTGATAGAGTTCAAAATCTACTAATTTGACAGGATTTGGAGTAGCGATTTGGTTGGGAATAATCTTGGATGGTCGTGGATGGACTTCTACTCATAAAGGTGCTGATTTGCAAAATGTGACGCACCTTTTAATAAAATTAAGAGGTATGGCAGAGTCACATCGAAATGGCAGCAGCGCCGCGGGCGGCCTCGCTTAGCCTCTGGCAACCTCGCCACCTTTTCAAACGATACTCGTCTGTATGTCGTCGTAGGTACAAATGTAAAGTTTAAAATTATTTCACACTGAAAGTGCTCGTCGCGTCGTCGCTGCCGGCTGCTGCCATTCCGGTGTGATTAACCTTAGGTTTTTATCAAAATGGTGAGATTTAAATAAAAAAGCCATTGATAAAGTTCAATAATTTATGAAGTGCATAATACACAAGTTTCATTTAGCTCTTACATAAATAGGTATATACACGAATTATTTTTGAAGCTTTACATTTAAATCAAAGCAGTCTACAAAATAATATCAATAAATTGAAGGTGCATTTATCAACAGGCACACCATTTTCCTTCCTTTTGCAATCCCATTTTTATCCTCATTTGTGAGTACTTTGAGGCTAGACAAACATCAGTTCTAAGACTACTTCCTTGTTCAAGAACGCATGAGACTCTGTAAGTTGTTGTGCTTGACTTTCGTTGCGAAATTAGTATTTTTTAAATGCATTATATTCCTTAAATCTAAGATTTCCACATACAAAAATATTTCGCCCTAATAAATCACTATAAACACACTTTGTATCTAATCACAAACATTATTCGAAATAAAATAATTAAATTAGTAATAATAATAGAGAATCGAAAAGAAACAATCAAAAAATGATGACAGACTAAATTTCACCGCCAGTAAAGCTTACAACAGTCACGTCAGCTGCCGATACGGTATAAGTATTTGTCAGATTTATATTACGTATGTAATACATGGCTATAAAAATGCAAGTGATTGCCTTTACAAATTGTTAGCTTATGAAAAATCAGCATCAATTAATAACACTTTATTCAACCAGAATAAAGCAAACCTACTAATTATTATAAGCATGGATATTAATAATATATCTAAATAAAATACCGCTTAACAAATACATCATCCACTGGATAATAAATGCTTAAATATCTGCAACTAATTCGAGTTTAAATTGAGTATGTTAAAAAACTAGCATCTACGGTCAGTCGTTATTCACAAGTTGCATAAGAATATATTTCAAAACTTCGAATATGAGGTCCAGTTGCATATACAAAAATAACATTATAGTCATTTTACATAACAGTAACAATTTGTTTCTAACCATTGAAGATTTCTTTACAAAAACATACTAAATAATATACTGAGTCTTACATCTATTTATAAAATCTTTGGCATTTTCATATGCTTAAAATATAAGCAGAAAATATAACTAAAATAGTTGTGTGATGATGTTCCAGATACAGTTAACATATAAGTATTACTATGCAGTATGAAGAATGTGTTTTATGGCACTTATTGGCATGCAATGACTGTAATTTTGTTCAACATTATCAATAAGAAATTAGTGCTATTTGGAAGAGCATACTGGTATAGAAACACATTATTACTGTCGTCGAGAGTTTTCTGCATGTATAATTGTCGAATTTGTCATGGAGTTCTCCTTATTTACATAATTAAACACTTCCTCTGATGTCTCTTCTGAGGTTCAGGTCTTAATACTGCGCGTACAGCTTCATCAAACACCTGTGTAACAATGAAATCAAAATGTTATTATGCTAGGACTTAGGGCCCTCGACCACGGCGACTTTTTGCAGCGATGCTGTAGCGCGTTTAGCAAACGCGCTACAGCATCGCTACTAACGCGAGTTAGTCGCATTTGCAACGCGCTACTGCATCGCGATTGTATCGATACAAACGCGCGACCGCGTGGGACGACATCGGTAGAGAGGTCGGAGGGGGGAGGGAGTGTGACTAATGTTGCCTCCACGGCATCCATCTTGCAACTGTATTGATCCAAGGAATTTTTGTATCGCGACCGAATCGCGTTTGCATCGCGACCGAATCGCGTTTGCATCGCGACTGAATCTGGTCCCGTGGGCGAGGGCACACAGCTAGCGACAGCATCGCGTCTGTATCGATGCTACGCGCGTCAGTATCGCGACTGCATCGCTACAAAAAGTCGCCCGTGAGCGAGGGGCCTTAGGATCAACCCATGAATAGCTTGTATTCATCAGAAATAATGTGGGAGAGTCTAAGCAAGTGAATCTGGAATGTAAAGGGTAATTAAAGGTACATGCCACTTCACCCAAGAGGTATGGAGGGAGATTCATTTGGTGGTTTTAACATAATTATTTTAAAAAGGTGAAAAAATCAATGGATTTTTATAATCTGGGCAATAAGCTCCTCAATTGCAATTAGGACAAAAGATTAAAAGTTATTTAGTGAGAAGGAAAAAATTGTTTATCAACTCAAAACATAACAGTCCTTTATACATTGATAACTGAAGCATGTATGGTTTGTACTTAAAGGTATTCACAACATTCAAGTTTCTACTTGGGTTACACAACAGTGTTTTCCTGTAGCTTCTATTATGTAGGTAGGGGACCTATTATGTACAGTCTGTTTTGAAATACCAACAGTACTCATTGCAGAGATAATTCGCTTTTTTTCTTTTTGTAAATGCAATAAAAGACTTCTTTGTTTTAAATTAGGTGTTATGTAATTTCTTTATAAGGAATTATGCTTAATTATGCCATCTATATGCAGCCAACAAGAAAACATAATTTTAAATAAATGGACTATACCTGTTTGAGTCCACGCTGAGTCAATGCAGAGCATTCCATATATTTTACAGCTCTAATTTTATTTGCCAGCTTTTGTCCTTGTTCTCTCTTCAATGGTGACATTCCTTGTTCAGACAACAAACTGAGGGTTTCACGATCATCCCTCAAATCAATCTTAGTACCTGTAATTGAAAACAAAGAGGTTTGCATTACATTCATATTTGTAGGTGTACAGTCACAAGCAATAACATGTATATTGTATACACTTAACGAAATTCAAATGCAATTTACTCGTGAAGTACTGGCTTCCACTTTGAAATGAGACCTACTTTGTAATAGTATGGTTTCCAAAATAAGGTCTAATGAAAAGGCAAAAGTTTAATTGCAGAAAATCAGTTTTGAATACTGCTTTGCTGCTCTACTGGGTCATTACTCTTATCTCTTTTATCTTTCAGCCAATCTAAAGGTTATCTGAAGGAGATAGATTTGAATGATTATCTCAATTTTTTTGTCTGATCTTTGCCATTTTTGCTGATATGATATATATTCATAAATCATGAATGACTGACAGGATAACACAAATTAATTCTATCAATGATAAATGGGAGAATGTAGGTAATTAGTGTCACAGCAATTAAGGTAAAATGTTTGATTGTTGTTACTCACCAACCAATATAATGGGTGCATCGGGACAATGATGCTTTATCTCTGGGTACCACTTTGAAGTTACATTTTCATAAGATGAAGGGCTAAAAATAGAAACAAAAAATCACAATACAGAATTTTATATCAATCCTATAAGGTATATTTTACTAGTTTGAGTTTCAAGCATGTCTAGGTATAGTAGTGAACTTTAACAGGATGAAAATGCAAATAGTGTGGGATTGCTAGATTAAGTGGGAGTCAACACAATTTTATAAGCAAGAACCGGATAAAACTAGTGATGAGTTTGTTCAAGGAATGTGAAGAACAAATGCATTTAGCATTTGTGATCGGTGATCTTTACAAACCTACTGCAGCTATCTAAGTCGGCCTGATTAAAGTTAATTTGTACAGTAATTAAAGGCATTTAACATTGTGTTTGTATTGTATGGACAGACATATTATTGTAAATGAGTACATACCTAGTCACACTGAAGCATATAAGGAAGACATCTGTTTGTGGATAACTTAATGGCCTAAGTCTGTCATAGTCTTCCTGTCCTGCAGTATCCCACAGTCCTAGAGACACTGCTACTCCGTCCACAACCATAGGTGCAGAATAATTGTCGAATCTGGAAGTACCACATTCGCCATAAGACTATGTGAAATATTCAAACTTTAACTACACTTGCAACTACCTTAAAAGCAATATTTACAGTTCGCAGTACATTGTGAACACAACTTACACTGTAGGCACATATTCTCCTGGAAAACTGTCTGTGGTGTAGGATATTAACATACAAGTTTTACCCACAGTACCGTCGCCGACGACCACACACTTGATCGGCCTTCCTGATGACATCTATGGAAGAGAATATTATTGATAAATAAAGGCAAACCTATGACTCATTGTAAAACCAAAACGTATGTTGAAAACAATCAGTTAATATTACCGTATAAAAAGATTTTGCCACTTCCTTTAAATTACAAACACTATATTAACAACAAAGAATTGAATTACTGACGAACTATTTATAGAAAGAGCAAGTTTTTCAAAATTTTACATCGAATTAGAATAGGAAACGCATTGAAAGATGGATGGGGACATTACGGAAGGCACAGACTACTAAGAGATACTACGTATCAGACTGCCAACTCCAGAACAAAAATTTTCGGCGTAGCGCCATTTTGAGTTTTAATGTCGTATGACGTTTCTTTTTTTTTAATCAGTGTTGCTCGCGCAAAAAAAAACGCCGTACTCGATATTGCTATACTACTGAAACTTTTCAAAGTTAATTTTGGGAAAAAATCAAATAAAAAAAAACTATTACATATTAAAACATTTATTTTTCAATTTCCTTTTAAATAATGCTTATTTTTGCATCGCAGGCAAATGGCGAAAATCGAATTTTTATTGTAAAATTATCAAATTGCACCAGTTCATTATTGTAAACTATTTGACGCAACATTATTTTTATGAGCATTGTGTTCCAATATTATGCATTTGTTATTTATATCACTGTACCGAAACACGTCACTGCACCTTTGGATGGATAATTTAGTCTTTTTTTTTTTTGCTGCCGTATATTCTCGATGGTTTATCATTCGCCTCTTTCCAAAACGATGGTGAGGTGATTTTTCTACATCTGCTATCCTCAGGATTTTCACAGGTCTTCATTCATCTGCATAATGAGCTGGAAAAGAAGAAACATTATGTTTAGTACAAAGAAATATTGTGAACCTCGGAGTCGGTGGATGAGGGAGCTTTATGTAGTCAGGTAGTGCAAACCAGTTGAGTTTTAAGCAAACATTATGTTATTATGTATGTAGTAAAACATAATTATTATTTTAGCATGTAACTGTACAATGATTTCTCTTCAAAAGATCTATTAAACTAAAGGAAAAATATATCTCTGCCTCCTACCACACGGTCAAAATTTAGCAGCCCCCATAATATATAACAATTTGCATACGAGCCATCGCCAGCGGCTTCGCCCGCGTTAATAACAAAAAATTAACAGGAATTTAAGCCTGGGATAAAAGGTATCCTATTATTTTAAAATAATCTGAGTACTGTTACTCCGTTACTGTAATGGAATGGATGTGTGTACATCCATCTTGTCTCCTCCTTTGGTATTTTATAATATTAGTTAAAGTAAGGTTAAGAAAGCAAGAAGTAATGATAGCTGATGTTTCATCATAATACTTACCGGTATACTGCCAAGTTGTGTTGTTCCACTCAAAATCTCATCTTCAGTAAACAGGGAAGGATAGGTAATGCCAATGAGACGAGATTTAGACGTAATGAACTTCTTTTCGTGCTTTGACAAACAAAAAGCTTCGAAAGTTGTTCAGGTTACGAGGATTGCAGTCTTGCAGATCATCACGGTTTAGTTTAGACACTCTAACCACACAGCGAGTCTTTTCTACACGGGAAATGATGCCAAATCCACTCGTAATACATTTTGAAAGTATCAAAAGTAATAGTAGAAACACTGGGGCTTTAATAATACAGAAAAAGCGGACAGGATAAACAATAAAGATCAATAGTAGCAACAGCAGTAATGTCAGACATACGTCATATGACGCAAAAACAAATGGCGGCCTGCCAGCGTCTGCGACGGCCAATCACAGACGACCAGAAACGTCTGTCGACATTAAAACAATATGGCGCTACGTCGAGCGTTTCGTTGTACGAAGACGTCCGAAGAAGCAAAATTGTTATTTTTATTTATTTTGAAATGTCTGCGATTGAGGTCTGCTCGGAGCGGCGATCGGTCTGCCATCTCTCGGACATTGAATTGAGTTAAAGCATAATTAATTAACGGTTATTGTTGTAAAAATATAAACGTAACGAGATGTAATGTAAGAGAGCCCCTATGAGGCTGACATAGTGGATACTAAAGCCTCTATAAATAAATGAAAAAAAAAAAAAAAAAAAAAAGATTATCCGTGACGGAAGGGATACAGATTAAAAATATTACTGAGTTGACGGATGATGCTGCGTTCATTTATATGCAATATAACAAGTTTCAATATTAGTCATTCATGGTAATCGCAAATAATAAGAGTAATTAACAAAAATGGTAATCCACTATATAAGGTATGTCATAACGAGCCCATTATTTAATTAGGTCCATGTTCTAAATTAAAATACTTTATCATCAGAATCTAAGAGTGCTATCCATGCCATGCTATCAGAAATGCGGTACATTATTTCACAGACTACTAAGAGATATGCATTATTTACAATGCACCTGTAGTAATTCCAAATAAAATCAACATTTCCTAAATCCTGGCCTGTCTTTTTTTATTACGAAACTAAATCAACATTTCCTAAATCCTGGCCTGTCTTTTTTTTATTACGAAACTATTACCCGATTACCAATGATTACCTACCACTATTTCCTTATGTCACAAACGTAAAGTCATGATATTTTTTATCTGTGACTGTGACTAGTTTGCATCTTTTTATTTATCTCGTATTCTGTATTCGTTTCCTGAAAATTTTATTTGTAATTAAGTTTATATCTAGCTCAATAGCACAAGCCAGTACATTCATGTAAAACACTAAGAACATATACACAGTGCGCGATGTCTAAGTTTCCAGATAAAAAGGTAATTTGAAAAGTTTTGAAACTTTGTGTTTACGCTAACTTTTGTACTTTGTGTTCTATGATTGTTATCATAAAACATTATTTATCTTTCAGATGAGCGGGTCGTGTGTGGAGACTCCAGAAGCACCGGCATGGCTCTCAAAGTTAGAGAGCCAAAGGGAAAAATTAAGTAAAGCTAGGCTTGGCCATGATAGCGGCGCCGGCGCTCCATGCAATTCTTGTGGTAAATAATCAAATAATTTAATTAAATCTGATTAGATTATATTCTTTTTTTATATGCAGGTTTAGTACGTACTTACTTTTAAGTACTACAAAGTTGGGATGGCCACTAGAATTTGAATAACATATAGCATAAAGTTATTTGGTATGAATGACGTCATTCATAACAATGCAATCGTTATCATTGGTCACAGGTATGAATACTACAATAGTTAGTATTCAAGCATTATAAAATGTCTTCAGATTATTTATTATTCCGTCTGGAATATTATGAATGAATGTTATTGTTTCTCGGAAGCCATAATATGTAGGTATATGATTAATATTAACCATACATAAAATTTAAGTTAATTAAAATTATTTGACTCCTGATTCACCTTTTGCAGTTTTTATCTGCTGTTATAAATAACTGTTTATTTGTCATAATTTATAGTAAGATTCCCGGAAGCTATAGTGTATTTATAAATAATTTTCCTGGATGATTCATAAACTGTAGTATTACTAGGTGAGGAAATATCCCTAATGACTGTTAATTATTTTATTATTCCTGTGTTAATTGATAATAAGTATGCATGACTGTCTTTGTTAAATTCCTCACCAAATTGAAATAGTTCTAAGAAAAGCAGTTTATTTGTAAAATTTGTGTGCCATGCATTATAACATATTATTTGCATGTAAAGATTTGAATGTGTTATTTGCTTACAATTTTAGGCAGTCTAGTACAATGCGCTGTTCACACCCACACAAAAAGGAACCCGTAATCTACATTAGTTAGATACTAAATAAACATACTAATTTATCTGCCATCCTACCAAATTATATTATTATTAGCAGCAGCTAGATTTTAAATCAAGCTCTATAGTTTTTTTTCAGGCTTATTTAATTTGCTCTTACTAGACAAATCATTCTCCATTTCACTCCCCAGTGAAAACTAATTTACTCTTTTTTACAACTTAGAGGAGCTTGTGGCTAAATAACAACAGCCGCGCAGGCCAGTCTTCCGGGCCGTGGATGGGTGACTTTTGGTCACTGCTGTCATTTGTAGATCTTTGATGGTTACTGTTAGTCAGAAGCTCTAAAGTCTGACAACCAGTCTTACCATAGCGTATTGTATTACCCAGTTACTGGGTTATAGAAATCAAGTCGCTCCATGTAAAATACTGTTATTTAGTTGCATCTGATTTGATTGGAAGCCAACCCTAATATTATTGGGAAAAGGCTAGGTAGATGATGACTCTTTTTTACCACTTAATGTTTATTTGCTTATGTCTATTTAGGACCATCATGTCCTGGCTTGGACCTGCACTTCTGGAGGAAGGTGTGTCGTTCATGCCACTGCAGCAAAGATGTCCACGATGTTCAAGATGATGATCTGTCAGGATGGGCTCAGTTTGAGCTGCTGGGCACTGCCAAACCTAAGAAGGCTTCTAGTGAGTATTATTTTTAAAAGCAACTTAATTTTTTGATAGGCAATGTTGTACCTATTTTATTAATGTTATACAAACAAAACAGAGTTTCTTAAATTATACAGATACTCCCAAGGAAAAGATAGATTGATTGTCTTAGGAATATAAATATCTCATATTTCTTCGTTGTAAAAAAAAAGCTGCTGATCCCAAGTCACCAGTGCAAGTTATTGTTGTTAGTAGTTGATCATGCAGAATTGTTCATTGCAGAGTAGGAGAGCAATTAAATAGGAGGTTGTAGTCTGTTTTTTGGTTTAAAAAAGTAGGTACTCAATAATTGAAAAATTTACTTCTATTTTCCAGTGCCCCTGATCAAAATTCGAGGTGTAACGGATAAGCCAGTCAAACTTGATTGGGTGCCTCCAAATGCTTCTACAGAACTGGTAAGTCACATAATAATCACTATTAATATCAATAACAATCTGTTTCCAACAATTTCAATGTCATGAACTTCATATTAATTTATTATTAGTGATAAATTGATAAGATAGTGGGTATTAGATATGATACATATACAATGTGGCAGAAAATAGAATTTTCTGTTTTGTTCTTTATATTATTTAAATTATCTGTCACAAATATGTTTAATAATACAGATTAATCTGTGTTACCGAGAAACACATTGGAAAATTCTTTAGTGATATGACTGCCGGTCGCACTATTAAATATGATAATCCTCACGCATATAATTTTTTACCAGGTATCAGACTATATGTCATGCCTGGGCTCGTTAGCGCCGGTGTCCGGGTCGGACGCGGCCCGTCGTCGGCGTGCTCAGCTCCGGACTCAGTTGCCGCCGCACGACGTCGTGCCGGCCGTCCGGCAACACGCCAGCGAATTTGAGAAGTCTGAACACACTGTAAGTACTGAAATGATTGTACAGACAACCTACCCCAATCTGTAAATTTTTTCCAATCGAACATTAACCTTCCTCTATTGCAATAAGGTTGAAAATCTATTAAGTTTGAGTTAGGTTGATGAGCTAGTGTCTGTGCTTATTAAATACATACAGGTATTTATTGGGAACAAATCCAGACAACTGCTGCTGCTGTTTCGTCCACTGCCTTATTAGAAAACCGTGACCCTGGATCGTAAAAGGCTATGAAGGAACACCTTGGATTTTAGTCAGTACAAGACTAACAGTCCTTCCCGACCCCCCCTGTGTTGGAGGAGTCATTTGGATTCTGTATAAAACTTTTTGAAAGAACCCAATAACATTCCTACCTGGGAATTGAACCCAGAACTTCATGTAGTCGCACAAGACCAATGAGGCGAACGAGATTTATATCTCTATTCAACATTGATTTACTCCATAATCTTACTCACTATGTACAATCGACAAAGTTGAATCATGACCCACCATAAGCTAATTTTCTTGCGGACGACTTTTAAATACAATTAGGTCCACATGCGCGTAAACATACATATCCATGGTTTCGACTTAGATCTTTGTCAATTTGACGGATTCAAACAATTTATTGTCAAAATGGGCCATGATTCAACTTTGTCGATTGTACCTCCAGAATACTGGCCTAGATGTTCCCCTACGCATATTTAAGGATATAATAATATCTATGTTAGATACTCGTATGTTGCACAGTGAATTGCGTCATTTAATTTAGGTCAGTCTGCGATAACAGCGGAGATAGTGCTCTTTATTTACCCTATAATTAGACTGTTATTTGCATAATAATCATAATATAATTTTATCTAAGTAGATTTGGCATCAGAGGGCCAAAGCCTGCCGGGGTCGCGGGACTTATTCCATCACCGTGACCCCGGAACATAAAGGGCTATTGAAGGACACCGTGGATTTTAGTCAGTACAAGTCTAACAGTCCCTTCCGCCCTGCCCGGGGTGGGAAGACTCATTTGATGATTTTACGATGCTAAAAAAAAAGAAAAAAAAAAGTAGATTTTGCATCCAGCAAGCTAGGTGCTAGATTACAGACCATTCCCACTCAAAGATAAGAGGCCTGGGTATTTTACTAACGTAAATACTTTGTTTTCCAGGAATACATCACACGCATCAAAGACCATGTCGTGGGCATGGGTAATGTTGTCAGAGTGGCGCCTCTTCAAAATGGAGACGTCTTCTCAGTGGAAAGCAGCAAAACACATTCGGCACCCAAATCTTACGCCCTGCCGCTGAAGATATCCAACGTATCAAGAGGAGTCAAGTACAATATTGTCCCGAAAAATGCTTCTGATAAGAAGTTGGTCTTAGATACGCAAGGAAATGTTGTAAGCAGTGCCGCAAATCTACCAGATTACAAATCCAGTCCAATCCTAAGTCGCATCGTCAAAGACAAACTTCACATCATGCGTATTGAGTCCGACAGAATCAAGAGCGCCGTTGAACACGGCCCTGTCTACGACAAACTGTTCAAGAACTTAGAAGACTTGAACATGCCAGTAGAACATGACGTTTATCTGCAACCAATCAAACTCTTCCGTGACGAGTACAATAATAATCCTCAGTTCAAGGATGAAACTAATGAGTTTTCCAGCAAATCACTTGGAGCACAAATTATGCCAGACTTGTGGTCAAATAGCAACAACAATGTTATGGGTACAGCTAAACTAATGGATAGCAGAATACAGAAGGGAACCATATTCGCTCCAAATGGAGAGATATGGAGTTGGAAACATGAACCAGTAACTCCTGAACACAGTGGCACTCTTTGTTCTACAAAGATTAATCCACAGTATTCAACTGTTACTAAACCAATTAATCAGGTGGAACCTCAACAGACTGCTCCTTTGAGAGAGTACCTTAGAAGTCACTCTGAGGATGAACTGCCACCTCCGCCGCTGCCGAACTACAGTACATATCCTGGCGGTGTACCACCATCTCCTGGTTCATTGCCACCACCTCCTGGCTCTGGACCACCTCTTTCCAACACAGATTGGAATAACCAACCTCTTGATAATATGCATCCAGTTGGCGAAAATGCTGACTATCTAGCACTTGCACAGCCCAACTATGGCGACAATCCTGATCAGATTATTGATCAGCTTGCCGACTTAACGCTCAGTCCTGCTGAGGTGGAATTCAACAGGAAGCTTTATAATGAAGGTGTTCCTTGTCAACGTTGTGCTAAGTCGATGTTCGCGGGCGAAGTCGCCGTCAAGGCTGAACGTGCTGGCCACGAAGCTATTTGGCATCCACAGTGCTTTACATGTAGTAAATGTAATGAGCTTCTGGCAGATCTTGTGTATTTCTTCTACAAAGGAGAGATTTACTGTGCCAGAGACTTGGCTGATGTGTTGGAGATCCCGCGTTGTGCAGGATGCGACGAACTGATATTTACTCGTCCTTACACAGCTGCCGAAGGAAGGGCATTCCACGTGCAACATTTCTGTTGCTACCATTGCGATGCCCCACTTGGAGGCAAGAAGTATGTTCCAGATGATAAGACTGGTCTCCCAATATGCTTGCAGTGCTACGATCAGTTCTACGCTGAACGATGTCGCGCCTGCAGCGGTGTTATTGGTCCGGAGCAACAAGGAGTGTCGTGGGGCAACATGCACTGGCACGCTGATTGCTTCATATGCTCTGGTCGGATGTGCGGGAAAAGTTTGTTGAGCGGGCGCTTTGTCGTCAAACAGGAGATGCCATTTTGTAGCGTGCCATGTGTTCAGAGCAGAATTAAGTAGGAAGCACATGATTTTTAATGAATATAGCTACATTATTGGAAGAGATGAGTAGTATTCTAATGTATAAGTTTGGTAGCCAAGAGTTATTATTATATTTCCTATTGAAGCCATTATTATTATTATATTTTTGACATTAAGTATTTTAATATACAAAGTACATTTTACACTATTGTGTGTAGTCTTAAGTATTAGATAGTTTAGAGACAAGTTTTGAGATGAATAGTCTCTCTTCATGGGCTGATAGTTATTATACTTATTTGTTAAAGATTTGACATGGATATGAAGAAAAGAGCATTATGGATGCATAGTCAACCTCATTATTTCTTTACTGCTCCAGGCAGCCAGTCGACTCATCTACCTTGAAAAAGGTGTAGTGTGATCCTAACGTTGGATACACAATCACATAATATTGAAACTTTATTGATGCTTCAATTTACTAGACGCTTTCATAAAAGGATCGGCAAAGGATGTATGCGTGGTTGACTATGCAATGATACAGACACTGATTTTCTTTCACTTTGGGACCAATAGCATATTAAATTATTTTGATAGTTATAGTTAAGCATTCCTTGAGCTTAATTTTCATTGTGTTGCTATATTTAAGATTATGTTTATTTAAGGTTTATGATAAATGGTTTATTTGTAGAAAATATCTTCATTAATAATTTATTTTTATGTTATTTCAATGCAAAAATTTTCTCTAGATATTAACCGCCCGATCCCCAGTGGCACGTTTTTGTGCCACCAAACCACAGACCGATATTAATCCTTTTTTTGGAAAAATAAGTCTTAAAATCGATCAGTATTTAGTGGAAAAACATTTTCCTCGGAGGCTCGAGAGGTTAAAAAAAGAGTGTAAGTTAAAGTTAGTCCTATACGTTAAAATGTGATAATTGTAAACGAAAACGGCGCTCTTATGATCTTAAATAAAACAATTATTTTATATTGAAATGATTGTGTAGAAAAAAAAAATATATTTATACATAATTATAGTACTTTTGGGTGCAACAGGAATTAAGTGCCATTTGTAATATTTTTGGATGATATACAAATAATAATAAAGATTTTATTTGATATTGTTGTTTTAATTACTAATTTTCACACCTATGGCAATGGCAATATACTACTACGGAGTGTATCCTAAGAAAAATAACTTATTTTTAATGGAGGTCTTTAAAATGCTTTGTTAAGATTAACTTTGTTAAAATCTTCTCACCTTTTAAACTTTTCAACAATAATTCAATTAAACCAAAATTAGCAAAATCAGTCCAGCTGATCTCAAGTTTTAGCAAGACTAATGCAATTAAGTATTATACATTTAGATATCTAAATTTTCTCTGCCATCATCAATTTAGGATTTTATATAGATAGGTATCCAGGTTTTGAAACATCTGCTGGCAGTTTCTTAAGAAATAAGCTGCCTATTCTAGTACAGGTATAACTGTTACTTTTCTGAGCTCATAAATCGTGTTCATAAAAATATAAACACTTCCCCTAAGGGTTAGCTGTTTGATCAATAGTGAAACTATCTGTTAAATCTAAAACATTGTTTAACCATTTGGTAAGTTCCATGTATATCATAATAGTCATATGGAGAATGCAACATACAATTGTTTATAAGATTGAAAAATAAAAGTCCATTACAGGACACAGAAAATAGATCATAAGTTCCACAGCTAAATATGTATTTGGGTAAGATATAAAAAAAACTGCAATAGTTATTAAAAGTATAATTAATTAAATACACATAATGCAAAAGTAAATTAGTAATTGCAAACAAGCGTTTCCTGGAGGTGCGAGAAGTTTTCTCAAGCCTTAATTTTGAGTTTGTTTAGATTATTCTTTAGCTTATTCAAGTTTTCCTGTAGGGCTTCCTGTGAGTTTTCTAACGCGGATATGTGATCATCTGCTCTTTTAATCTCTTTCGTGATGTACTCCATTCGCTTTGTTACATTTTGAGTGGCTTCATCTAGGTCTTGTTTCACTAATACAGGTCCGATCAGTTTATATACTTCTGCATCTTTCTTAAGCAGTACTAATTCTTCTTTCACAGCTTTGTTTTCGTTTAGCTGGCTATCTAATTGTTGCTTCTGAGCGACTGCCCTACGGTACTCTTTTTGTATACCACTCAACTGTTCCAGCTCTTTCTGCATTTTCCTTTGGATTTCTTCAGTCATTTTGACGAAAAGTTTGCTTTATTGCGCACAGAATCGATAGAAATTGCCGTTTAGCTAATAAAATACTGTTTTTCAAATCACGAATGCTTCACAAGATCTATTTTTGAAAAGAGGTTATGTTTTTGACATTTGACTGTCACTCATTACGTCCTACGTTTAGTTGCGCTCGTTTTGAGATTGAGCTCTGATTTCTATAATACCTACCGCACAAACTAAAAGTAATACCTAATGAAAAAAAATACACAATTTATTATGCCGCATTTTTACTGAGACATATCGCTCAATATTCACGTGGTTATGTCTCTGAAACCACAGAGTAGGTACTTTCTGAAAGTGGGACAATGTCGCTTGACATTTCCCTTGTTCATTTTGACTAGTTAGGGTTCCGTAGTCAACAAGGAACCCTTATAGTTTCGCCATGTCCGTTCGTCCGTCCGTCCGTCCGTCTGTCCGCAGTTTAGCTCAGAGACGCACAGTACTAGAGAGCTGTAATTTGGTGTAAATATACGGATTTGTTGTGCCGAAAAAGTGGTAAAATAAAATCTCGTAAAATATTTTTTTTTTAGGGTACCTCCAGTACTTACACGTAAAGTGAGGATTTTTTTTTTCTCGCGTACCCCTTAGTGTGGGGTATCATTAAATAGGCCTTTAAAAAATAATGATAGTTTTCATTAATAATTTTTTGATGAAAAAATTCGTTTGTGAAATATTAAGCTTTAAAGTGCTAAATTTTGCTCGATTCGAGTGTCCCCCCCCTCTACCAGCTAAACGGTTATGTTTGGGGGGGTGAAAAAATTCACAATAGTAGTATATATAACGAAGTTTAAAAGAAAATTATCATGACTAAGTAGGCTTTACAACTTTACGAGTAATAGTCGACCAACTTATAAAATGTACTTGGAGATCATATTTTCTTAAACAACTGCAAATGTAAGTTTGTCAACTTTATTTTTACAGCTTTTATAGGTATGTTTTTTGGGGATAGGTAGGTTTTTATCGTCAACTATTTTTAACTAAATTCAAAAAAAGGAGGAGGTTCTAAATTCGTCGTAATCTTTTTTCTTATGTATTTTCCCCGATTTCTCAAAGACTCCTGGACCGATTTTGAAAATTCTTCTTTTTAAAATTAAATTTAGCGAAACAGTTTAGTTAGTTCGCATAAGTATTTTGATGGGCAACTACGGAACCCTACACTGTGCGTGGCCCGACACGCACTTGGCCGGTTTTTTTCTACTAGATTCAAATTACGACAAGTTGCGCGTCACACAAATGTCCCGATACGTGAATTTCGTATCGAGCGACAGAGTCGCGAAACTAATGTACCCTAGTGAAAATGCGGCTTTACCATTCGATAATATGTAAAAGCCGCGGTATTAAAATTGCTGTTAGTGTCTGTACTTGTAGTATTCTTTCCATTAGGCCACCATAAAGGTACAGATACACATGCTTTAAACTAGCATGCTAAAGCACGAGAGCATGCTACTTTTAAGCATGCTACTTTTAAGCAAACGCTACTTAGTAGCATGTGTATCGAAACCATTTGCTAATAATGAGCATACTAATTTAAATGAAAACTATAAGTATGCTCATAAGCATGCTCTTTTAGCTTGTCTAGTTTAAAGCATGTGTAGCAGTACCATTACTTATTCCTGCTTTTATATTGGGTACCGAGAATTTTATTCTGCCCTTTTTGGGGTTCCATACCCAGAGGATAAAACGGTACTCTAATACTCCGCTATCCGTCTGTCTGTCCGTCTGTGAACAGTATCTCAGGAAGCATATTGCCGCCTAAATTGAAGCCTATTGCTTTAATAACTAATAATAAAAACGGAATAAAATAAATTAATACAACAGACATAATTTTTTTTAAGCTCGAGTTCGACTCGCATTTGGCCGGTTTTATTAGAGACAACAGTAGGGACCTATATGAAATCCAGGGTGTGGGGGGCACATTTTTTTATTATTTTTTAGGGTTGCAAAATCAAATGAGTCCTCCCCACCCAGCACAGAGCGGGAGGGACTGTCAGACTCTTACTGGCTAAAATCTAGGGTGTCCTTCAATAGCCCTTTACGTTACGGGTTCACGGTAATTTGTGAGACCCGCGACCACAACAGGCTTTGGCCCTCTGAAGGCCCCGTTATTATGCTAACACTCCTTGAGGTGCTCGTGAAACAAAACGCGCTGTCGATCCGGGCATGGTCCATGGTCGAACAGCGAGGCGAGAATATTAAAACGATGAAATATTTACTACACGTATTTTATTTAAATAAAAATGGTATTTACAAAATAACTTCATCACAATATGAGATCCTATTTATAGTAATTTATCTCCATTCAAATATCTAAGTTATTCTTCAAATTCATAAAAATATAATTATTATGGGCAATATTTATAGAAATTCATACAAATTATCAAACTAGATCTCAAGAACTTCCTTGAACATAATAAATATTTTGCTCCCAGCGGGCTTCGAACCCGCACGTTATTAATATACCACAAAATTTTGATCAAGACAAATAAATTGATTGTTCTTTAGCTCTTCATAAATAAAATATGAAATAAAAGATCAAGAAACTGTGCACTGAAGCCATAAATGTGTGAGCAAGAAACAATTTAATGAAATGAGTACGGTACCTATATCAAAATACTTATTTTTACAAACTTACACACTATCAGCCTATGAATATTATCAAGTCAGATAACATTACTCCTCTTTAAACAAAATGTTGGGGTCTAAATATTCACTTCCAGAAACGATTGTAAGTGCTAACTTAGTCCACTCGTTTGGTTGTATTGTATCGGCTTTACCCCCAGATTTTTGCGCGTTACATTAAACTACAGCTTCTCTCCGTATTCCAGGGTCCACATATAACCAGCGTTAGGATCACCGCTCTTTTTGGCTTGCTCATCAATATCTGCAGTCTTTTTAAGAATGTGTTTAATAGTTTTATATAATTCAGGATTTGTTGGCGACGCAGCTTCTAGTTTTTCAGACCTTTTTTCAAAGGTACCCCGTTTTCCAAATCTTTCTCGGACGAATTTTTCATACAAATCTTCATCTTCATCACTCTCTTCTTCATCTGCCTCAGCGTTCTTCTTTTTATAGTTCTGTTTTTTCTCACTGTCATCACCATAGTATCCGTAATACCCAGTATCAGGTGCGCGGTCATCATCTTCGCCGTCAGAATCATCGTCATCATGTTTATAATTACGTCCTTCTGACTTTTTCTTGTCGTCTTGGTTATAATAATAACCTGCGTTGTAAGTCGGCACATCCGCTTGTTTTTGCTTTTTGCCCTCATCATAACTATACGGAGAACTGTCCCTGGTGTAAGCTAAAATATCGTCTGGTAATTTTATTTCTGGTAATCTAATGGCCAAATCATCGAATTTAATGTTTAAATGTTCATCATATTTGACATCTTCAGGCGTAAATACATCTAGTGTGCCGTCCTTTTGTGTCACTTCTGTGTCTCCTTTGGGAGTTTCTGTCGAAGGGCTGTCCTTGTTTTCAGTTTTCTTAGCGTGATTATAATTTACAGGAATTCTTTCAAAATCCTGTTTTACATCTACATTTTGAGCTTGTTTTTCGTCCACGATTTTGTCATTTTGATCATTATCATCGAAATTTTCTGGCTTTTTCACTCCTAAAATTGATTCTAAACTTTCAACTTCATCACTTACGTTTGATTTTGTGTTTTCTTCATCGACATCACTTTCGGGATTGATTTCAACAACAGGTTTAACTTCTCCGTCATCAATGTGAATTAATTTGTTACCATTGCTTTCTACTTCTGGGCTTGCTAAGGTATTTACATCTGGCAAAGAATTCAGTGTTTCATGGTTTTTGATTTCCAGTACAGGTACAGCTGTGGAAAGTGGTAATATTTCCACTGCAGAATTGGGATCTGCGAATTCAAGATTATCTTTTTGGGGTTCTACTTTTCCAGCGTTGTTTATATGAACACGTTCATAGTTGAAGTCACCTAAATCGATATCTCGTAACGGAGCTGGTGAGTTGTTTTGTATTTTTGAATTGTACTTGTTTAGCGGTTCTCTTCTATCTATGTTTTCTTTACCTTCATTACTGCTTTCGCTTGAAGAGTCGAAGTTGTTTCTAGGATATGACTCAATTTTCTTATGTTCTTGAACTGCGTCATGTGTCTTTTTATTCCTGTCAACTGTTTCTATACTCTCGTTACTTTCAGAACTATTGGGAGCAGGTTTCCTACTTTCATTGCTTTCAGAGTTTTCGTTGCTATTTTTGTTTTGCGATGTATACCTAGAGTTACTCCTGGGGTTATTTTCATTACTTTCAGCACTATTAGAATTATCTACCGGACCATTTCTTTTATTTTTATAGTCTCCACGTTCACTGCTGTCATCGCGCCCACGGTTAGATTTACTCTTTTTATAGGCATCACTTTCTTCACTGTCACCTCTTTCTTGGCTCGATTCACTATTTTTATAGGCACCACGTTCATTACTGTCATTCTCTTTTGATTGACTGTCTTTATCAATCACTTGCTCAGAACTATCATTGTTTTCACGAATAGGCTTTTTGTTACGATAATCCTCACGTTCATCACTATAATCTCTATTATTGGGAGATTTTGATGTTTTATAGTTACCGCGTTCGCCACTGTCTTGACTTTCACGGTTGAGTTTTCTATTACGGTAATCTCCCCGTTCATCACTATTTTCGTTGCTATGAGGTTTTCCATTTTTATAATCTCCGCGTTCACTACTCTCTTCACTATCACTACTAGAGTTACTATTACTTTCAATATGTTTCTCCCCTCTTTCATTGCTTGTATCATTAAGGTCATCGACTTCAGTGGAGTCTTTTTTGTTATTAGAAACAACATTTTCATCCTTTTTAATAACAGGATTAAGATGAAGGGTCTCAATGTTAAAATCAGCTAGGTTAGCTCCCAATATATTGTTTCCTGTATTTTTAAGAGGAGCAAAAGTTTCTCCAGAGCCGTGCACTGTTTCGTAATTGACTACTACGGGTTTTTGGAACTTACTTGGTCGTGGGCTTTTGTCATGTATTTCTTTAGTAGAACGTTTTCGTCGTAAGCTGTTTTTGAAATGACCTTTATCCTTTAAAGGTATTTCCGCCTTATCTCCTTTCTTATACACATATTTTAATACCGTATTTTTATCAACAACTTGATTATCTATTGTGTTATTTGTACTATTACTTTCAGTTGCGGTGATGGTTTCACAATCGGTAGTGGTAGCGTTGTTATTGGTATTATTAGAACAGTGGTTATTCTGAGTTTGTATTGTATTAACAACGCAATTTAGTTCCTTGTCTGAATTTGCGGTTTGGTTGCATGGTCCTTTATTTATTTGTTCATGACTCGTACCGTTATTTTCAGCTATGGTAGCATTGGTCATCTGGGAAATAAATTGGATTAAAATTAGATAAATCGATTTATGTAAATTTATCTATGCCTCTTCTACATTTTTACTATTGTTATCAAGAAATTCATCTACTTACCATTTTGTGCCCCATTTCAACGTGTTTTTAAAGGTAGGTGTTCAATAAAACCAGTGCTATATTCTAACATTTATTACAACATACTTGTATTTACACAATCTACTACAAATTAACCATGCATAATTACAAATTACACTTAACTAGAACTAAAAATAAATAAAAAAATAACAAAACTGATAAAGTACATACACGGAGTGCGATGAAGGTAAATTTTAATGTTTATTTTTTATATTATCGTTTAATGCAGTAGCTACCCTTGTACAGGTAGGTATTTCTGTCTAGCTAGATTGACTACGAAGTTAATTCCAATTCTTAATGTCGATAGGCAGCAAACAGAAATTTATCTTCATAACAGTATAGATGGTGCTCTAAATCACAACATCAACACGTTTCTATGTTCAGCTTATATTTTATATTACAATTTCTTAATGGATTAAGTGGGGTTGGGTGGATTTCGAAGATCTAAGACTGAACATACAAACGAACTCTAATCAAATACTAATAAGCAAGATCAAGTCTACTTATACTTTTAAGTTGCTTTACTTACTAACTACGGTGATATTGGGATGATACTGGAGGATTGATAAATAATACTACTAAAGTAAATATGACTTTATATTTGGACTAAACAATGAAAATGAATGAGGACAACTTGCACTATGGGTCATTAGAACCTTTTTAAAATTAATATGGTTCCTTTCTGTCAACCACAAACCATAGAGAAAAAATGTAGGTAATTACTTTTTCTTTGCAATGTATGAACGGTTTTAACTATTATTTTTACGTTTATGTTAACGTGCAAGCCGACCTAAGGATAGGTAATTAAACTATCAGTGCATTAAGGCAATGACTATATCAAGTGGACTACCATGAACTCTTAACGCGAGCTTAGGCTGTGAGAAAGAGATGGCGCTAGACGACTTGTATAGCTCTGTCTCTTTCCCACAGCCTAATCTGGATCGTGTGAAGAGCTCGTGGTTAGGCTCCAGGGGACAGAGTTTGTGTACGAAACTATCAGCCTCCAGCAGGCATACATTGACTTCTACTACTACAGGTGCTTTATCTATCAACTACAACATAAAACGTGGGTAGGCATTTTACATCAAAACTACCGTAACTTAATTATATGGCAATTAAAAGCACTTTAGCTTCGACTAAGCCATCTTTCGTTTTGTACAAAATTCCTACTCTATGTTTATAAATATTTTTTTTCTTAAAATTAGAATGTTTCATCGATTGATTGCAGTTCGACGCTATTTTGGCACATTTGGCATTAGTCGATGTTTATTTATTGATGAAGAAGTTAACAACCAAATGTAATTAGGGTTTATATTAAGAGATGACTTGAAAGTACACCACGATAACTTAAATTAGATAGTTTTTATTTAATCAGACATTTTATTTTGTACATTGGTAGCTATCTAACCAAAGCTATCGTTGTGTTTCGTGTATAGTTCTATGATACACTATAACTGTATTGAATACATTTCAACAAAGACCTCTACATTATACAGCAAAAACCAAAACGTGAAAACAGTACAAAATTACGATGTGGTCAATGTCAAAAATTCAAGCAAAGTAACCCATAAGCAAATGCCGTTGACTAAATATTTTTACGGTAGACATCATTATGAGGATTTATAACTTAAATTGTAATTGGAACGCTGGGTTCGAAGTTCGAATACTAAATAGCTGTTGTTTTTATTTTCGTAACAGAAAAAAACGGTTTTTATATTCCAGCCAGTATATTCCAGTTACCAACTCCATGATAGAGATTGAAATTCCAGGCATTGCCAAAGGTCATTGAGCTTGAAAAACGTACAGTTACACCGTTGACTATAACATTACTCTACGTGAATATTCTAGGAGCTAGGTGCTGGTGCGACTACTTCTTGCCCCACGGATTGTATGTAAAACTACTCACAAATTGTTTCGCTGATCCATGGAACGGCGCGGGCTCTGCCCACTTGCTGAAGTCCATTGACGGAATTACACCGCTTCTGCATGGGACACGAGGGTTTCTAAAAAACAAAGAAAAAAACATAAGCAACGGCCATTTTAGAACTGCTGACAAACATTTGTAAAAACCAATTAATAGTCTATACAAAAAGTAGTCTATACAAAAGGTCTATACAATCTGTTTTACCATTTGGAACTGAGAAACATTTAGAAAACAATAGTCTTAAGGATATATTTTCCAAAAACAAAGAATTAAAAGGTTAACTTACAATTCATGGTCAGGCAGGACCATGGGGTATAGTTGAACAGTGTCGATAATATCAGTGTTATCACAAATGACACGCGCTAGACGTGACTTCCTGACTTCAGCCAGCTGTTCTGGCGTGAAGGATGAAGGCTGGTTGGGGAGCTCGAACCTGAGAGAGGAAACAATTCAGTAAGCAGTCATCGAGGATGGGATTCATATCAAAGAAGAAAAACTGCTGCTGAAGGATAACTTACCAGAATCTGTCACCCCGTCTTGAGTAAGAGAACTGAGTAGCGATGATGCAAGCGAATGTGGGCCCCAACATAGAACCAGGTAGAGGACGCTCAGAAACACCACCAGACCAAAGATCCACATCAACTGGATGGTCAAAGATAGTCTCGTATTTCTGTACAGTGGCATTGGGCATGGATCCGAACAGATCTTGGAAAGTCTCGGCAGGAGGAAGACCGCAGAACTTCCTAAACTCCATGTATCCGGGAATACCGAACTCACGACCTCTTTGCATGTTGAAAGATACCAAGTCCATTCCGAATCTAGCGCCAACCTTCTTGAAGAGATGGTTGGTAACTTCTTGGGTGATTGAGTCGTCCATAGCCTGGGCTACTTGGTTCATAAGACCCATGACGTATTCGTCGAGAACACCGGCTCTGTACAAATCATACGGTCTACGGATAAGGTCTGATAGTCTCTTGGATGCTGAAAATAAAAAGGTTTTGTATGAATTTGGAGTTAAGTTCAATATCTATTTGTTATCCAATGATTACAGGTAGGTACGGTTAAATTGATTAGGAACAGTTGAGACTTACCGATGAATTTGTGTGCCTTGGACCATCTTTCCACAGCAGTAGGCAACAATGAGTGTCCGAATCGGTAAGCAGCGGAGGCGAACGAAGCGATGACGTCAGGGTTGACTTCTGGATCGTATCCGTCCCAGTAACCCTGAAACAAATCGATCGATCAGTCGCCGCAACTGCTAAGTAGAGCATCGCGAGATGACACAAGTTCAATTACCTAGCTGCGAAACTGTTACATCACTTTGATCGATGACCAACATCGATCGATAAGAAATTTGCAAAATTATATTGAAATCTTGCTCAGTTTATTACAAACCACCTTCTATACCATAATTTGGAAAAAAATAATTGAGAAATATTGAGATATTTGAAAAAAAGAACTTACCTCTTTTTCGAGCACTAAACCAAATTTCTCCATAACATCTTTTCCAAGAAGAATTGGCAAGAATTCGTTGTAAGTAATGTGTTGAATCTCGGCTATGTTGATGCGTCTCGCTTCTTGGAACAGGGTCTCGTCATCCCAGTGCGGGTTGACCTCGGCCAGACCGTTGGCGACTCTGTTATGTTCACGGGCCATAAGTGTGTGCATCACAGTCAGAACTAACTGCTCGTTTACACGGATTTCACCTTGAAAGATGGAATAAATATTACATAATAATTTAAAAACTCAATTTTAAAATACCACACATCATTTAAGACTAGAGCAAAAAGATTGAATGAAGTTGGATTGATGCGTTTTGTGGAAAATTATACGGTTCGATAAGAAAAAGACTAAAGAGGAACAAATAAGTTGAGTTAAAATGAGGAGAAAAGGATGGTAAGGAAAAGAATAGCACAAAAGCAAAATAACATTCTTACCAGCTTCAAAGCAGTACATGTTCTTGTTGGGCCTGGTGCAACCTTCATCAGGAATGTCAAGCTTGAGAGGCAGCAAGTCCTTGAGGCCATACTCCTTGAACACGGGGTTCATGCGCAACAGACCACCGTAACCAGTTCGCAGCTTCCTGTAATTATAAGCCAAATTAAAGCAACATTAATTTTAAAAATTCACACGCTGTAGACGAGTGATGCAATACAAGACATCAAAAAGTTTTTTGAAAATTAAAAGAGACGAGATATTGTGTAATTTCCTCTTCTATTTCCTTTGAAAGTTTAATATTTACAAATTGCAATTGGCACTGACATTCATTTCTTGAGCAATGTTTTAAGTTACGATGCTATTACGTCCAATTGCAATCCGGTGTATTATTTGTAAGTAGATGTGATAATTTTTTTTACCTGGCGAATTTCTCAGTTACTCCGTAAACTGTGTTTCCATCTATGGTTCCAGTCAAAGTGTTGAAAGGAATTCTTGATCCTAAAACATAAATTAACGGTCATAAATTGTTATGGTCTTACGAATATTATTTTATAACAATTTTGTCATGTCACATGTCTCACGTCGTGATTGGCAACGGTCTTATCTATGCAATTAGGGACAATCAAATTATTAAATAGGTCTATTATCCATCAACCAAACTGGTCAGCCTTCAGCTAGTGCGCCACATTTGCCCAGTCTCCCCATAATGCTTGTTTATTATGCGGTAAGTAACGAACTTATTGCAGTCGTTAAACATGCAGTATTATCATAAAATTAAGTTTGCAGTGTATTGCAATCGATTGCTTAATAACATGTCTGCAATAGAGAGGTATTGCAACTTAGTGACGTGTATTTTAGTAAAGTGTTATCATGAACAGAATGTGTTGTCCCTTGTCCGGTTGTCGTATCTTCATTTGTTTTGTTTATCGTGAAAGCGATGTCCCGTAGCGCTATGTTAGTGAAACGTTGTTTGACTTTTGGCAAGATTGCCAGTTATGAGTTGAGATCTCTATCGGTTAGATAGTTCTTCTCAACAGGTTTATTAGTCATTCTCCATTTTCTAACTATTAGAAAATCAATTCGTTTTAATTTTATTGTTTGTAGTCAGAAGCGAAACTTATTTAGAAACCGATTAACAGGTAGATTTCGACATTCGTTTCGCGCTTACTAATCGTCTGATGGGGCGCACCCTAATGATAGATTTGGTTCTCTACGTAAGGCACAATACCAACACTTATCTCTAAATGCTAAACGCGAACGGACAGTCAAAGTTCTACACTACATTGCGCAATACAAGAACACCGTAATGGTTACTTTCCCTGTCCGTGGGCAGATGACGAGATTCCATGATAACGATCAGATCTAACGTTAAATGTTCACGAACAACAATGGCCACTGAGGTCAGTTTACGTCCGTCTCCATGCTACACCGGTTTAGAGTTAGACATAATGTGACTTAATACCGCAGTTTGTATGCGGTTTCCTTAATAAAAGGCGTAATCGTGAAATGAAAGTGAAATATCCTCAGAGTTATTTCCGGAACTGGAAAATTTTATTAAGATTGCTTTAATTTTGGCTAACGTTAAATTGTAGAACAATGTTGGAGAGTTTCAGTTTCATTTGATGTGTCGCAAACAACCACAATGAGAACAAAACATACGTTGTATGAAATTGAATATGATTTACATTTTGAAAACAATGGCCATGATTTAGACAAATTGGATTTGCCTGTTAACGCATTTGATGGTCGGAGACCAAAACGTAAGAGAAATTTAAAAGAAAATGCAAATTGCGTGTGAATCGTGTGTGAAGTTATATTTGGCCTTATGTCCAAATTGTAATTTGAATTTTGGGGAGCTAAACAAGTGACCTTTCAGTTAAATAGTAAAATAAACAAACTTTCAAAACCCGAAGGTTTTTGATTCAAGTTATTTTGTAATGTCTGGTACCCATACTAATACGAATACATATTATAGACGCGAAAGTCACTCCATCTTTTCACGTCGTTACGGCTGAATGGATTTCGATTTCTTTATATTTCTATAGAAAGTTCCCTTGGGGTGATTTCCGTCTCACACACAGGCGACACCGCAGGCAAAGGCTAGGTCTATTAGCAAAACTATTCTTACCCAGACGGCAGCCGGGCCTTGGCGACGGGAAACCTCGCACGAAGTCGATGCACTTGACTCCAAACAGACGGTAGAAGTAGTCATCATCAGGGATGCGGATTTCATTACAGTAGGGGTGCTTCAGGTGAGGGGGGCGCTTGCAGCACTCCTCGGGGTCGTTACGGTTGACAGGATCTATTGGGAAGAGAAAACAATAAAACACAAGACGGTATGTGGACTTATGGCGGGCAGGGCTTTCTCAGCTTTAGACCTTATTATCAAATGTGCTAAATGCTCAAATGTACTGAGATTTCCTGTGTTATTCGAAAGTGTTAAGGATTTCCTATTGATATGGTTAATAAACTGGTTCTGCCATTAAACTTACCAAGAGGTGTTCCAGTCAACGTATAATCGTGATCCATGAACTGTCCCCAAGCGATGACCATGACGGTACCAGCGTGGTCGTGGAAGCCTTCATCAGGATGCATGGTCCTCGACACAACACGAGAAAGCGGCAGGTCCTTGCCATGATGAGCAATACGCGGCGAGTTGATACCGTCAGCGAAAAGCGGACCTATTAATCTGGAAAGAGGAAACATATGACACACAAGTTCCATATGTAAGCGGCTACATTATACACCTGCTCTCAAGGGGCTTTGCACTGCGAATTTCACTTTCTCGTCGAGCCTGATACGTGAATATGTCTTGAATCTTGATTTTGTTTTATTCTAGAAGTGTATCTGATCAGACCTGTTCCAAGCCTTTAGAAACTTGGACAATATACGAGTATTTTGAATGAATCGTTATCGTTTACTTTTTATGGAACAATTTGGAATGTTAACGTGTGTGTTAATGTTGCTGACTCATCCATAAAATTTTGAGAACTGCATTAATGCAGTTCAAAATCTTCTTGCGAGATTTATCTAATATCCATAAATTGTACAAACCGGTTAAAGGTTTCCAATCATTTTGAGATACATATTTATATGAAACATACAGTTATACGTACTTTGGAGGCTGTCGAACCGTTTGGTCCCGTTTATGGCATGAGTAAGGTGTGAGGCATGTATTGAAGTTTAATAAACCCTATAAGCGACACACCCTGGCCAGTTAGCGGCGATATAAACGTTGCTAATCATTTTACATTTAAACACTGTGATTACGTTCTCAAATATTTTCATGGCGACAACCGACGGCGACGGTAGAATATGAAATATTCGGCTTCAGAATGAGTTCAGCTTTGTTAACAGCAGTACGAGTATCTAAAACAGTCTTTACTATTTAACTGTCAAAGTTAGTGTTTCTTAAGTACACAACCTAATCCTAACCTTTATTTAATTTGCACTCATGAGCTATCGCTTCCAAAGCGCTTCGCTCTTCTGCAATGGCTATTAATAACATTGAAATAAGCTTTACGGTAGCTTAAAATGTTATTTTGGTTTTTCAATCATATGTATCGCTGATGTCTACAAACGCCACATGCGAGCACACGAAGGCAACTACAGCTGAGCTGAAGTAAGCAGCCTGGCCTAAATCGGCATCATCATCATCATCATCATCACTAATGTTAAGTATATTTTGATGACTTGGACTAGTTACCTCTGGAAGGGAGCCATGGTAGCACCCCAAGTGGGGTTCTGCAGGTTGTTGCAGAGGCCGTCGAATCTCCGGTACTTGCCAGCGCGGCACTCCACGTGGGAGAATACTGGTGGACATACTTCACGGATGAGGGTGCGAGAGGTGTCGATGAGTGGCAGACCCTTCTCGATCTCTTCGTAGGTGAGGCCGTACCTGGAGAGAACGACACAGTTTAGATATATTATGATTTATAAAGAAAGAAAAACCATTTATTTGGCGCAAGGAGGCCATACATCATTTAGAATAAAATAAATACAAAAAAAGGAAAAAAAAAACTAAAAGTAATAAAAGGATGACAAAGCAAAAAAAAAAATCAAAAATAATTTTGGTCATGACTTATTTAAAAATAGCCAAACTTAGAAGTATACTTGCACTGCACAAAAGATCTCGTCTCTTTTATGGGGTTTGAAAATCAAATGAATCAGAGAAATAACAGTAGTAGAAAAGTGTAGCAAAGGGAAGAAAAGTTAAACAAGTAGTAGAAGAACATAAATTCAAAAATACATCAACGGGCATGTCGAATAGCGATTTGAAAAGAAACAACGTGTGATAGGAAGCAATAGGTGTTTATTGCTAACAAAATAAAATGTTCATGTAATTGATTGATACACTTATTGCAATGGAGTCGTAACGGATATTCAAATGCCAAGGTTTATTACGAACATAACGAGAGTTTGTTCAAAGATTTATTTGAATATAGACCAATTATGTTGTTGGTTGTAGGATTAATTGGGATATTTGGCATTTCAAATGGTATGAGATCATTTGGATTCCATTGAAGTGTGTAATTGGGTCCTTTAAATTTAAACTGTTCAGTGTGTCAATTTGTACATACTTAATTATTTTCTGAATTCTGCCATGATTCAATCTAGGAAAATCTTTGAAAGAACAGGGGCCCTTTATTATTTTAAATCCGTATTACCAAAGCAGGTTGTGTGAAAGATATCGCTAGAAGTGATAAGACCGCCATTGTAACCTCAGAATAAGTAAGTAATATTATAAAACAGTTGTGTACTGTAAAGGTTATTCTATCTAGGTATCACCTAATGATTGACCGCTAGTGGACATCCCTTTTTCACTAATACTATTAAAAAAGGAGATCTTCATGGCATTGAAGAAAAAATTTTACTGGATGTATAGCAATACTTTTTTTTTTTTTTTGGCATGGTAAAATCATCAAATGAGTCCTCCGGCCCCCATACTGTCAGACTTCTACTGACTAAAATCCACGGTGTTCTTCAGTAGCCTGTTATGTTCCGGGGTCACGGTAAGGAAATAATCCCGCGACCCCAGATGTATAGCTATACTGTTGTCCGTTTGTTTTTAAAACTTTGAAACACATGAACATAAAATTAAGATGGGTGTGTTTGACGATAGGTACCTAAACTTATTTGTACAACATGTATGTTACACCATACATTAATAAAGGTCGAATATAACCCACATGTAGTTCAAGGCACCCATGTACAAGTTTTTAATTGAATTTAACGTAAGACAATGTTGTCTAGGTCAACTGTGCTAGATAAAACGTTAGTGATTTTGCACAAAGAGAATTGATACGAAAGTATCAATTGATATTAAATCATTTAGGCCTTTAGTTAAAGCATTAGCATTTTTTCATGCAACGTACAGTCAACAAAATAGAATGGTTTAACTTAAGACAAGTATGCTTTTGTTTTACAATTCGAGTAACGTTTGAATGAATAATTCTTGCGTAATTTTTGCTTTTTGTCTGCATACCAAACTCTTTTGCAGGTAATACTTATAAGGCAAACTCTATACGCCCACAAGATACCGATTAAATAAAAATCAATAGCAACTTTCAAGGGTACACATTAAAACAAAAGTTTGCAATGTTAGGTACTGTGGGGGATCTTTATTAAAAGACTATATTAGCGAATTAAAATTATATTTTCGACACGCGCACTTTTACATCTTGTTTCCTACTCGAATCTACTAGACAGTTCTACTGCTTATTTTTAATATTCAAAAACCATTGAGCGCCTGGATGCTGCCAGCGTCTATAAAACCATCTAAGGTTAGATCTCAGAGTAAAACCTCTACATCAGCTGGGTAGTTCTTCGAAATTTGATTCTTTGACTGATTCATATGGTCAAATTTTAATTTCACTTTCAGCTCAGTAACACATGTTCATATGAAAATAGATATTCCAAATAACATTTATTTGTTTGAGGGACTTCTTTTTACAAAGTAGTTTTTAAGATATCGACGTTTAAAATTTTTGTGCCCAGATGAATCAGAATTTTTTGCAGATGTAAATAAAAATGGGCTTTGTAATAATAAAATAATCATAATATTATAACAACAATATTATTTTTTTATAAAACAATTAATTTATTAACAGTGATCATATTATCAAGGAAAAAATCTGGTCAATTCAACAATAAAATTCTTATTTTTAAACTAACAATTACAGAAATAAATACTTACAGAAAAGCGAGAATTTTGTTATAAATAGGTACTAGATAGTTATTTTAATGATACGTTATAATATTCTCTCTGTTTACTTTTGTTTTTCTCTCTATTTTTTCAAATATAATTCTTTCATTTCTAATTTCCACGCAGCATATTTGCCTGGAACTTTTCTTATTTTCCATCTTAGAAGGATGAAAAATTCGTACGTTCTGTGAGTCTCTTTTTCTCATAGATATATTTTGTTCCATCTTTTCTACTATTGATAGTGGCATTGTTGTAAACGGCAATATAAAATAAAATAGATAGAGTTTGACTTATTAATGAATAAAAACCGAAGAATAATGTCAAAAAAGGTTGCACTCCAGGAGTGCCGGTAGAAGTGAAAACTTTTTTGTTACTATGTTTTATTTTTAATTTGAATGACGTCTTACTCATTTTCGATCAGGGTCACGTGACCCTGACGCGAGTTTTGGTCACGTGACCCTGACGCGAGTTTTAAATTTTTTACCCATTACAGAAAAAGTGTACAACGCCGCTAAAGAAGTTTTCACTTCAAAATTATGTCACACACACTCTACTGACATGAAAAAGTAAAACAACGTAACAAAAGTGCTCCTTTCTGGCTGGAAAAGAGGGAAACTAATTTATTTTCAGATTCATATGGGTTTTTGAACATATAAATCAGGCACAGATGAATCATGATTTTGCCTAAAATCATGCTTAACTCATCATTCATACAGACTTCAGTATTATCATTTTTCTACACGAATCTGTAACCCAAAAGCATCACACGAAACTCAGATTAAAGTCTTAAAACAGCAAAATAAAATTAATAAATTAGGCATTGTAATCAGCAAGGTACCTAAACCAAGCACAGATGAATCAGACATTTACCTGTGTTTCACCAGGTTCTAAGCCAACCAGCCTCATGTCCGGCTTCTAGCATGTCCGTTGTACGACAGGTTTCCTTCCACGTGAGATCCCAGACTCTCATCATTATTCCTCGACCAAGTACAGTCAAGCAAAGCTTACTCCATATGAATCAGTATTATACGCCGGACACTTCTTATTTACTTAATTAAAATTACACTAACGTAGTTATATCTAATATGTATTTTTTTTGTAAGAGGTCAATTAATTACCTTTCGATATAACTATAATTTATATTGATGAATCAAAAGGAAAATGCGACATCGACCATTTTGTTCCGGAAAATGGGAAACGGACGCCCTATATGAATCAGGAGAACAGACTTCAAAATTTTTTATTTTGTATCTAGATAGCTACTATTAAAAAAATAGAATTTGTCCCAGGTAGAGCTAAAGCTAAACTGTACAGAAAAAAATATTACATGCCGTTTTATTAGTTGGTTACAGAAATATACCCACAGACATCGAAAATTTTGTCTCTGAAGAACTACCCAGCTACGCCCACCCTTAGAAATAAAAGGACAGACGTAGTTCTCTTAAGAACAAATCTTTTATTTCTTAAATCCGGCCGCTCAAATGCCTACCTATACCTATAACCAGGAGTCCCTATCCTATGTGCAGGTATTTACATGCGGTACGCCTTTTGAAAGGAGACTGAAGTCATGATGACTGGTAAACAATTTGTTAAGTTATAAAAGTTTAAAGTTACATCATATTTACAATTACGCTGACATCATCACGCAATAGCCTTATCGCATCAAAAACTGCACCAAAAATCTACGAACATACCGGCTAAACAAAGATATGAAAATTCATATCACCCAGATGGGGTTGAATAAGAAACAACTCTTTAAAACTTATTCTTTATCTTCATCGGACGCAATTGAGTCGGAGGAAGGGAAAAAACAAAGATCAAAGGTCATAACCTAACTCATGCTCAAACTCCAGTTTAAATTATTATTATTAAATTATCAAAGTTCATTAAGACATAACTGTGGGTCAAGAATAGCTTATGTGTCAAATCAACACCCTTTACAAAGGCTATGCCACTTCAGTAAAGTTGTGCACTCTAAAGTTAAACCAGTAGTGTCGAATCAACACTCTTTACAAAGGCTATGCCTTATCAGTAAAGTTGGCTGTCACTTTTGAGTCACTTATGTGGGGGATCTTTATTAAAAGACTATATTAGCGAATTAAAATTATATTTTCGACACGCGCACTTTTACATCTTGTTTCCTACTCGAATCTACTAGACAGTTCTACTGCTTATTTTTAATATTCAAAAACCATTGAGCGCCTGGATGCTGCCAGCGTCTATAAAACCATCTAAGGTTAGATCTCAGAGTAAAACCTCTACAGTACTATGATTAATTTTGACCTTCAAATTGCGAAAGATATATGCGATTTTGATTGATCAAAAAAGTTAGGTAATGGAGAGCATATTATCTTAATAAGACTGTGTTTAAAAATAGACTCACTAAATATAACATTACTATAATGTTATATAACATTAATTAGAAAGTTTCATCACAATAATAATTTAAATTCCCAATAAAATTACATCACCGATATTTTTATCGTTGTTTCCGTTTAGTACTAAGTATGTTATGATTCAAATATGCATACCATCAGGCTTTAAAATCTCTAAAACAGGGATTTACTTGATATTAACGAAATTATCATAAAACACGACACATTCATAGAATAATATACTCATTGACTCCAAAAAAGCACATACCTCTTTTATGTACTAAGTATTAATACTATTTTGATTAGGTAAATGTTTTATTCAGCAAGTGCTAATTTTAAAAATAAAAATAAAACTCTAAACTCAAGTACAACTTTGTTTTTTTTTTTGTGACTATAACCGTTTTGGTGGTTCCCGGTCTGAAAATTCCGACCCACAAGACTGGGTTAGGACTTTCAGTTGTGGCCCACAACTAATAAGGGTAACTAATATAAGAAACTTAGTGGATACTTTGTAGGTAGAATTTGGCTTTAGAAAGTAGGTAAAAGAAGTTAAATTAATTCACTTCCTTTTCTATCGCAATGTGCAGTGTCGTACTGGACATATCGTCGAGGGGCCTTCGGGACGTGGTTTTCGGGTCCAAATCAGGCCCAGGTTTACAGGATCAGGTTCCCGCAAAGGCAATACCTAGTCTTGCCATCTTAATCTTGTTAACTAGATCAGATAGATCACTCATACGTATGGTGAAGGGAGGTTATTTTGTGAGACAAGCAACTCAGCGATAGAGTCATAAAAGTCTCTCAAAACGTTATCTATGCATGCTGTAATGCGATATGATGCAACTAATTCACCACTAAAGTAAACAAGACGCACAGAAACATATTTTTTTTGCCTGTCTCAAAAAAAAGGCCCCTAAACCTTATATGTTTAAATAGAGAGAAATGAAAAAGAACAAAATCGAAAAATGGCTCAGCCTGAGCTTGCCATCCCTGAAATAAGCTCCTAATGAAAAAATTATAACCGTGGTCGAGTAAAATTCAAGAACCGCGATGACCCGGGCCTTTGTGGAGCCAACCGGGCCCTTCCGGCCGAATCCGACCCTGTGTAGAGGCGTGCCTAGTAGGCTAATAGCGACATTTAAGTTTTATAGATTTTTAACACATTATCTCTATGGTTCTACGGTCAAAGGGCAGAGGTAATAATTTTACATTCGACATCACACCTTGCCGATGTATTATGGGATGACGCCTTCGATAAAATAATCATCATTTTTCTAAAACTGCTTAATGAACTCATTTAATTACATAACTTAATAGCATTCTCATAGAAACTATAATTGCACCATCTTATTGCAATAAACCAAATTGTAATAAAAAAAAGCACAAAAACATTTTTTATTAAGTTTTTAGATCCTGTATTCATATCTGAGAGAGTGTGCAATGCGTCACACTGCAAGTAGGTGTTGAAAATAATGTTTTTTTATTTGTTTTTTTTTTGTGATGTTGAGTCTTATGTGAGAGCACTAGAAAGTAAAAGTGACTAGGCTTCTTAAAGAAAGGTTCCGAAGTGAGCGTCCACCCAAGCAAGAATGTCCAGTTCCTACAAATAAAAATAAGCTGTCGTAATATTACATGAATAAGTAATTAAATACTTATCTGCATCGATCATACAGAAGCCGTTTGACAAGTAACAAGTTTCATTGAAACAATGAGAGTATCTAATATCGACCTAGATCCGTCAATCAAGACAGACAGACAGACAGTCAGACGTGGAATTAAATTCTTTGTTCAGCGACCTTCGAGATGATACGTCATGATAACAGTATAAGATTGGTATTTAAAACACTAATGCAATTAAAAATACTAACTAATTAATCAAGTCCCTACAAACAATTTTACGAAAAAAACAGAATTTTAGAAGAACAAAAAAACAAACAATAAAAATTGCAAAATCGATAGTTGGCAAATCACTACCCACTAGGTAATTTACATGCAATATTATTATTATAAGTATGATTTGTTTTACAGTATTACCTGGCAACCTTGATGTTAGTTAAATAAGACTATGAGCATAACATCAATCAAAATCAAAAAGTTGATTTCAACGCCCAGTTAGCTAAGATATTTGCAAAAAAAAAAAAGTGCAGAGTTAGATATACCATATTATATCAGCATGCCTAATCAGTCGACCTTGTCTTACTTGGGTTAATTTTCATTTGCATATAAGCATCACGGATGTCGTAACAATTAAAAACTTGTAAAACATGCCAAATCCGTTACTTACAACAAATTATACGGAAGATTTGCATAATGATTTGGTGTTACAGTTAATAAAACAATAGTTTTAATGTTGAAATGAACATACTATTGCAATTATGATTCAGATTGATTCAATGCCAAAAATAAATGCCAAAAATAATTGTTTGTAATAAATGGCAGTGTACCCGTACCTACATGGATTTTTTTATGTAGTTGTTAATTTAGCCTGTTATAAAAGTAATTTAAATATTTTTTCGTCTAATACTAGTTTCCTACATCCTGCTATATTTAATCAAAATTGCAGTGACATACGTGATTCCTAAATGGCAAAGGATGTATGTATCTATTTTACGAGTATATACAACAATCCAGGATATGACAAACTTTTGAGGTAAATTCAATAACATGTAACTCATAACGCGACGAAAATCTAATGGAAGTTTATAAAAAAAGCTAGCAATTAAATTCCGATCGATAGTTGATAAGTAGTCTCTTATTACAGCATCTCGAATATAGATACTATAACTTCCCAATTAATATAAATTAGCCGAGCTCAGCTATTGAGAGCTTTACAATACAAATCACCTTTCGAACGAGTAACGATGATCGATTGCAATCACCAATCTCTATTCGATAATCGCCCTTTACTATCAGATGAGGAAGGGAACGGCCATTGCCCATCGACCGATGGCGTACAAAGGAGCAGCGCAGGCGCACCACTCTCGCTCTCTTCCGCCCCTTTGATGACGCATTCGCAACTCACGGTGATTCAGCCATTGCTCCGGTTACCGCTAATGAGACGAGATGACATTTGCGCAGGACATTCACTACTAAGGTCGCTAAATGTTGTAGGCGACAACCGTAAGATCAAGGTTTGGGTTTAAACCCATTTCAATGAGCACATGATCACCGAATTATTAAAACAATCGATTTATGTATGCATATTTAGCAGCAGATTTTATTTTTTGCTAGCTACAATTTTAATCTCAATTAGGCTGATTGGTTCTCAAGGAATTGGTTCAATTTAAATTCTAACTTCCTCAACTATATTTCATGTTTTATGACTCAATGACAAACTAAAGTCGATATGTTTTGCATGTGCACATATTGTTGCGGTTGAGGTTTCAAATTAAACGATCATTTTACGGCTCCTTGATCGTATGTCACTCGAGTAGCTTGCGATTCGATACGGGGTCAACAAGAATTAGGTCCGTGACAGCTGAAGAATGAATGATTTAGTTGATTAAGAGCTCATACAATAGATTTTTGTTAACTTTCCGCGTCGTGAGTGAACGCTGACCGTGAATCAATTGACGGAGAAGACAAAAGAATGGATTTGAAAGAAGACCAGCCTTGAATGCTCAGGTTTTGTTTTAAATTAAAACTCGTGTAAGGATAATGAGATCATGTCGTAAGGGTCGTAATGATAAGAGTTCAGTAGGTGAATGTCGAACGAAAGTTCATTGAAATTCGTAATTAAATTCAATCCATGACTTTGTATGGTAACATTATGCTTTATCCCAAAGGTCGTTTTACATTCAATAAATCCTGCCTAGTTTACCTTTGTTGACATTAAGGAGTCGTCGAGACGGATGTAGAAAGTAGTTTCGTACTTGTATATCACTGAAATGAATCTTAATGTCATAGTAATTTGGCTTACCTTCGAGCTAAGTTGATGGATATGTCGAGTATCAGCTCGCCGACGCTCGCGAAGTGCTCAGCCTTCCAGTCTCCTTTCGGTTGTGAGACCACTGTGGAGACAATTAAATATCAATATTTAAGAGTTCTTTTGCATATAACGACGAATAAGTTGTCCTTTTGTGTATGTAAGTATTAGTTCTTGCTCAATATGAATGTAAAGTAAGGTTAAACGTTTGCCCCCGTCACATTACCTGAGAACTCTTTCGTACAAAGGATGACATAGCATTTAATATTTGACAAGATGATGTAAACAGCAACATTATGTATTATTATAAAATGTTGCTACATTATAATAAATCGAAAGTTCTGCATAAGATGATGGTAACATAACGTGAACTGGCGACTCTTCCGGTTCACGCACTTGATGACATCGTAATGTGACTTGCGTGTTCGCGGTTGCGAGTCGTTTTATTACTTTTTATGTCACTGCTGCCTTCGTTTACATTACATACATTCTGAGTGGCAAAAAGGTTCAATTAAATTAACCGTTGTGCGTTGGTGGGCTCGTCTGTTGGTCATCCAACTACAAGCTAATTCTTTCGTAGACTGGTCGAAAAAGGAAGCATTTACGAGAAATGGCGAATTTTAATGTTTAAAATACTTACAGATTCTGTTTCTGGCTTCAAGATAAGCTTGATTGATAGCTTCGTACGTGATGCAATTGGCCTGTCCTTCGTATCCGCTGGAACAAACAAAAAGCACATTTAATTACTTTGCGCCATAAACTTTATTACTTTGTGCGAGTGAGAATGTTTCTATAATTTAATTGTAAAATAAATATTTGTGGCATTTATCGGCTGTGGTCGGGTCATTCTTGTTGAACGTTGATGTAATCTTCGTATGTACCCATGTGCCGCTTTCAGTATTTCTGAACAGATTGCGTCTTGTCTTGTATATTTTTGGGCAAAAGAAACATATAAGTAGTTCAACTTTTTATGAAAAGCTTTTGGGATTTTATTGTGTTCATGTTTGGAGGAATTTCACAAGACTTAAGAGCAGATTGAACAATAACTTAAGTTACAACTCTCATTTCAACACCAAAGTACACTCAACTGTAGGGACTCTACTATAATCTTAAATTAAAGATGGTGCAAGTGCCCATCTACAGCGCAAATACACATAATCAATGGCAATAATGCACCCAATAAGAGAGCTAAGAAGATACATATTTCTTTGCAATTGGCCTCCTGGCCTACATTTAATGGCAAGTTGAACGTCTAAGGCCGTTGGTTACTTAACTGACGTGATAGTAATCACGGTTATCCAACATGTTTTAAGTGTTTTCACGTGATTCTAAAATTTAGTAACGTTTGTTTGATGGCAGTGATGTCACTATAGTGATACGAGCGAAATACCTTTCTTAGGTACAGAATCAGATGGAGAGTTACGTGAAAGAGATTTAGGAAATCACGACTAGGTATAATGCCTAGTCGTAATTATCAACATCAAATACATGAAATTGCTCTTCGTGCATATTAAAAAACGTTTAACTACCACGACAAAAAATACATCAATGATTGATGAATTCGTCGTGGGAGTGTCAAACTTTTTTTCAAAAATAACTTTGTTAACAAATTAGAAAGAAAAGGGCAAAATAAGGGGCCAAAATTGCTGCAACCGTCCCAAAACAGAAACAAATGAAAGCTTAACATTATTTTTAAAAAACTGAAAATGTAATTAAGCAAAAATTTTAAAGCTTTTAAATTTTATATTTATTGGATAACTATTGAATTCAGATGTATGAGAACAAGGAAGAAGTCAAAATGTACGTAACAAACTTGCTAAGAACAATGTTGTTATGATTGTTCTCTATTTTTTATACTCTATTGCCTTTACGCTATCAATTACACGCCTCATAAAAAGCAATCGAAAAACTAAAATGGCAACTATTCAGGAAGGGTTGGGTTCCGCCCCTCTCATGTAGGATATTTTTATTGTCATAATTGGACAAGCTACCTCTCCTTTAAGTATCTATATAGTATAGACCGAAACGGAACAAATTTTACATTTTAAGTTGTCATGGCTCATGGATATACGTAGATCTACGTACATAGAAACGGACGGATAAATCTGGAAAAAAGTAATGTGCCTGAGGTAAAATAATATGATACTAGATGGCGCCACGAGTCTTTCTTATCTTTATAAAATTATTACAAGCGTACCTATAATTACTTCCTAAATAATTATAAACTAACACGAGGAAAGCCGCGGGCAAAAGCTAGAACTTTAATGGGATTGTAACTTTGTTCTTTAAAAAAGAATGGTTGTATAACACGTTTGTGAGTTTGACCCCGTGTCAAACTCACAAACGTGTTATAAAACTAATCGCATATTCAAATTACTAACGGAAGTGGCGCGTACGCAAAAATAATAAATGTAAATTAAAAACATATGTTTTTTATCTATTAGCGCCTCCAACCATTTGTTGTTTTAGGGTCCTATAAACTAAATCTTCTTTATGTAAAATGTTTAAGATTTTTGTTATTAAATTATTGGAATCAGAATTATCTACAATTAAAAAAACGTGAGAATTATTTGATGTTTTAATAAGCTGAGAACGTAGGATGTTATCTCCGAATCTACTAATCCGATTAAAGAAAAAAAAAAATACCGGAAAGCTACTCTATTACGAAATGCTAAATATTCTATAAAAACATAGGATAGTAGTATAATATGAAAGAAGGTAGTCATAAATAATATTATTAGTCAATAATTCCTTTTATTTTGAATACTTTCAACTGGTTTCGAACGATTTCACATATAATATAATAAATCAATTTTTATTATACAGAACCATTCTATTCTTACTGTGTCTATAAATAAAGGTTGTTGTCCTAAATATTTACGACCATTTGAGCTCTGTTCCGGTTTGGAATCAAATGACTGAATAATTTTACATAAATATGCGATATTACCAAAACTGTTACATCTTACAAATTATTGTTGTATTTATAAAAAGAAAAAAACTTTCTTTGTATTTTTTGAGTCACATCACTATGTTATTATGTATATATTTTGTTTTTCTTTTCGTTACATCATGTTTTACATCATAAAAGTATTATAATATACGGAACACGTTGTAAAGCTCTTCGATAATCAGTTGAAAAGAAAAGATTTTTCGACGACATGCGAAAAAGAAATACTTCGATTCTAAAATGTAAAAAACTTGTTTGCCTTATGTTGTTTACTCAATGTTATACTCATTGTGTTTTTCGCCCAAAAATATGAACCTAATTGCTGAAGGATCGTTGTTCTTATAATAAAAAATAAATAAAAAATAAAGTGTTCTTATATTCCGCGTATTGAGTTTACGTTTACTCTAGTTCGAAACTCGTCCGGAACTTTGAGCTCTCTGCTTACACTATATTTCGAGTACCTACATCTTTAAACCACAGTTCTAATCTTAAAGATCGCACCAAAAAAACGTAATCTCCTAATCTCGACAACCATTTAATTGCAAGTTGTTTTACAACGTTAAGCAACACCGACTTAGCACGTATTGACAGCGGCAGCGGTTGGCAAACGACGTTCCCACGTCCACGATACAGTTTACAGAGCGTCTTCGATTCTCACCATCAAGCTTTTCTATGAAGTTACTGGGCGTTTTATATTGCAACAGGCTTCTATTTATTCTTACGCCTTATTCACGACCTCAGGCAACGCGACGTATCTTGCGGTAAAAACCACGCGCGTGTGTCACTTGTTTTTTTCGCGCCACTGTTACTCTTGGCGTGCTCATGCTCCAAGATTTTCTTTTATTTGTTTTCTTCCTAGTGGGAGACATCGCTCGAGCGTACAGGTCGTGGCCAAGGAAAAAGGCTTCTGTCTACTCTTACGCTACTTTTGCGTGATATGCGAAAATAAAACTTATTTGCATAGCGGTTGTTTGACGTCTGAGTAAACTTAATGTGTTTTCTTAACCTGATAGATGAATGACTGGGCATTTTACCCGGCTGTTTATTTTTGTAATAACGTGATGTAAATGTGTTTTTTTCGTAGGACCATTGTACTTTGCTTAGATTAATAAACATCTTGTGTAAGGAATAACGACGTGACCTCATTACATTTGCCCTGAAATCCGTTTACTGATCAATTAGAGAGCGCTTTGGTATTTTCATTACCTAGAATAACTGTGCTTTTTAATAAAAAAAATATATTTATGACTTCTTTCTGCAAACCTTTACCTCGCAGTGGGATGATAAATAAATTGAAGGCACCAGTTATAGATAGTTATGTATAAAATCTATCAAAATACTAGAAAGCGAATAAAATTCGGGTATTCAATTTCTTCGGCACCAAACCGTCTAGGAATATTCCATTAATGATAGCCTCAGGCTTAGATCTGTCAAGTCTAGACAAGTTTCCTGATTTATTCAAAACCACTCATTTTTTTACTTTCCTTAGTATCGCCATTGTTTTATTTTAAACTAGCTGTGCCTGCGACTTCGTTCGCGTCGGAACTCAACAATGTATTTTTTTTAAACAAAGGTTCTAAAATAAAAAAAAAACATAAATAAATATTTATGGTTTTGTTTACAAAAAGGGACGATATTTGGCGATTCTACCTTATATTCGTATGAATGTAGTAAAAAACGGTTGCTTCAATGTTACAAACAGACACTCCAATTACTTATATGTATAGGTATGTATACGTACAGATGTATAGATTTATGGGAAAGATATTGTATGTAGTGAACTGATAGTTTTAGAGTGAGAGGTGGTCTAACCAGTATAGTGAAATTACTTACAAATTTCAAGCATCGATAAATCATAGCTATCGTACATCATCGGTTTTTCAATAGCTGTTTCGTTTAGCAGTAATTATGATGGGTTCGCGAGTGGTTTACCGTTTTGCCTCGATATTGTCAATAGAGGGTGAGGCGTGAATGTGTGCTAGACAAACGGCATAGAATCGGATGGTACCGGGAACGGGCCGTACCGTTATACGGACACTATAGTCTCGGACAATGTTTGTGATGTGATCAATGCGTTTACACGATGCGCCTGATTGGCAAGACTGCATTGACTTTACTAATATTGATATTGCTAGCCTATATCATCCCAATACTGGACAAAGGCCTGAAAGGACTTCCAATTTTCACGACCCAGGGCCAAAGTGGACCACTGGTCGTTCTTAATATTTTTTATAAATAAAAAAAAAATGCATGCATCACGAATTTCAGAGATTTTCTGTGAAAAGAAAAATTCAAAGATTTGAACCTGCAACCTCCGGATCTCCGCACCTCGATATATTTATTTTATTATAATTAAAATTCTTTTGGATTAAAATTCAGGCATTAAGAGACATTCGAAAAGATTGAATAAACATTTACGTAATTTAATTAAAACAAGACATTCTTCGAATTACTGAGAAGGCTATCATCTTGAATATTTTAATTTCATACCAAAACGATGTTTGGACCCGAAAACAGATAAAGTTATTCAACGCAAACGAATGCAGATTGAATACGAAAACAAATTGAAGTTTTAATTTCGTGCAAACATTATTTATTTCGATACAAAAGGCTTTTGAAGGCAGACAGGTTCATTGTAAGTATAGTTACATTGTGAAGTTCTCCATTATTAACATACTCCGTAGCATTCCAACATTATTCGTTTCGAATCGAGATACATTGTCGGCGTAATCGCAATAAAGGTACAACGTGTAAACAAATTAAGCGAAAGGATTTTGAAAGTGAATGTGGTCCGTCAGTTAGCTAATACCACGCTTGGTGGAGATGAAAGCAGTCAAAAGCGTCGAGACCTGCGCTATAATGTTGTGTTACATCAGAGGTCACCTCGGTGAGCGAGCGTGGAAGAACAAAAGCGTTTTGATATAATTATAGAGCTGATAGTTCCTCGAAGTAATTTATTGTTCGGAAGCAAACTGTTGTGTGGGAGAAAGCAACTATTGTGTTTTTAAATGCTTATCTCAAAAGTCATTTACTTGGAGAAAAGAACTCTATTATATTTTTAGGAACATTAACCACATAATCATTTCGAATTTTGGGCGTTTTAAACAAGTAGGTCCGTAAAATACTTTCCTAAAATTACAGTAATCTTTAAACACACCTTAGATTAAAAAAATAAAACAAAATTATTAAAAACCGAATGACAAAATGCCTTTGTTATGTCTTTAAATCAACACTCGCGCAGCGGCGGAGGTCATTGACATCGCAAATAATTTTCAGTCGATCGAACAAAGTTTGTCGTCTCATTTGTCACGTATCACGGAGAAAGATAGGCGTGTGTCAAGTGTGTCTCGGAAGTGTGTCAAGTTTGCGTCGGCGCGTGACGTAACGGTGACAGCAAAGAGACTCCCGCGCAGGTGACATTGTGCCGGCCGGTAAGAGATAGGGCTGGCGAAAGATTGGGAAGAAAAAAAGTAGGGAAGATTGGACATAGGTATCTGTCGACAAAAAGTCGGTATAAGTCATCAGAACATTGGGGAAATATGGAAGCACTAGAAGATTAGCAACCATGGGAAATGGCGATATGAAACTGTTTTGGAACCTTAATCTTTCCTTTCTTATTAAGATAGATGAGATAATTGACAATCTTGTCTAGTCAAAGTAGGACCTGCATAAATCATGCGGCGTTATTTTTCAAAATGCACTTTTTTGTCATGGTAATGAATTCCGGCTGCTGAAATTGCAGATATTTACAAATCAGCAGACCGGTTGAGAGCACTCGCAACAATTGTACAATACTCTCGTTGTTTCAAAATTGCCATTCTTTCATCTTAGCAGACGAGTCATAGACTTCAGTAAGTTGTAACTTTCCGAGCTTACACCAATGTCAATTTTAAGGTTCTGTTATACATGCATTTACTTGTAATGAGTATTCTTATGAATGTTACGTAATAGAAAAACAAACGAGAGTATTTTAGCGAACATTATAACGAACGATCTGGCGACCTTTTTGCTGAGCCGACTTTCAAGTCTGACATCTTCATGTAGGCAAAACTTTTGACAAATATCGACTAGAGCACTCGCTAGAGAGTTCCCTAAAATGTTCGTAGCGATGAGTTTTATGCTCGGCTCTGTTCGTTTTTGTTGAAGTTCAAAACGGCGAATGTTACACGTCCTGTTACAATTGAATGCTCAAGTCTATCAGCATCTTCTTATTGTATTTGTTCGAGTGGTTGCGAAAGCGTGACATTCGATGCATGTTCAATGGGACGAGTGACAGTGAAATTTAACATTCTCAACGTAATTTGATACAGACAGATAGATATCTCAAGACCTGTGCCAATCGATCAATCTCGTTGGTTGTATTTATAACACCATCAGTGAAATTCTCGGCTGTCTTGGTGCCTATAGACAATAAAGAGAGATGTTATGCCACAGACAAAGGTATATGTTTGTATAACAGAGGAAGGTCAAAGAAGGTTGTGTGTGGAATAGTACGAAAGAAAAAGTGGTAAATGATGTCTTGGTGATTGATTGGATCAGTTTTGAACTTGACGATGATAGTCATCAATGAGAATGACCTCCAGGTTTCTAGTATTTAACCAATAAAGTGACAACATTACGTGAAAATTAGAGCTTCTGCTCTCTGAATAACTTTTATCTGCTAGCTTAACCTGAATTTGACTGGCTCCGAATAGTAAGTATACTCGTAAATACGAGAGAATAAGAAACGATATCGCAAATTATAAAATTAAATAATGACAACATGAACTAAAAAGGTGAATTCACTATTCGGCAATGCTCTTTTGATGACCCTTTATAAGGTCTCAGCACCTTATATGACCGAAACTGTTCAACTGGTTTTGTAATACACTCCGTTATATTAACAGAATTTAACATAAACAGGAAATAAATTGCATGCCGCCTTCATGCCGTGCAATTTTACTGACAAGTACATTTCAGCCTGATTGAAATACGCTTAAGTTGTCGCTTATCTTAACTTAATACATTATATATGGTGGCAATGGTAATTTTAGACCAATTTAACCTGTCCCCGCATATGTCTGTATACCTAAATGATTTTATACATACAGCCGCTTACTTAAATGGCCTAATAGGCATGCAATAGACCTATCTATCATCGTTAATATTAATGTAGATTGAGAAATATACTGTATTATAAGGAATTGAATTATTATAGTACATATATGTAGGTTATGAATTAATGATCTTAGTTGATTGTATGATTGTTGTTGTAATATCAAACGATTGGAACATGTCTTCGCCTTAAGGCTTATGTGTTTTGTCAATCAATACTCGACTCTCTCCGCAATGCAATCTTGCAAAGCTCTTCCTTGTACAACTCCTTTCCTTCCATTTTTCTTCCTTGTATTATTAAGAGATGAGAACGTCCAGTAATCTATCATTAGTCTTATCATGTGACATCCACCAACCCACACAAGGCCCGTGTGGTGAATTACAGCCCACTTCCTCACAGAGAAGAGGCCTGTGTCCCATCAGGTGGAATCATTATAGGTTGATAATGCTGTACAACAAATGGGTTGGCTAATTACCTACTCAACTTGCATCGATTTGAACGACACCCACCAACTTGCCATTAACATTACAACAAAAACATTAACTGATTGAAAAAAAAAACAGGTAAGTACCAACAGATTGCATTACAAAAGTTTTAAAAGTATTACAGTAATTAGGAGTACTTACAAGTTGCCCTTGAGCAGGTTGATGCTGTAATCGAAGGCTGTGGACCGGCCAGGTCCGTTCAGGTAGAGGGCACAGTCGCTGTTGTCACCCACGCCGTGTGGGGGACCCAGGGGTGACAGCGCCGCTGCGTATGCGCAGCATAGCGCTGCTATTAACGTCCTGTAAGAAGAAAGAGGGGAGTTAAGGCTTTGTGGATTTTGTGAAGAAAGTTGAAAGTTTTAGTGTGAAATGGTACGCCCGTGACAAGATGGACCCGTGGTTCGAAACTTCGCCAATACTGGAGCTTCATCCGCGTCCTGGGCACGACCCTGATAAAATGTATGAATAGATCCTAAAGTTACAATTAGGTTTTCGCTTGCAGATTAAGAATGACATCAGTATGCCATCATTTCATCTAACCTTTTATGTCCATCCATATACAATTATGCATACTAGATAGACATACACTAGATGAATTATTATTCCGCAAAACTATTGTTTCAGATAAAATTAAATTCAATCAAATTATCAGCTTTTCATATAGCGCGGTCACATAATTTCATGCTAATTTCTGTAACATTTTTATTCAAAATCGATTTTAAAATTATTCAAAGTTTGCAAGGTATCAATTCGAATTAAATGGAATTCGTTACAAATAAATCCAAGAATTGAGAATGTAATTGAATAGAATTGGTTTCATCGGTTTTGGTTTACAATTTATAGTTGAATCGTTTTTGCCGAGGGCGCCTGGCGTTTGCACCGTCTCGTCTGAAACTGGGTCAATTTAACCGTCTTCGAGTGTAAACCGCATCGCACCTTGTGTGATTCATTTGAAATAATTTTATTGTAGCATGGTACTAAGGTACTTCGTCTAAACAGTCAATGACGAATCTAAATTGAATCGGCTCAGTTGGTGAAGACTGACGGTATTCAAACTAATTGAAATGAAGAAACAATGTCAATCCTGAACAATTTGTTTGGTTTGAAAAGCTATTTATTTTTCCTAAAAGTTTTCTTATGGAAATAATATGGATTCTCTGTTCCTCCGTTTTTCATAACGATAAGTGAGATGGGTCATACTACAAAAAACGATTGCAGCGCATATTGGCTGTAACACCGAGTCGTTTAGACATACGTCCTTGTACCTTATAATATATGTTTCCACACCGAAATACAAACTTACAGCTCGACATAAAAATGTAGAAAACTGGAAGTCGCCACTGTCTTCGCGCTACCAGCACTTTGAATCGTTTTATTTTAATTTTTATCACTTATTACGTTAGTTTTATGGCACGATAATAAATCTAACAAACCTGCGGTCTTTGTTTACATCAAATATCAAAGATTTTAAAACGTTGTCAGAAATAAAAATTTTAGTTCCGTTCCTACATTTTTATGTCAAGCTGTAGTATCACATATTTCTTAGTTCTAGAAAATTACGTACGTGATGAACAATTTTCTTGGCTGTTGGCACCAGCCTTATAGCCGATACCTGATTCATAAAGAAAATACTTGTGAAAGGTCGTACTAAATCCCAAACAAATCCACAAGTTAAATAGTGATTAAATCTCAGATATTTGGGATTCAGATTGTGCGATTGTGAGGACAGTGTGTGACAGACAAGGTATGTGAATCACACTTTAATTTTTATGAAAATAATTTCATGATATGTTGTGAAACAGTGAGAGAAAGTACTAAAAATAACTCTTCGAATTCAATTATAAAGGAGGTGCCAAACAGTGTCTATTCTATTGCCTCTCAGTGACTTGATACAGAGTAATGGAGTGTCAACCTAGGTGTGCAGTGAAAGCTCGCCACTGACGAGTTAGTTGACCACCTAATATATCGACATGCCGGTAGTTCATGCTATGTGACTAATGATGGCTCTTGACACCTCTAGTTTTAGGGTTGTCTACTTCATTGCTTTTAGTTATTTATTGAGTAATGGAGTGTCAGCCATGATGATTGACATCTTTAGTAAACACAACCAGAACGAGGGCAATGCTTTATAATGGTTTTAGTTTGCTTTTATCTTTATGATTATGATGATCTTTATGATTATGTATATGAATGTTTGTTACTATACTTTAAAACTGATGAATACGAAAAGCCGTTGGTCTCGGCGGTCATTTGTAGACCTTTGACAGCCGTTCCTATAAGTCAGAAGCTCTAAAGTCTAACAACCAGTCTAGTAATACGATACCCGATGGTATGGGGTATCGTATTACCCAGTTACTGGGTTGTGGAGGTCCGATAATCAATCGTTCCATGTAAAATACTGTTCAGCTGAATCTAGATTGACTGGAAGCCGACCCCAATACAGTTGGAAAAAGGCTAGGCAGATGATGTTGATGAACGGAACTTGGCCGAGGGATACTTTGACAGTCTGGATTAACTAAAAAGATACCGTTTATCTCAGTTTACATTCTCGTGGTATAATATAAGAGATACATGAGAAGGAAGCGCTGGCCACAGTTAGAAAATATTTAACTATGAATGAGCAACGGTAATAATAAGTTTATATTTTTTTAATTTATGGAATGACTTATCACTACAAAAACATTAGTAAAGCTGTTGTTCAACGTACGATTTTTTTATATAATTAATTTTGCAGTTAAATTACAGTATGTGATCTAATCGAATTATACGGTTCCAAAATTATTTCGATAAATCTCTAATAATTTTATGTCATCATCTATAACACTTAAGAGCATCTTATTAATTAATTATGATCGAAAGTGTTTTACGAGTATTTGACCATGATGTTACTATTTTGCAAGTGATCCAGTACGCATACTTGTTTGCCAAAGTAGCAAATTAATGTAATGTGTTTCAAAATTTTAGTTTGTATTTTGCAAGTTTGACTGGAGCATTGCTTGGATCCTAGGCTGTATTTATATTTCGAAATAAAGACGGTTTTATATTCATGTGAAGTAATAAAGAAATAATTAATAGATCTAGTGTAACAAGTTCACATCTAAAGTTTAGCAGACGTCGAAAACTAGTTAAAATTAATGTATGTAGAAATACGAAAAATAATGGAAAATATAGAAAAGTTATACACAAGAATAATGCCGTTGTTCTTTAGTAAATACATATTTAATTTATTATTAAGTTTGTGTATAGGTTAATCATAAATTATATTGTAGGATTGTAGGTATTTTATTTGTACATATTAATATTATATATCGAGTTAATTACGTTAAAAATAAATATTCAAAACCAAATGCTTGTTAGTTTTGAAACACAAGACATTCCTGGCATAGGCATTAAAAATCCTTAAAAGAGGCGAGTAATTAATTAATTATGTCTATAAAATATTCTGCAATAGCGTAGCTAGTAATATTATTTTATGACATTTTAATTGACGCCATAAAAAATTAAAGCAACTTTAACGCTGTTTAAGCATGGACAAACGTTACCTTTCATGTTTTATGTATGTTTCTAGTCTAGACTAACATTATTTTAAAACATTGCAATCACATGTTATGACACCTATATTATATTTTGGTGCACTGGTTATGATATCCTTTCAAATTGGAAGCCAAACCTTGTAATATGCCTTACCATTAATATTTATGTGTTACACTTATGTAGAGCGGATAGACTGCATGCCTACAGTACCTATGTACAATTTCATGCTTAAAAACTCCTTTAGTTATATTAATGTAGTTTCAGAAACTTTTATTAAAGATAATATTCTGGCTCCCAACAAACTCTAAATAAAGCTGCGATTTTACAAAAACAGACATTTTAGTATTCATTCTTGTATAGCATTATACTAAGCCTATGTGAAATGAAACACTTGATTTTTTATAATGTTCCCTCTGCTCTGCTGAGACACAGGCCTCCCAGTAAACGGCAGCAGTTCCACCATACGAGAGATGCGAAGACAAAGATGGCATAAACATAGTTTAATAAACACCGTTTAGAACAATAACAAAATTATTCAACGCAGGTATTCCTATAAATCGTTTGGTTCCGTCATGTTGACCATGTCGAACTAAACTAGGTAAGCTGTTTAATAAGCCTGCCGGGGTCGCGGGATTATTTCCTTACCGTGACCCCGGGCCAGAAAGGGCTATTGAAGGACACCGTGGATTTTAGTCAGTAGAAGTCTGACAGTCCCTCCCGCCCTGTCCGGGGTTGGAGGACTCATTTGATGATTTTACCACGATAAAAAAAAAGCTGTTTAATAAAGTAAGCAGGACGCACCAGTTATACTACTTTAATAAAATATAACGAAGTATTTACTGTTCCTGCAACATTTGTCTTGCCTTTAATCTAGAGTCGAGAGGTGAAAACTATTTATCACTCATCGTACATTTCGCAACGATTGGCACAAACTTTCCGTAGAATAAAATGTAATTAATAATCCATGGTTATTAAATTACCTTGAAAATAAAGTTATTTTTGTGAAGTGATCCACCTACTTTCCATCGGCTTTCTGCCTCGGGGCCATAGTTATTATTAGTATGTGTAAATCGATGTTTTTTATCTTAACTGTGAATGTTTTTTGATCCATCTAATTGGTAACGAAAAATTGTTACTAAGGGTGCTTGTACACGGCACATGTAACCCGCGCAAGTGCCTCAACATGCTCAAGCTACATGCGCAGTGTACAAGCACCCCGCGGGTAACTTGATCAAGTAGCTTGCGCATGTTACTCGCGCGGGTAACCCGCACCTTACTTGCGCGAGTTACATGCGCCGTGTAGAAGCACCATAATATTAATGTTTATCGATACGAAAATTGTTAGTAAATCTTTTTTGACGTTGACACATTCAAAGTAAATTTTGGAAGGTTAGATCGGTTTGCGCAGTGGCTGAAGCAATCGACTCCTGCGCTGCATGTCGCGGCTTCGATTCCCTCCGCAACCGGAACAAATAATATTTATATGACCCACAAGTAGTTCTACCGGGTCTGGTGTTTGTGTAGGTACGTGATTTTTTATTGTTCGTAAACCCACGCATTACATAGGAGAAATACCTAGTATAAAAGGGCACAAGCAAAAGATAATGTCGATGACACAAGATGAATAATAATTAATTGAAGAAAAGGTTTTACTAACTTTTACAGCTCTAAAATTCTGTTTTGATAAATTAGCGGTAGTTTAAACGCAAATTTATAAATATCTGCTTCTATAAAGTTACAATATAAATTAAGCATTAGTTACAAGACACGTCTAAAGTGTGGCCATTTGTAAAATAAAAACGTCACTTCCGTTTGTCATGTCCGCCGTGACTCGACGGCCTTGCCTCACTTAATGCCATCAGCAAAGTAATCCTCTCACCAAGAATATTGATATAATTACCATCGATACTTCGTCCATGATTAAGGTACTTAATTGCTCTATTTTACACGATGGTTGTGTGAATTGCTCGCGACTGAGACGTCTGACAAATTATATTGTTTATGGTACAATGAGAATGCTTTGAAAAGCGCTTGTAATGACGTTTGGGCACGAACCATCCATCGGTTAAAACATTTAGGTTTGCGTTTGAATAATAAATGCATAGATGACCAGTAGAATAATTCATCCTATTAAATTATTTTCTAAACATGTTCCTAATCACAGATATCTTAAAGAAGGAGATATGGCGTGGAGTTTAAAATGTATAGAAAACCAGTGAAGCCGCAACAGCCCCACCATAACGATAATTTTGCATATGTAGTTCTATCAAAACAATACTACGAACAAGTGCACACACGCGCCATCGATAACTCAGTCATTTAAATATAAACCTTATTCTTAAAACCACAGCACAGCGTACTCTTTTTCCGTGTAACTTACTCACACTAACAATTATCATTGTGTGTTGTCGCGACACGCGGGGGGCGGTACTACTCCCGCTCAAATACAACGGACGCACCACGCGACATTACGGCTTGATGAGGTATCGTTATGTCAGCTTTACATTGCTGGTCCAGTCACTCAGTGATAATGTGAGATCGTTGTAAAAGAGCAATGTATTTTATGAAAAACAATACAGTCGGAGTAATAAAGGAAACATAAATAAAGTAGTCCAAGTCAATTTCTGGCCAAAACGCTCAGAACCAGGTTTCAACGACACGCCCCCTTACCACTTCTCCTGTTTTTAATATTTCTGTGTTCCTAATAAAATCTATTTGAAACAGTTTGATAGTTCCTGTTATACATACATTAAGGATTTCATTAATATTTACTATAGAATCCGCACCGCGACTGATGTCATTTATGTGTGCGCTAGTGCCTATGTCATTCATCTAAAATGCATTAAATAATGTACTGCCACGAATTTTCTGCAATACTTCAGTAGTTGCGTGGACTCTTCTTCCAATTTATCCAACGAAATCATTGAAAGTAAGAAAATAAAAAACCGGAAGATAATTTTTGTTTTTGTCTCAGTTGTGTTGTTACACAACACGCTGCCCTAGTGACCGCACGTCGGCGGCGGCGGCGCCCGCGCATCGCGTGACCGACATGGCGAGTGCTTGCAACCAATTTATAGAAAACAAACAATTTAAACATACTCCATTGAAGTTTATGGGCACGGTTACGTGACTTGCATATTACTGAGCTTTGGAAACATTGCGTTGGGTTTCTTCTTTACACAATTTTGTTGAGAGGTGCACATTGCTTTACATACCGATTTGTATTTTTAATGCTAGTGTTCAGTTTTATCCTTGTTGAATCTAGGTCTATCTATTAAATTAAATAACACTGCCGGAATCGCACTGAATTTGCACTTCAAGAAAGGAAGCACAATGCAATTAGCATTCTACCAAATGGCCAGACGGTGACCATTAAAATGCCAATTGACCACAAATCTTAAAACAACAAATGCTTCCTGAAACCTTACATAAGTGAGTAAACAAGATACTTGTTTTATATTTCATACAGCTAGGAGTGACGAGTGACTGCGTTATTGCGTCATGAATGTGAAAAAAGTCGAATATAAATCGCGCACTTTTCTCCGCGTGTTACCATCTCGTTCCCGAGTTGCGCAAGCGCCGGTCATCACGATGCGCAGCTTACGTCATCGACCCCTCACCCTTCACTAGCTGCAGGCATTTGAAAGGACTTTACTGTCTTTGATAATTAATCTTGATAGGCCTCTTCGCCTTTCTATATTATTAAAGTAACTATTCCAAATTAATGGGTCTGAAATCAATATTAAGTGGTTACAATAATAGGGTTATTTCGCGGGTTATCCAATTGGCGTCGGTTGGCATCCATTACTAAGTTTTTCTCCATATAGTATTAAGAAAATGCTATTCTATGAAATGTGTCTTTAAACATAATTGTGCATACTAAAATTGGTTATGTAAGATTATCGGAATTTTAGATAGGTGTACGGACACCTCGGTACGGACCGTCCGGTATGTTCGCAAGCGGTATGAACTCACTTACTCCCTTATTAATAAACGTGGACTAAAGTTACGCTAAGGATAATCCTTAAAACATGTATGGCTCAGTTTCAACCAGGATAATCCTCGGATTATCCTGGTTGTAACTTTCCACGTTTATTAGTAAGGGGGTTAGCGTTTATGTATCCATCCGAAATCAGTTATTGCTAGATATGTCCCTCCTTTCACATCATGCAAATCACTAATTAAAAAATAGATGAACATTTGTCACTTACCAATTAAAATAATTATGATCATCACATTTTAACAGTGATGATTATGAATAAAAAAATCGTTTAGTGCATTCATTACAAAAAATAAACTCGTGTTTAATCATCAATCTCAATAAGGTTCTAAAGTGTTACGTTATTAAAAATCATTTTTAATGCTAATCACTAGAGAAGATGCTGTGGATTCTAGTTCATTAGAAAGTAACAAATTCGCGACAGAACCGGTCATTCTTCCGATTATCCAATTATATATTAGTTGAACCCAGTTTGTTACATAAATAGGGAATGTTTGCAAAATTTATAGGCGCACATACATATTTATTTACTTTTTTTCTATGCTAATGTAGACGATTTTTCGAGCCTAGATAGGCAGAATTTTTAGAAAACTTTGATTATAGTTTAAAACTTTTTAAAATTATATATACTGCGTTTATTGTTTCATTATACCATCGAATATTCAACTATAAATGTTTAAAGAAAACAGACATGTATTCGCTCTCACCAAGTTAAAAAAAAATAATGACGAAAAAGGAATAAAACATATTTTTGCTAATGATCTCATACGTTTTTAGGGTTCCGTAGTCAACAAGGAACCCTTATAGTTTCGCCATGTCCGTCCGTCCGTCCGTCCGTCCGTCCGTCCGTCTGTCCGCAGTTTAGCTCAGAGACGCACAGTACTAGAGAGCTGTAATTTGGTGTAAATATACGGATTTGTTGTGCCGAAAAAGTGGTAAAATAAAATCTCGTAAAATATTTTTTTTTAGGGTACCTCCAGTACTTACACGTAAAGTGAGGATTTTTTTTTTCTCGCGTACCCCTTAGTGTGGGGTATCATTAAATAGGCCTTTAAAAAATAATGATAGTTTCCATTAACAATTTTTTGATAAAAAAATTCGTTTGTGAAATATTAAGCTTTAAAGTGCTAAATTTTGCTCGATTCGAGTGTCCCCCCCCTCTACCAGCTAAACTGTTATGTTTGGGGGTGTGAAAAACCACACTATAGTAGTATATATAACGAAGTTTAAAAGAAAATTGTCATGACTAAGTAGGCTTTACAACTTTACGAGTAATAGTCGACCAACTTATAAAATGTACTTGGATTACATATTTTCTTAAAGAAAATGTATCGGAGACAACTGCAAATGTAAGTTTGTCAACTTTATTTTTACAGCTTTTATAGGTATGTTTTTTGGGGATAGGTAGGTTTTTATCGTCAACTATTTTTAACTAAATTCAAAAAAAGGAGGAGGTTCTAAATTCGTTGTAATCTTTTTTCTTATGTATTTTCTCGATTTGTCAAAGACTCCTGGACCGATTTTGAAAATTCTTCTTTTTAAAATTAAATTCAGCGAATCAGTTTAGTTAGTTCGCATAAGTATTTTGATGGGCAACTACGGAACCCTACACTGTGCGTGGCCCGACACGCACTTGGCCGGTTTTTCTATATCATGTCATCATGCAATGTTCAATCACTAAACTGACACTTAAAACCTCCTCTGAAAGTAAAATTAATCTAAGAACCGTCTCTCAAATCTTTATCAATCAAAAGCGTTTCTTATAAAATTCATTTAGGTTAAAAATAAATAATAATGCCCTTTTCCGTATATTTTATTTGAACCTAATCGTATTTTGTAACGATTTAGGAACGGGTTTTTTTACAGTTAGAAACTCATACAATGCTGTTTTCCGAGTTAATTCACAACAAGAAACAAGTTTCTATTCAAAATTCTAAACAATGTTGAAGTTTCAACAATATTTGAAAAGAAGCGACGAGAATGTTGCGCTTGCGCTTCTGTTTCGTAAGTCCCTGACCTTGGTGTAAACAGTAATTACCTTGACAAGAAAATATAAATTTTATATTCAAAATATTTACTACCTTTTACGCAAAGTTGTGAAATATTATTGAAAGATGCGTTTGTTATGTAAACACACACATATCGTAATTTATTACTGGTATTTAATTTACACATAATCTAAAATCGGCTCAAAACTGACCTACTATGGCACTTTCAGAAGTGTCCAGCAATTTCTGTAAAGAATAATCGACAGGGCACGCAGTTGAAGACACTATGTTGCGAAGTGCGTCGTTGAGGTGGATCGGTATTACGTTAAACATAAAATTAAGGCAGTATAATTTTGCAGTCACAAGTTTAGCACTGAAATGAAGGTCGTTTTCAATAAAATACTTTTTGGTAGACTAATAAAATTCTTGGGCCATTCAAGGCTTGACATAATAATAATATGACCTCTCATTTAACTACGATAGAATCAAACAAGTGCAGTTCAAATGTCGAGTTAAATAACACTATAACTAATGAGTACGAGACTTTCAACCATCATTACTCATACAATATTAAACGTAAAGAGTATAATGTAATCTATCAAATCTTGGCTAAGCTTTCGCTTTCAACGAACCGTTCTTTTAGCCAACCGTACGTTTTGAACGAAGCTTAGTTCGTTCATGAAGTCAGTGTTGTTTTTGTCATTCGCTGTAGCATTAATCTTCGGAAGAATAATTACAGCTATTTTAAAGCTTAGAGCATATTGTTTTGTTATTAATGAACGCGAATTTATGTCGTCACTTTATGTTTAAATTGTTTTTTTTGTGTTGTTGTTGTTAGTGTTGAGTCATTATATTCGATGTTGTTCTGCTTTCGTTTTCAAAGGAGTATGAATAATGTCTTTCCGCTTCCTTTACAATTACATGCAAGATTGAAAGTTGTTGTGTGTTTATGTAAGCTGACATTTGATATTTCAATTGATTTTTTTAGAATCATTAATTTCGTCTGGATTATTCATAAAACTATCATAAATAATAAGAGAGTTAATGATGCTAAAATGAATTAATATTTAAATCTTTTATTTTCTATATTTTACAGTAAAAAAATGACTACGCTTTGCGACTTACGAATTTTGTTTCATTTAAAAAAAGATTAATACTTAATTGAATAAATTCATAAAATATGATCTAATTATTATTTTAATCTATGCACCTGGGATGTAGGTAAAAAGTTATTTCTTCCGTCCGGGATTTGAATCCGCGACAAGGAGCGCATCAATCCATTGCTAGCTCTTATAAGAAACAAAGGAAAATTCCGTGATGACATATATAAGTGTTATCTAGTGAGGTAGACATACAGTAACCATTACCAGCCACTACACCAACCGTGCCGTCAAAAAAGAAAGGAATCTCCATCTGTGAGCACAACCAGTCTACAAAAACAGAATGACTGCCGTCTTCCGATCCTTAGAAGGCGAGCACTTTCATTTTCCCATGAGGCACGGTTCACGGTACAAAATGGCGTACCTTTAAGGCAGACGGTAACGGTACCAGCTAATCTTATTATTGATGGGACCGGTTCACGCACGTGCCGGGTGCCGGTTTCACCAGTTCACCTGTTTTAAGTATACCCATCGATTTATTTTTAATGTAGGTTGTGTGGGCATCGTTCACTGGGAAGATTTGAATATGTTAGATTAAGAGTTGGAATTCTGTATTTTATTCTTGACATGTGTGATTTCCAAAGATTATATCTGAGATATTCAGGTGCGTCTCAATTGTGAGTGTAAGTTCTAGTAATTCCATAATTTTAATCATCATTTCATATTGTTTGCGATAAGACGTTGAGCCATTTGTCTCAGCTGTGATCTTGATTTTGCAGAGTTTACACTGGAAGCCATACCTAACATTTTGGGAAAAGGCTAAGTATAAGACGATTGCTTAACATTAACCGCCTTACCACAAAATGATAAACACCCGTTGAACGCTTCTCGTCTGAAAAAAGTGTAATTGCAAAACGATAGCAAAGAGAAATGTCGTTTTGACGTTGTCAATTTTTTTAGACAAGTGTACAAGAGGTTTAACTTTGGCTAAAATTTAAATGCGCATCTTCTTTTTGTATACCAAAATGGATTAATGGTCACCAAATCTAAAACTCGCGATAACAAGATTTCAGGGACACCCCGAAGTTCGGTTTGGTTAGGTTCCTTTAAACCTTGTACACAGAAATAGAAGCCCCGCGAAGCGGGGCTTCGTCGACCCTGCTTAGGTAAATTTTTTTTTCATTACACATATTAGGTTTATTTCTTTATTACTTAGGAAACGTTATTTGGTGACCATTTATCCATTTTGGTAACCGTTTAGATTTTTTTGGTAGTAAAAGAGGTACTTTTTTGGGTGGTGTTTAAACAGAAGCCTTTAACTTTTTTGTGGTAAGACGGTAAATATTTTAGATGCCTTCCTTCCCGGACTTCGCAATTTAGAAAAAGAGAGAAATACTCTATTATACTGCATTCTATTAAAATAGATTACTTTCGTTTTAACTTTAGATTAGTAAATTAATATTATAAACTGTACATCAATTACTTAAGAAACTTCAATGGAATATTTTGTTACCTAGTTACTATGTATGATCATAAAAAATGCCTCAGCTATTTATAACCAGCCAGCACTTTTCTAACACGAGAGCCGCAAAATTACATCATAGAAATTAAGCGATATCTTACTGAATTAAGTGACAGTTGAAATGAAATACGACCATATGGATTCCTTAGTTACCTTTACTATTGGCTCGATACAACAAGTTAGTTATAATGCCTAAAAAAGGTTGGCCCCGTTGAAATTGAATCGGGGATTAATGATGAAATATTGCTCTGAGCTAGTGTACATACATGATGCAATTATCACTTCATTAGATTTTTTTTGATAGATTGTTCAAGTACCCGTTTCAAGGCGTTTTGAGATGAAAGAAGGCTGCGGTTTGACGTCTGTTGAACTCACGTGAATGTTATAGCAAGAGTCCAAAAATGTATTCTTTGAAAATTTTTGCATATTTGTATTGAACTTTACATGATCCAAATAAACGCCAACTAAGAACGATCATCGACAAGATCTACTAAATGCTGCTGAAAATTCAATTTGGTGGGCTTTTGGATAGTGTTGTCATATAATAACGACTGAGCCTGTAAGTCGTGCTGGACTCAAGTTCTACTTTCTGGTATACCAGTGTACTTACGTCTTTGTTGTATTAATATTTTTGTTCTATAAATCCTTGAGTTAGACAGAATCTATGGAAGGATGATAAAAAGATTCAATTGAATCTATGAACGTACTTTACGTTGGAATATATGATAAAGCTCAGTGGATGGCATACGCTAGAAGATCCCCAGTTAATCGTATTGATTTCGGCGGAAGCCGTATTTTTGATCACTTAGGATGTGTCTTTACTTTTTTTTATAACTTTTATTCAGCACACGTTTTATAAATTACTTAATTTTACTTATCCAAAGGATGGAAGTTACCGAGATGGGTCTAATGTTGGCCGAGTCCGCTCGACTACCTTTCTTAGGCACGGGCTGTTTTTTAGCTTATTTCGAAGCCTGCGGCATATTTCCAGTAACGACGAGAGGCGATTATAAGCGCGGTAGGATAGCAAGCATATATTTATGAATAAATATATTAGTTGCTTATTACAAGCCCCTGTATTTATAAATAATTTGCATGCACTATTGTACGTTTTCGGATACACCGGCCTTGCCCTTCGTCGAATACAGTCGAGAAATTATGTTACCATTTATATATTTTTTATTTATTTCAGAGTCAATTAAATGTATGATTATTATCATGTTTGTACCAAAATTACTCAATTTAAAATATATGAATTTTAACTAACTAGATACCAATTATGATAATTTGTATAAAAGACCGTAACGTCATTATTAATTAAAAAAGTATTTAATTAATTAATGTAAATGCATATGACCCAGTATGGGTTCCATATGCATGCTTATGTAGATGTATGCAAACGTTCCTAAATTAAGAATACAAAGATATAAAATAAACCTTCTTGAAAACTGTGTCAAGAGGTCATACTGCTATAATTTGCTAAAAATATTCCATTTTATAATTTTGGCCTTAATTGCATCATATTTGTTTTTTAACAATTTAACTGATATGGTTACTAACACCGCAATTAGTTCTAATCAAAATCATATTTTTCTATTTAACAAATTCATGTGATATTGGTATATAGTCGTACAATACAACATACCCTAAGAATACTGAGTACTGGTGAAATATATCACAATAGTCATTTTTGGCGTCTTATTTTGTCAAAAAGTCCATGCGCACTAATTATTTCCTTGACAATCATGTTTATTTATATTCTGCCTACTTTTATTAAATGCTATTAACTGCAGCATCGAAGGGTCTAAATATTGCATTTCCGAAATAAAGTAAAGTATAAACACAAGCTGAAACCCCAAATAAGATATTTGTGCAACCTAGTGTGTAAATGTATAAAGTTGTGTAGTAATCACATGACATTCAAGTCACTCCATTAGCAAGTTAAACAGTAGTATCATAATTCAGCTTTACTAAACATCCATTAGTCTACGCATATTCATTAACAGTGTGCTAAAAGCTTTACAATTACGTGCTACGCCATTGTTCGTAGCACGGCTCGTAGCCGCTACGATCCTTCCGTACAAAAGACATCAACGACAATGTGCGATGAAAAATTTCAGGATAATTTGATTATCCTTTGAAAATATTAGATTTTATGCTTTAATATGCTGAACCGTATTTCATACTAGCTTGATAGCGTACATGAAAAATATTTTTGAGTAACTTTTGATTAAACTGAAGGATCAAAAAATATAAAAATATTTTTTAGAAAAGTTACATAAATAGTAGAAAGAAAAATTACCTCGTTATTATCATCATGTCCCCTCACTGTCCAAGAAATAGTCCGACACTTAACACTTATACCATTAGGCACAAAGACGAGCACTAAGTCCAGTTTAAGTTATGTTCATAACTTCAAACTTTTTGAGGGTAGATAATATTTTTTATCTATGGTCTTTAGTACGCGTGCGAGCGACAGTGCGGCGAGTTCGACACTGAAGTCGAGAGCCCCCGTCGCGGCGTCGAAGCCTGGCAGAATGAAAGTCGCTTGAGGCTCGCGATCGCCAGAAGGACGATGGTAGACTAAGTTTATTGATAGTAAGGCTTTACGCTTAATATAGAGAGACTTCACGGTGAATCTCTTATAGTGCTTGGTAGATTAGGTTTGATTTTGAACTGTTTTGAGGCCTAATTTGGGTTACTGTGCCAATTTCTTTTGCAACGACCACAAGTAATGGGTTAGGCTATTGCTCTTTTATTTTTGTTACTAGAACTTACTTTCAAATGTATATGCTTACTGTAATAAGTATTTGATTGATGTTATGTATGACGTGATGCTTAATTAACGTTAATTATCTAATCTATATATATAAAAGAACAGGGGTTTTTCTTTTGACACGACTACAGCCGAAACCGCTTAACGCAGAAACTTGAATTTTGGACAGCATTTGCAGTCTACCATGTAGATTGGCAATAAGACGGGATTTTGCGAAAATCCTCCTCTAAGGGGGTGATAAGGGGTGAAAACTTTTGTATGAAAAATCTTATTCCTTGGGTTTATAAACTTGAAACTTACCACGAATGAGAACACAAGTAAGTAAATAAAATCAGCACCATTATTTTTTTAAAACTACCCTCCATTGGTAATCTAGAGGTTGTTAAAGTTTGTATGGAAAAATCATAACGCGTGAGCTGATGAATTTGAAAATCAGCATTTATATACTAGATAAGAATTAATCAAACACGTGTTTTTGGATTTTTCGAAATTCACCCCCCAAGTTGGTGAAAAGGGGTATTCAAGTTTTAAGGGGAGATATTAAACCACTAAACGTAGAAACCTGAATTTTGGATGATAGTTGCAGTTTATAATGTAAATAAGCATTAAGAAAGGATTTTGCGAAAATCTACCTCTAAGGGGGTGAAAAGGGGTGAAAACCTTTGTATGCAAAATCTTATTCTTTGGGTTTATAAACTTGAAACTTGGTACGAATGTGAGTATAAGTAAATAAAAAAGATGGACACTATTCTTTTTTTCAAAACTACCCTCCATATTTGGGTTTTTCGAAAATCACCCCCTAAATTTTGAAAAGGGTTGATTAAGTTTTAAGGGAAGGATTTACTGCTTGCTTCGATAAATTCTAAACTGGGCATAAATTATCTCTCAATCGAATAAAGGATGCGTATTTTTATTTAAATTTCTTAAATCAACCCCTAACGGGGTGTAAATCGGAAAATCAGTTTGTCTACTACGATTGATTGTTTGTTTGTATTGAGTTTTTAGATTTTCTTATAAGGAGGGTGAGCGGAAATTAAATTCACTGAGTTCGAAATTAGAAACACGCGCAGACGAAGTCGCGGGCAAAGTGCTAGTACTGTATATTTCGTTTCTGTTTTATTAAAGACAAGAAAACTGATTGACTGTAATAAAACTAGATAAGCATTGTTTACAAGCTCCTAGCTATTTACTTAGCATTCAACATTTTAAAGGAAAGTACTTTTTTTTTGTCGCGGTAAAATCATCAAGTGTGTCCTCCTACCCAGGGTGGGGCGGGAGTTTCTGTGAGACTTGTACTAACTAAAATCCATGGTGATCATTCAATAGCCCTTTACGTTCCATGGTCACGGTTTCCTGATGAGACAGTACCGCAACATCGGAAGGTATTATTTACTCTCTATTATGGTAACAGTATACCGCTCTGTAAATTCAGACTGCTCAGTACGTATGGTGGATATTAATTAGCAATATGTAAAAATCCCGTCAACTTAGGAAATTAATAAATTCTCAGTTGTGATTTTGATCACGATTTTTATCTGATTTTACAATTGATAACTGAATTTGCCTATTCCATTTTTAAATAATGTCTAATCAGAGACAGTCGTTAAAAAATCGTATGGGGATTTGGAGTAAGATAGAAAGTTGGTATATTGAAACCACAACCTATATTTACACCATTTGATAGTGTAAATATAATGATAGTGTTACTAATACAGATCAAAGCTGGGTAGTGATAATATATGGCAAACTTTTTAAATTGTCATCCAATTATCGTCCACTACTGAGCGTAAGCCTCTCCCTAGGAGCGCCAACCCTCCCCCAAAGGATTGGGAGGGTTGGCACTTTTTGGGGGGTGGTAAGACTGTTCCCGTTCTGGGAGTGTCAGAGTGATGGACATACCAAAATCCACCTTGTTCCTTCGAGTTACCGTATCTTATAGGAAAATCTATAAGGCATTATTTTGGATAGTGCAATGGCCAGCTCATCTTCAGTTTCAAGGTTGGACGTACGAATCAAGTTAAATTTGGTTATATGTAAATTAGGTGAACAGCAGTATTCTTCCCACGTATTCGTCTAGAACAGAATTTCATAATAATATGCATTTTAATGCATTTTTGATCTTGAACTATCACCATAATTTTTGAAATACAAAATGCAACAAAAATGCATATTGTATTAATTGTCTGGAGCCAAAGTAGGCATTACTGATTTATTATATGTCTAACTTTGTTGCACAACATAATAATTCAGTTGTTCTCATAATAAACGCAGAAATATTTTATCAAATCCGACTGGGTGGTTCCAAAGATTAGCGCGTTCAAACAAAAATATACTAACGATCTTTCCTGGCTATACGTGCAATATGACAATAAATAGGTTAGCATTCTACTGGTGAAGCAATCCAGCAGTTTCAAAGATTACTTCCTACAAACAAACTCACAAACAAACTCACAAACAAACTCACAAACAAACTCACAAACTTCACATCTTTATACTACTTATTAGTGTAGATAAGATAGTATAGTATAAAATTATAAAATGTTTATAAAAATCAAGTTAGTAACAGTCGTTGGTATTTAGAGGTTGTTTCAAAAATGAGGCAACGAGTTCACGTGATCTAACGAAAGTGGTTATACCTGAGATACTACAAGTAATCATACACATCTACTATGTATGTATGTACAGACAGCAGAAAATTAGGCATCTAGACAGCAATTTTTAAACGATGTTTCAATGTGTCTGCGTATCAAACTCTTTGGCTTCATGCAAAAAGGGCATAGAGTAGGTAAGTCTAACACTGGTAGCCCGTCTAAAACGGGTATGTGGTGCCGTACGGGCGTCGTTCATGCTCAAATCAAAGCGTTTATTTCAATTAGGCCATTACAGGCACTTTTATTGTCAAAAGACATAAAATAAAACTAGTACACAAATAGTTATGGTGCTACAGTCCCAGTCACAAGACATAAAAACTGTGAAAGTACCGTAGGTGCTCATTCCAAAGCGTAGATCTCTATGGAGAAGAATGAGCAAGAAACTCCATGGACACTCTTTTTCAATCGCCAAAATTATTACAGAACTTTTTTTACATCATTCATGCTGCTAATGAGGATGTGCAATGGGGATTGTCTTAATTTTTCAAACATTCGATTTTATTTTATTTTCTGCAAATTTAGAGCATTTTGAGAAACTAATTTGAATATTTTTATGATTGGCTCAATAGTTTTTTTTATTTTTAATATTTTAATTTTTGATGTAGCTGACGTCACCATTGACCAAATAGTTGTGACAATGCCTCACCAGTGAATAATTAAAAAAAACTGCTTGACAACACAACGTCACTTTCTCTTGATAGTAGACGTCAGATAGCATCCTTAGTCGGGGAGCCCAGGAAGGGAATTTTAATGTGAGTCCAGCGCATCAGATTATCATAAAGGAGAATTCTTGCACCCTTTAATGTACAATCGACAAAGGTGAATCATGACCCACCATAAGCTTATTTTCCTACAGACTTTCAAATACAATTAGGTCCACATTCACGTAAAAATACATAACCATGGCAACGACTTTGATCTTTGTCAATTTGACCGATTCAAACGATTTATTGTCAAAATGGGTCATGATTCCACTTTGTCGATTGTACCTATACCAAGTATCAACCCTTCATATGGTAGGGTTTGTGTGGGAGAACGCGCCAGATTAGTAAAAAAAAATCGATCCACAGAAATACTCGAGGGAGTCAGATTACTAAAAGGTAGATTAATTACGTTCAAAAAATTGTATATCATTATGTACAGACGCCAGCACGTCAACCTACCCGAATCTGTCAGATTTTACCATTCAAACCTTAACCTTCTACTCTTGTGATAAGGTTGAAACTTTATTAAAGAAATCTGACAGATTGTGGTAGCTTGTTGTGCTGGCGTCTGTACATCGAAGATGACATTAAATCACGACCGATAGTTGTGAACTAACAGGTAGTTCTCCTTTTCTCCGCGATTCTACGGACATCGCCCCATGGAAAACGTCCAATTAAAAAAAAATTGAACGCGCTCGAGCATTTCGAGATTACGTTTTTTTACCAATAGAAATATAATAATAATAGTTAAAAAGAATTTCAAATAATAATAATAATAATTTATTTAATGACAACAAAAGGTCCAATGGTTATTAGTAACTTATCTACTAAGGGTTAGTAACACTCAAAAAAACTATTCATTACTGCCGCACAAGCAATGCTAACCAGTGCCTAAGCACCGGCGCATCGTACTTGCCGGCCATGGTTTGTAGGATGCTGTTAGCGCTGGTCCTAGTTCTGCCAAGCAAAGAGGCTGAAAATAAAATATATGAATGAATATGAATTATTACTTTGTGCCACATCCAAATCGTCAGACATTTTAATACGACACTTTTTAGGGTCTACTTTACATACACTTTGAATATCTGACGCGCTTGATTAACTTTTTTTGGATTTTCAACCGCTTGCCACGGACAGCCCCCTCGAGTTAATCGTCCGATTAATATATATTGGTTATCAGAAATAGAAAAGCGCGTTTACACTGTAAATAGCTGACGCGCCCGAGTACTTCTGTACAACTGTTTTTTTACAGTTTTAAAACTGTTTACACGCCCTCCCCCCCACTAAAATAGAAAACTTGTCAGGAACTTATTTCTTTTTAGAATATATTCTTTCAAATCCAATAGGTCGCCATGATGCTCGAGTAACTGCAAATTAGAATCCTCGCCTCCCCTACTATAAAAATGCAATAAATTTTTGAAATCTTTTTTGAAAGGTTTTTTAAAACGGAAAGTCGTCGACGCGATGACATTATTGTTCGCTTTCCTGAGCAATACTTTAGCATTAACTTAATGAATATACAAAGGTATCTAAAGCTTTGATATCTTACTTACATCAAAGTGATCTTCGCAACAGTAGGTACATTTTATAAACCTTTCAATATTACACGCCTACATCACGGCATCACTTTTCTCGCAAATCTTATAAAGAGATTATGAGGCATGTTGCAGAAATAATCATAAAATATATAAAAAACTAAACATATTCTTTGTTTACATTTTTGACATTTTTAATTTGACACTTGGCACTTACTTTTTATTTTCTGAGGCAACGATACAAAACGGTACAGCCAAAAATAACGTCATTTGAAGGGCAAGGAAGGTCAAGCGTATTTTATCAAAAATATCAATCAAATATGAACATTTTTCATTTTTGATTGGTTACTAATGATTAGTAACGCTATTCCTAGAAATGGTTTTTCAATTACAACATATTAAAAAAAATGAACAATGCCCATTGCAGGACGCGGCGTCTCATAGAGACTCGTCGTGCGACGCTTTGTGCGTCTCGTCGAAGAACGACGCTCGTACGCCGCCGCATACCCGTTTTAGGCGGGCTTACCTCCCTTACATATAGTATACGGGATCCTCCTTGCATACCTCACTCTTTTACTGACTGTGCAAACGTATCTGTTTTGTATCGTGACGGCACGGTTGGCGCAGTGGTTGAACGAACGACTGCTGAGCAGCAGACAGCGTATGGCGGGTACAATACCCGCACGCAGCAAATATTTGTATGACCTAAAAGTATTTCTTCCGAGTCTGGTATTTATGTACGTGTGTTTCTATGTTTGTAAACGTGCCCACGACTCAGGAGAATTTCTTAGTATGCGGCCAACTTTGAAAAAAAAAGAAAAATATATTTATGTATCTACATAATTACCGGCAACATTGACTCATCACTCATTAATCATGATAACGATTCAGATTTGCGAAATATCTTTAATTTAAATGTACGACTAGCTGTTCAAAAAAAAGTGCATACATAAATATTTTTATTCTTAATCAGATGATCATCTTGTTAGCTGTCTTTATTATAATCATGAAAGTGTGGTTGTTGATTCAGGGGTCTTGGATTTGATCATGCCGCAGTTGTGTCGGTAAGGGGCCTTCTTTGAGGAGTGGCTATGGAGACTTCACGGCGTTCTCCCTTACGCCTACCACAGATTCTCATCGGATATGTTCGGGAAGTCCAGTGTCAGCTTCGGCTGGAGGTAACGCTCGGGTGTCAACAAATAAACACAGTGACTTTTAGCCGGTAAGTCTGACAATCCTACTTTGCTCAACCCAGGGCTGGAAAACTCATTGCATGCTTCTACACATCAAAAAAGATTTATCTTTAGGGCACGGAAAAATCATCGACTTAACCCCTGGGCAAATTCTCAGTAGCCACCTGTTTGGATTTTTGAATGACATTTGGCTCACATACATTTATAGAGTAATTCTGGCAGCTAATAAAATCTTCTAATCTAGAACTTTGTCCGTGACCAATCTACTACCAACTTTTCCGAGTCTTAAAGATGTCCAATCAGAAGCAGTTGTCAAAAACAAAAGAACGAGATTTGGATTGAGTAGGAAAACTAATTTTGGGCGTTATAAACCATCTACTTCTTTGATAAGATTGATTGATTGAAAATAGTCTTTTACAGAAGTTCTATCGTGAAGAACTTTTGCGTTCATTTTAAATAAAAAGATGAACTCAGATATACTACGAGTTAATAAATAAATCAAAGATGTTCTAAGTTAAACCCGTTCAGTTCATTGAGTAATTTGCTTGTAAGTGATGTTAATAAGCGAGTCGGCATATAAGTGGTCGGTAAATAAATGCTTATGGGATTCAAGTGGGTGGTTATCGCCGTTACCGTAATATGCATGTTAGTGCGAGGTTGGTGATGTGTAAATTAACCTCGATAATTATGTGTTTTAAGGTTTTAATGTTGAAAATCAAATAAGATTTATTTATTTACTGCAGAGGTATTGGTTTTATGAATCAATGGCTGTAAGAGACTCAAATCCTCCCGTACGTACAAAAGGGTTTTGCCAATAATTTTATGTGCGCATTGCTAAGGGGTGGAATCCCCGTATACCGCGACTCCGGCACGTATACCGCGACTCCGGCACACAAAGGGCTACCGAAGGACACTGTGGATTTTAGTCAGTACAAGTCTAACAGTCCCTCCCGCCCTGCCCGGGGTTGGAGGACTCATTTGATGATTTTGCCACGTAAAAAAAAGGGGTGGAATCCCTACCCGGTCTGTGATTCCTGACAGCTACAATCTTCGGGTCTTCAAGTCATGAGTGATGAAATATTTTTAATTCCTCCCATTATCTGGCTAGGCAAAGAGAGTTAGTCTAATGGAAGGTAGTTAGTTCTTTACCATGCCATGTTTAGTCAAACAAACAGTATGTTGCCCAATAAATAGCTTTTGTTTTAGTTATTTTGTACTACGTGTCTTCGAGTACTTTCTCGTATTAAAACAATAGGCCAGGTTAACATCAGATGTAGTAAATGTATGAGTATTTTATATGAGTTTTTCGAAATCATCCAGATACAATCGCTCTCAGGACATTGCGATGCCATGATTTATATCAAATGTTGAAAATCGTGACTTCGACCTGTAATTTGTGAAATCTAGAAGCATCTACATTAACTTATAGAGACAAATTGATTTTGTGTTCAATATTTAAATAATTAAACTTGAATTTTGTTCCACAAAATGCATTTAGAAAGAGTCAATGGCCAATCTTTGTCTGCTTTTTAGGGTAGCGACATATTTGGGAGACTACAGCTGCTAAAATATCCCAGAAATAATAATTAACAAAGCTTATTTCGTAACACAATGCAGTTTTATAGATTTATATCTATTTATCAGTAGGTATAGTAAACCAATTTATGTTACACGTCTAGACCGAACATATTTCACATTACACACGCCTACAAACTGTATTTTGAAACCACAGTGCTATTGCGGTTATCTTAACGAATATCTGCCTACCCAGAAGGGATTTATGGTCGTGATTGTACATACGTTTGATATAACACATGTTAGAAGTAAAAATAATTTTAGTACTATGTTATTATTAACACGTTATGTTAATTAATAGTATCAGAGTTCGCATCAACTCAGAAAGGCGTAACAAATATTATGCTGTGATCATCTAAGTATGTAAGTACCTAATATTAACATAATAGTTTACTAGATAGATAGATTAGTTCTCTTTTTTTTAGAGCGTTCTAATCACGGAGCCAATCTTTATGTTTTGACCAAATCTATGTAAATAATAGTTTATCGAAATGTATGTATGCGAATACTTTACGAACGAACACAAAAGTTACTTTTTTTGTGAAGACAATGTTTGGAACCATGTGAAACCAGCGCGTGTAGTTTTTTTGGTCGTAAAATATCAAACCAACCCCGCATCTACATCCAGGGCTGCCTGAAGTGAGTGAGAGAAAACGTCAAAATGTACTGTAGTTAAATTATGTTCGTTTTCATTATGTATACTGGTAATTAAGAAGAGACAACATGTTATTCCATCGCCATTTGCATTAGCAAAATGCAGATTTATTGTAAAATCGTGACTTCGAAACAACCCCACTGAATCACGAGCAGAACTTCGACTTACGTAATTAACTGAAATATCGTCGTGTATTGAGCATTATTTTATTTTTTAAACTCGATGATTGCCTTAAATTACCCGATCTATTAACAAACATTTGATTACGAGCACTATAAACTTAGTAATCATTTTCAATCGATATCCTATTTGATTTAATTTCATGCCGTATTATGGATTTTGAAATTCTAGTGTCTGTTGAGGCACATAGCTTTGAAACATGGATCAATGAACACAGTTTCTCAACACATCCATAATCTCGTTAAGTGGATTACAATGAGCAGATAGTTATGTGAGCGGATCGAATAATTTGTCTCTAACCATGGAATCGATTACGCCACCAATGATCAGTGACTCGATTTATTTATACAACGAGAATCGAGCATGCAACGCCCGAAGTTTTCGTAACCGCAGATGCAACTGTGTTCAAAGAGTTTTTATTCAAGCCGAGTCCTTAACAGTTGCGCCAAAATAATCGGTGCGCTGTTATTTGTGTCACTTACGAAATTACTAAGGTTCATCTACCGATCTGCCTTGTTGGGTTTCAAGAATCTTTATTCTAAGTAGATCATTAAGTCTGCTGTTCAATGCGAAAGTTTACGAGACATCGATGCCGAAATTATGAAGCATACGCAAACAAAATTCGCGTTAGCAATAAATAATTGAATCAGATGCACTATAAAAAGTGCGTAAATAATATGATTTTTGAATCGAGTATACAAGTAGATATCCTTGGTTATTTTTTTTGCGAAAAATACAATAATTATCTTTCACAGAAATAATAGTGTCATCATAAAGATAATTAAAGATTAACACGTCTTGGCACGGCGCGCATTTTTAGGACTTTTTTTAGAGCCCTGAGCGAGCTTCTCGGTATCTTTGACCAGAGGGCAAAAATTTTTTAGTTTTAATTGTGGTTTTGTTTCTTGGTATTTTAAATATTTAAAAAAAAGTATTAACAGTTAAATAAAAAAAAAAATATTAAACTTATGAATTTCCAATTATTTAAAATCGAAGTATGGACATTAAGTATGTTATGACGCCCACTCGCGATAACGCCTCCGGTATAAGATCATTCATATGCATTTCCAGTTTAATTCGATAAGGATGAACTCATAACATAATCCGGTAGAACTTATAAACAATTCAATGGAAAGAAACCCATCCTGTCATATCTATACTAGCTAATGTACCTACATCAAAAGATTTCTCTGTTATGTATGCGAATTTGTGACTTTCACGAAATCACGTGCTTCGCCGATACGCCCTCTCTAATCATTAATACATATATAATGTAGTATGCTGATGTGTTCGCGGCCATTTATGGATGTATAATATAATATTGTGTGAGATAATATTATACATATTGATGTAGGATGTTAGAAATCGAAAATGCTGGGTTTATTTTACTGCTATCCGGTTAATTCAACAGAGAATTTGGAACGGTTTAGTTACATACTGTCTCAGTATCTAAGGCTTCACTTTACAAAAGATCGAATAGAACCTAGTTTTTTAATTGTAACTGAAAGTTTTATGAAGCGAATCTTTAAGAGTATTTGAAGAATTTCTTAAATCAAATGAGTCCTCCCACCCAGGGCGGGACTGGAGGGACTGTCAGACTCGTACTGACTAAAATCCACTGTGTCCTTCAATAGCTCTTTACGTGTCAGGATCACGGTTACTTGATAAGACCACGACATATACCGTAACATACTAAAGCGAATCTGCCTGTTCTTCAGCAAGTATAATGTATATTAAAGCAATGGGCTATATGTCGTTTCGAAGAGCTACGCGTCGAATTGGAGCCGTATTTGGTTATCTTAATTAATTATTTCCAGAGTTATTATGTAAATTTAATTCTTATCTCCGTTACACACAATATAACCTTGGGTGAGTTTAGATTTATTTGGGGACACTTTTTACTTTGACATTTAATTTGGTATACATTATAATTTATTCTGAAACTAATTTGCTATGTTTACATTTACAAACTTAAAATAAACATAATCCGTTTTTTTTAATATGCAAATGTAAGTCTGCAATTTTAGCAAATTTTAAAGGCTGAAAGAAATAGCACGAGATATTATTGAGTTCAAATCCTAATCGTACAAAAAAAAACATTAATATTTAGTTCACCCAGTTGTAAGTAATGTATGAGGTAACAAACATAACAAAATACGCAGAATTGAGAACCTTCTTCTTTTTTGAAATCAGTTAAAAACCCAAAAAATAAAGAACTACGATGAAGTGTGGTACATCCACACTTTACCACTTCAAGTATAGTAGGTACGCACTCTATTATACGTGCACTTCTGTTGATAAATCTTCAAAGATTACAGGTGTCATGTTATGTAATATTGCCTAATACTCATCTTACTAATATTATAAATGCATAATTTTGTATGTATGTTACTTTCAACGCAAAAACTACGAATTTGGATGCAATTTAGTACACACATGTAGTTTATAACCTGCATCAACCAGAGGTCGCCCGAAGAATCCAACTCGGATGGGCACTGCTTGGGAAGCTACGTCGAGATATCTTTTCATCGAGAAGCCCACAGTGTCTCAAGACAAGGGTGTTCAACCAGTGTGTGTTGCCAGTGATAATATATATGGCTCTGAAACGTGGTTTTGAACTGCTAATCTTTTAGAGAGATAGACTAAGAGTCACTCAACGAACAGTGGAAAGAGCTATGCTCGGATTTTTTGCGAGACAAAATCGGGAACAAGGATATTCGGCGAGGAAACAGAGCCACCAACATAGCTAGTAAAATCTTACGGAAGAACACATCTCTCGTAGATCTGATAACCGATGGGGAAGAAAATTTCTCGAGTGGTGACCACAGACCGGAGCACGCAGCGTTGGCAGATCTCCCATTAGGTGAACCGATGACATCGTGAGAGTCGCGGGCAACCGATGGACGCAAGTAGCGAATTGTCGTTTCGCGTGGCGATCTAAGGGGGAGGCCTATGTTCAGCAGTGGACGTTTTCCGGCTGATGATGATGATGATAATGATCAACTCATAGGATAGTTTGTATCCTTGTATGGAATTTGTGTTCACGTGAGATAATTTTGGAGTAGTACCTAGCGGGCGAAGCCGCTGGTAATAGTTATAGTCACTTAATATTCAAATTCGATGACTATTCTGTTACTCGTTGTAGACACGTTATCCTTAGCAGAGAGTAAATAATTATTTAAGCTCATATATGCATAACGGTGCATTATGTATTGATATTGACCTTTCCAATATTGTACTTGGAGCCGACATGGGTTATTTTATTAGCACATGCATATTTTAATATGACGTGTTAGAATAAATTCGTTTTTATTTACATATGACGTTTAAACGTTCTTGAAACTGCAAACGATAAATCGGATCAAATACTATCACCTTTCAAAAAAAAAATCGCATCAACATAAGAAGAATAACATTAATTAATATGTTTTTTTTTAGGATGTTATAAATTCTTTTCTTAAATTCTCTTCCTCATATAGACAACATGTTTTTTATTATGTAAACAATCCAATACCTACGTGTATACATATTTTCAGATTATGACAACATTTTATTACTTTTATGTCCGACTTATTCTAATTCAAATGAATTTGTGAGTAGTATAATCTTAATGTTACGTCAAGTCATGTGATCGCCAGATGCGCGGGCGCCGCCGGTGGCGGGGTTGAAGAATTCGATTTACTCAAAAAAAGAATGTTAACATTATTTTTTGTATCGATGACATTGACATTTCAATATTGTTGTTGAAATGATTAATATGACAACATAATATTATCGAGATTATTTGATTTTCCTTGTAGACGCGGACGCCAGCAGGTCAACCTACCCGAATCTGTCAAATTTTACAAATCGAAAATAAGCCTTCCACTATTGTGATAAAATCGAAAATCTATTAAAGTTTGGCAGATTGTGTTAGCTTGATGTGTTGGCGTCTGTACATATTTATAATTTCATGAAGGATATGAAATTTACTCTTCCCAGTACAAACAACACTTCAAAAATTGATGATTTCTAAACACTTCATTTAACGTCTGCATCCGGTCTACTTGTTACTTTAACAGACAAACAAAAACTTCCATTCTCATAAATCAATTGTTATCATTGTAATACGTATACACTTTCTTCGGTAAGTTGATCTAAACGTTACATTGTTTCAAAAAACTGTTGCGCAAGATTGTTTTTCAGAACATCACTAATTGGCCACGACTGGATGATCAAAATATTACTAAACGGAGTTTCAAATCTTTAGTTTATTTCTCAATACCTGCACATAACAAATACACGGTGCATTTTTTAATTAATTTATCTATTAAAAAGCAAATTTTTCACACAAAATGCATTTGTTAGCAACTAAAACACAATAGATATCTTATGAAACCGAAATATTTCAAAAACTAGAAGAACAATGCTTCATAAAGTCAATAGCTAGCCAATCAAACATTTTGACATGTATACCACATCTTGCAAATAGACTAGAGATTGTGCTGAAACTTACATAGGTTTAAAATAGTAGTAATAGACGAAACACTAAATTCTGGCATGTTATAGACAGTAGAGTCTATTCAAGCTCTTGTTTCCAATCGATGTTGTTTCCACATATTTTTTTTTGTTAACTAGCAATTTATTTCCACTAAATGTAAAACGATAATTAATAAATTGGCTTAAAAGCGCAATTTGGGGTTTGAACTTTTTTGTTTGGGTCGTGTACCATGGTGCCATCCAACTTTTTGACTTTTTTTCGAAACGGCGTACACGAATGAAACATTGATAAATCGATAGATCACATCTATGCAAACATAAAATGTAACGGCAAAACCTCGTAAACCGTTACGTTTCGAGTTGAGTTGTGAAAAAATGTACAATTAGTGATACATTTTTTCTTTTTTTTTTTTAATATTTTGATGTGTATTAATCAAAAAGGTTATTTCTACAATAAAAGTTATTGAATATTAGTTTTTCACGCATTTGGCGGATAAGGAACTGGTACAAAACGCACAAAGCCGTTTTAGCAAGTTTTCATTGTTGAAATTACATTTCTCTTAATTTATTGAATTTTTTGCGCCGGCTGGCATTTATTTATCCATAGATACGATTTTAATGACATGTTAACAAAAAAAAAAACATGACCATAGCTTATGCATGTTACCAGCCTGATACAATCGGTCACAATTCAAACAATGTTCATGTAATTACGGCCCACATTCGACATGTTCACATCGACGTGCTCACGTGCTCATTCTGCATATGTAACGAGCATGTCTCTCATTATTAGCCCTTGCAGATCTAGGACAATTATAACCTTTGTTTAGAAACCTGGAAATTAATTAAGAATGTAGTGTTTAAGCCGGATTATGTTTTCTCAGGGTCTTGGTATGTGAAGTTAGTCGATATGAGCACCTTTTGTTGCAAGGAGTTGACTGTGATCGACAAAAAATATTAGAAATAAGACAGCTGTGACTGGCAACGCTGAGGGGGCGCGCTAGGTGGCTTTGAACTGACTTCACTGTTGTGGTACTGACCTCATGTTGGTCAGAAAAAAATGACTTCGTTGCGTAGTACTGGTTGTGTGATCTAAATTATACATCACTTGGACAAGGTAAAAGCAATATGTAAAGATCCTAGCAGGTACAGGCACTCTGTAGCTTCTAAAAATAGCTGAAGTTTTAGGAAAAGTCTTTGGAAGTCAAAATACAAGACAAGTACAAAATCTTTACTAATTCGGTAAATATTAAACGCATTAACGCATGCGTAGCGAAATTCAAATATTTCCTAGGAAAGAAAATGCTCGAAACAGAATGCTCGGTTGAAAATGAGCGTCGGATGTACTGAATCCGAAGGCGGCGGCAGCGGATCGATCGATTTTTGTTTCCTAAATTTCCTTTTAATTCGGTAAATTTCATCTGCAATGCATACGCTTGGTTCTACACAATGTCAGTAGCTCTCAATACAAACGCCATACCAGTAATAGAATTCTAAATCAGCTATTAGCTTATAACAAATAAGACACGGCCACGTATCACATATCATAGCCTAGATTAATGACTGGTTCTATGTCGCACAGTTTAAAAGGGAGTCGTTTCGGCCTGTGCAAAACTAGCCACCATCGATTGTACAACCTTAATGTAGCAATGACAATAACCAGATGAGTGGGTGACTACATTAAATGTCAGGTGAACTAGAAACTGTCATATGATATGATAATAGAAGAAGAGTATTACGTAAAGATAAAACTAAAGAGCCTAAGCCAGTGGCGTAGCTAGGCCGGGGCGAAACGGATCCTAGCATCTGACCTCGCTCCTAAACCTATTTAGGAGGCTTCTAAATCCTAGGCTCCCTTCGTGATAACGATCGCATTTAGATCTAATGCCTCCACTGCAAATGCGAATCACCTTGTTGCAAGATGACTCATCATCATCGTCATCATCAGCCTATGTTCCCACTGCTGGGACACAGGACACCTCTGTGAGAGGGAGTGGGCCATAATCCACTTTGGTAACGTTTTGGGTTGACTTGGTAACGTTTTATCCCTAACTGGGAACTGAAAATAGTGGAAGAGGCCTCGCGAAGAATACTTAGATTGACTTGTATGTGATTGTCAGCGACATTAGCTTTGCGAGGCATCTTTGACTCTTACAAGGTGGCATATTTTTCGTCCTGAAAGAATGTATCTTGCCCCCTTGTAGATTCGGTCTCAATACGCCACTGGCCTAAGCTAATTTCTTAACCAAGGAGAGCGGAATTTACGCAAGAAGAGATTCCTAGCAACAGATTTTATGTCAAAACCTATGCAAATTAATCACATTCAAAATTAATATTTACGTTTTGGTTATTGAGTGTCGATTTACGAATGGAATTCGAAAGAGGCATAGCAGCATTAAATAGTTTTAAGCAGTATGTTTTATGCGATGTTCAAACTTTGTATAAAATGTTTTTATTTTTAATGTAAAAGCAGTTAATTAAGACATTATTTGCATGAATCTGCGTTTAAATTAATTATTGTGTATGTTTAAATATTTTAGACTGCTATAATTATGTAAGACGTTATATCGAACTCTTGTCAAAAACATAGGTTTAGATTAAATTTAAAATGGTGCAACATTTGTAAATAATTGGCAATGTATTTAAATATATACAAATAAAACTTAATTTGCACCGTATTTGGGCAATTTTATGTGTCCTTAATTAGTTTGATAAGAAAGTTTATATGTTTTTTTTCTAATTGCTTTTCTCTCTTTTTTTGCGTTATTATATTGCTGAAACCGCTAATGTGTCATTACAATGCAATATAGAACAAAATATATTTTCAAAAACATTATAATGACTAACTACTTTATTTCAACGTAATTTAAGTTCTTTTATTCGTTTTGTTGATTGTTGAAAAATGCAATTACTCCTAGATTTTGCACGCCATGTCCATATTCAGTCTGCATTCGAAATTCAAACTGCAACTTTTGCATCTGAAAGTTGGTAGTAGATACTTAATAGCTGTCATATCAGTTTTTTTTCTTTGATAGCATTACATGTTTAGAAGCCAGTTCTATAAGTCTTCTTTCAATAAATGATGCAACGAATCATTGTTTCATTTTAAATTATTGCTTTAATAACAATCAACAGATTATATCTAGCTTTGCTAGTATTAAGTAGCCTGTCAATCAAAAAGAATCGAGGTCTAGACTTAAAACTGATTGGCTTTCAAGATGATTAAATTAATTATATCTAGAGAAAACTTGAAGAAAGAAAGATGTCATGTAATGCCGCAATTAATGGCTTTGAGACATCACGAAAGGTGAAATGAATATTATGTGTAGGTAGCTAACGGAAAGGAGGTTTCGGAACTGCCTAAGCAGAATACCGCAGCTCTTGAAAAGATCGCTTTTAGTGATAAGACCGCCTATTGTGTCACCCTATGTTTAAGTCATTAATTTGTATTACCTTTAAGTTGTATGGTATGCATATTATAGAGTATTCTATCTATCTATCTTGAACGCAAAGGGCAGGTGAAAGAACAGAGTGGATTTTGTTCAGTAAAAGTCTGTTGCTTCTGTTTCATTCGTTTTGGGACGATTTGACGAATACGAAAAAAAGTTACCGGGCAAAAACCGAACCAATAGTTAATTCAGAGCTACAAAGATGTTTTGACTGTCGATTTACATTGAGTTATTTAATTGTTTTATTGCCATTTTCGAAATAGTTTCAAGAAAAGATATTGAAAAAATGTAGATGGCGTGGCGGTTTTAACATAAAATCTATTTAATTCTGACCACACTTCAAAAATCAAAATGCGGCTGTCAACCTTCAAATTAATTCAAAAAAATATTTAGACAAGCCATGACTGCATACAATGACCATGTGCCATGACTGCATCTGAGAAGAATCTCCACACATTTCACAATATAGGCGTGTCAGTTATCAAATTATTACAAACTCGATAACAAATCTCGGAGCCACGATATGAAGAACACGAGGGAAAGGAACTTAGCGTCCATTCACAAAGGAAAGGCCTTGTTGTACCAATGAATCTGTTTCATCGCATCATGTGACTCCGGCTAATGGGCGCTACGTCATGAGAACGTCAGAGCCTGTAGCCAAACGGCAACCGACAATCGCTAACGTTCAGCAGTCGCTAATACATATTCAACTTTATACACCATTGCATAAAGTTGACAATCTATAAAAGATGACAGATCGTTTTCGTTTGTTTCGTTCGCTATTGCCCAGCAGTCTTTACTAGATTTTTAACTTTATGCAATGGGGTATAAAGTTGAATATGTATTAGCGACTGCTGAACGTTAACGATTGTCGCTTGCCGTTTGGCTACAGCTCTGGTTCACACAATGATGAACGTTATTGCTTTATTAGTATTTTTTTAATTACCTCTTTCATATGTTTTTTGAAACTGGGTCTGATTTTGAAAAAATACGGGAGATCAGCGCAATTTTAATAGATAACGATGTCGTACCTACTAAAGCACAAACATACTAATTTTTTATTATTATTTAATGATAGGTTCGCGTTGAACCGCTATCTCGCCTTCAATTCACGCCTTCTCCTCGTGAGGGTCTTTCTACGGTACTTATCTTCTTTCACCTCGTCCACGTTGATGTCCAACTTACTGGCAATATTAGATTGATCACCAATTTAAGATGATTGATTCTCGATTAGCATAAACACAGGAAAACGAAAATACTTCTTCATTTAGTAAATGATAATACAGGTACTCAACAACTGCCACCGCAAGCAGCAAGAAAATGTAAAAGAAAAAAAAAAAAGGTTGCACTCCAGGAGTGCCGGTAGAAGTGAAAACTTTTTTGTTACTATGTTTTATTTTTAATTTGAATGACGTCTTACTCATTTTCGATCAGGGTCACGTGACCCTGACGCGAGTTTTGGTCACGTGACCCTGACGCGAGTTTTAAATTTTTTACCCATTACAGAAAAAGTGTACAACGCCGCTAAAGAAGTTTTCACTTCAATAAGCCTATAGTAGGGTAGTAATAAGTAGCTCCCAACTGTTTCCGATTCCTCACAAATGTGGGGGCTATTACTTAAGGCGATAGATTTGCTGACCGAAAACCCAAATGTTACACTTACAAAATGCCTCGTTGTGTAAAACAGTAGTCAACGCACAGTAATTTGACAAACAATGGAACAGTCATCATCATCCATCAATCACTTCATTCATGAGATGTTCTGAAGTAACGGTTCACGCTTTAAAGAAGTGTATATTATTGTATGTAACATTTATAATGTAACAATAAATAAATATTTATATTTACATTTGTAACATAAATGGGGAGTGTTAGTACTTGATTGACCTTGCAGGTTTAGTATGTAACTAGTAGGTATCGTGATATATCTGTGGGTTTTCTTGTTTTGTATCACGCTTCAGTGTACGTCGTACGTAAGGTATTTCGTACAAACTTACAAGCCCTTATTTTCTTGATTGAACTTTAAATACTCAATTAAAAGTACAGTAATTAAATTATATTTTAGTAAAACTTCATACACATTAGGACGATGAAAAGTCTAAAAAGTTAATTATCAAAGAACATTTTTGAAATTACTTATTCAAGAAAGATAATCTCTAGTTAAATGGACAATTAAAAATCAGTCCACATTATTTTCTTAATGTGTTCTCAAATAAATTTTTAATGAGAAATAATAGCTTTAAAGTTTGTATCTAATGCCATTCGTACGCAAGACTAATTCTATTTTGCGTACATTGACGTAACGTTCTAAAGACATGTTGATCAATTACACATCTCCGCTTCACAGTAACTCATTTGATCTTGATCAATTCGTCAACTACAACAGATTAGACTGCTGCCATTGACGCTGTCATGTATTACAAGCTGAGACACTGACAGAACAACCTTGATAACTCAGAGCAAGCATTGTGGGCGACAATAGTATTGTTACAGAGATGTGTTCCTAATGTAATTGATGTTTTCATCAGGGTTGCATGCTTGTCTTTGTTATTTGGGTTCCATAGACAAGAAGAACTTTATTTATAAATCGTTTCGCTGAGTCCGTCCGTCTGTCCGTGTTTTCCTGTCTAGCAGACAGGCAAGCAAAGCTTAGTACAGAGGCTCTGAGTAAAATAGAAAGATATTTCACCAGCATAATGTTACAACAAAATGTTGAACAAGTAAAATCGCAATTTTTTCGTCCATCCCATGGTAAGGTAAAAGGAGATTATTTGTTGAGACACAGGCAACTCAGTGATAGAGTCTAAAAAGTCTCTCAGATGTGTCACTACATCTTGTGCACTTTACTGGTGAACTATTTGCATCATTTCGCGTTGTTTTCGCATGCATAGGTAACGTTTTGAGTTGCCTGTTCCTCCAAATAATCTGCCTTTATTACCCTATATTTTTTTTCAATATAGTTCGACAAAATTTTAATTACGAAATATTCGATTCGATATCGATACATCGAAGTTTAATAAACTTAAACTGTGTGCAATAAAATGTTGATGATAGCCGCTCCTGGTCACGACTGAAATCGACCGCAGTGTGTAATGTGCTGCGTTCATCCGCCCCCCACATCTACGTACAAAACCTTCATTGAAAGCTCGCATGTGTAATTCAAATAGCTCACACACGATCAAATCGGCAATGTAGTTCGAGGTCGATATCTTATTAGAGTGTTGAGTCGATATGTGGTATCTGTGTCGCAATCCCGCCCCAGGACTGCCCGCAATTCACCCAGTAATCATTAATCAATCGTTCAATCGCTAATGTCGGTAATGAAATAATCGACGTAGTATGTTGTCATTCAGCTCGTACTTGGCGGAAGCTCTAAATCATTATCCTGGTAGTTGCACGTCTGTCGCTAGGCTGTGTTAGTGCTTGCTAAAGAAAGGCAAAAAGTTCAGATCTCGTATGTGGGTTAATCAAGGCAGTTGACATACTTGCAGTCAATACAATATTAAGAAATCTATACTCTATACATATAAATTGGAGTGTCTGTTTGTAATATTGAAAAAACCGTTTTTTACTATGTACATGCATACGTATATAATATACGGTACACACACCAAAATATTTTTTTTTACCATTTTTATTTGTCTGCCTGTTTGTAATGACTAATCTCTGAAATGGCTGTGCCGATTTTGACGGGACTGCTATCGGCAGGTAGCTGATGTGAGCAGTAACTTGGCTACTTTTATTTAAAAAAAAACCATTAATAAAAAAAACCACATGGTTGAGTTCCGACATCCATGCGAACGAAGTCGCGGAGACAGCTAGTCGGTTATATGATATTAGTAAGTTTGAAAAATCGCCAATAGAATTCTACAGCTCATCCGCTTATAAGTAAATAAAAAGTTCCAAAAATCCACTTTAGTAGAAATAATTTCACAATTCTGGTCCCAATTTTGGTTTTACCAATTCAAGGAAAATGCACTTTTAAATATTTTTGAGTGTGCAGTGCAAGGTTGGCTGCAGTATTAGGTGTCTCGAGCAGCTTGTTTTGAATGCAAAATAGCTTACTTACCTTTCATTGGGAGACCTACACAGAATACCAATACTCCGTTATATTTTAGAGAACAGAATGAGGTTTCTACCAGTAAAAAGGCTCAACTGACCCTAACGCTTAGTGTAAAGCCTAAATTATGGCCGTTTTACCGTTTATGGACTATTGATGTGTCTTCTTACATTTTTTATCCATGTATAATTATACTATGTTTGGTTATCAATCTACAATTAACATTTAAATAATGTCTTCATCAATCTAGACTAACTTTAGTCACATGATTCCACGGTATTCAAAATGAACTGGGTAATTGGTACAAAATCGTGAGTTAAACACAAAAACCAAATGTAATTAGTATCTCAATAGGATATCCTGCCAATTACTTGTCGTTAAAAATGATTACGTCTAAATCTATATTGTGGGTGCGGTTTAAATTCGTATAAGTGTCGGCTTGTGATCAACTGTCGTTTGACATTGGCCTTCTTCTAAACTATTTGAGCCAATTACTGTCCACCTTTGGCACCATTACATTATAAATGTGTCGTTATATGGTACATGACAAACTTCACTAAATTTTATAGCCCATAAGGTGTCAGGCAGTTAAAAATTCATGTGACCTGGATATCTAGATAGAAATAAGCACTAAATAAGGTTATATGAATAGACACAGCGCATATTTTCTAGTTTTTTACTTAGAGGCGTGTTTGTTGCGTAATATTAACACAATATTTTTAAGTTAAATCTTGAACTTATGTCTTGAATATTTTTTAATTATGTACAATTTTGTGATGACCTTATAAAAACTTTTTGGTATTTGCAGTGTTAAAATTTGCATTTGTTTTGAATCACTGGATTAATTGTTATAACCTCAGTAAAACATATCATTACGTTTTATATTTCTTACGTTCCTTGAATAAATAAACCATTATCAAACGGTTATAAAATCTTAACATTTATGTCTATAAACAATTCAATGTACATGAGCTCTACTTTATATTGGTGGCCATACGTAGAATTCAATAGTAGCTGGACCGACCTTCTATCATTTACGATATTTGGAAATTATAATTAACTTGTAGGTACAAATAGTTTGGTTAAATAAGGAGGTCTTACTAATTTATCTATGTCATAAATAAATTTTATGTGTAACAAATCTTGGCAGCAATATAAAACTAGTAGGCAATTTCATGGGTCGAATACGTTTATAATACGAACCCTAGTAGATAGGTACTAGATATAATTTATACGAGGAAACCCGCTATGGCTGTAGTACGTGTGAGTAAAACCAATGGCTCTATAATAGATGCTATCGACAATCTTCTATCTGTAATCAATTAAACTACAATTAGTTATCTATACAAGTATAGAGCTGCTGACAAATAAGTGCAACACAATCTGTTTTATGGCAAACATGAGCCGACGAGTGGATAATTAGATCTCCTTACAAGCTAATCACGATTATGTTTTCAAACAGATTGTAAATATTTATTACATAATCTAAGTTTACGAAGGCAAATATGAATAGTTAATTTACGAGTAAATGTCCAAAGCTGTACGCAGATTGAGTCAATACCCTTAGCACGAATTTTCAGTATTTGAGACGTAAAGTAAACTAGAACTTAGACAATTTCAAATTGACAATGTTCAAGGAAAATATTTGTTCCTGCTTCGCGCTGAGAAACGCTGTAAATCCTGTAAAGTCAAAGAGTGAAAATTCATGCTAAGGGTACAGGTAGTTTGAAATACTTATATGTATTCTCTAAGGAAATAATAATGGCGTCCACAATCACAAAAAATAGACACAAATACTTGAAAAGCAAAACTGTCAGTTAGAAGTATCATAATTTGAATTGCGATATAATTATATTCTATTTCAATAATCTAGTCTAACCAAAGTAACTACGATGTGGAGCCCTGGTACAGCCAGGCGTCGCGGCAGACCTCGTAAAAGGTGGTGGTATGAGTTGGACAAAACTAACAACCAGTGGCTCACATTAGCCCAGGATCGAAATATTTGGGAGTCATGACGAGAACCCTTTGCCTCGCAATGGGATGTCACAGGCTAACAGTAACAGTAAATGATCAACCCTATTTTGGTAATTGACAAAACAGTTCTACATAGAGGTATCTGGTTAATAATAGTGTGCACCTGTCAAATTGTTTTCAAAGTCAATCTTGTTTTAAAATGGTTGTATAATTTTGCCAAATCGATGTCCATAATTTGTTTAATTAAAGTTTAACAGTAAACCAATTATCTTGTCGCTATATGTGTCAACTTATTTGATTGGTGGTGTCAAGTGCGAATATAATATTGGTATTAAATATTAAAAACGATTTGCGATTTGCATTGATATGGTTAAGACCTTATGGCAGGTTGTACACATATAATATGTTTAATACAATCGACAGTTTAATGCTTATTACCATATTTTTTTGGATAAGGTATTAGCTCGTAGATATAATGTTTCTATATAGGATTACATCCATTGCTTGGTACGTTTTTCTTTAGGTATAGTATTTTCAAAAAAATCACAATCGAACCAACAAAGACTTAGTTGGAAAAGCGTTTAGGATAATTGAATGAGCAATAATAATATAGATATTTATATATCCTCTCTAACTCGTAATAATTAAACAAGAACAGGATGAGCTGCACCTATATTTGGTTATTAGATAACCAGTAGCAAAACCAGGTAAATATACAACTTTAATATCAAGACTTTACCTCATTACTTTGACCAATAGAAAGGTAAGACTGAAGTAACTACATGCGGTTATACGATCTCTTTTTCCGGTTTGGTACATTTTATTGGATGATTTTCCGCAATCAGTTTGGGTAAGAGCATGTCGGAGTGGCGAAACGCGTTGTGAACAAATACTTTGGTCGAGACGGATGGGCGTTATGCAAGATCATCGAAGAGCTACCGGCGCCCGCGCTGTTTCGTTGCGTCCATTGTCTGCACCCGTGTTTAAACTGATTGCATATGATAGCAGTATAGTTTTGATACGCTAGGTGCATATAACATGATAGGTGGTACATCTTTTCTGCGATGCACCCCAGCGAGTAACGGCAGCATAGGCTGCCAGTAACTGCAATTGACGGCTGAGAGATTCTACTGGTGGTCAATCCAATTGGTGGTGGTAGGTCTCACTAGGGTCTTACATGAATAGCGATCACCATTTGTCCGACATCATGCTGAAAAAATGGGCCTAGTTGGCGCAGCCATGAGTCACACAGTATTCTTATACATGCTTTTTTTGGATTTGATTTAATTTTACTTTTTAAATAATTGTTCAGTTTTAAGTTCTTTTTCTGTTTCTTTCTGTGATACTGTGTGTACTTGTGGGATGTGCCTTTCTTTCTTCTTTCGATCACCATTTTGTCGGAGTGTGGCGCCAAACACTTTTTAGTTGCGTTGGAGCGCAGGAGTTCCAGTTTCTAAAAGAGGTCACTCTATCTTTGGTCCCATCTTTGCTTCTGAACTACATTGAAGCCAAGCGAAAAGAATGCATATATAACTTGTGCGTCACCGCTTTGGCAACATTATGTCCCACCAACGAATACACAAATACCTGAATAATTGGGATACGTTCGTGAGTCGCATATGTAAATGTTCAAGTAGATTACATAGTGGTCTTGTTCTTAAGCGTCATTACATCCGTTTCGGATATGAACTATGTACGAGTACATACGTGTTTATAACCGGTCGGTATGTGGCCTTCGTGTAGGATCGTAATATTTGTAAATGAAAATACAGTTTTAATAGTATTGCGTATGTGTCTATAAAATCACTTCTACTTTTAATTTATCGGGTTAATTGCGAAATTATGTCTCTTTATGATTGGTTTTTCTAAAACAAGTTTACTTGCATTCTGAATCTAGCCTACGAGCGAATGTCAGTTCTTTGAACTAATCCTACATGATATTGTACCACATATTTCGCAGCTGTTATTTCGACATTTAAAATTCTACAACTGTTTTATAATTGTTGTAAATGTGAGACCCCGAAATATATTAGTGCCTTTAAATACGCTTTTTGTATATTATTTGTTGTTTAGAAATAGAGCGATCCTTTTTTCTTAGTTTTCAACCTATTTCTGGACGTAGGAATTTGTGTATGTTCCATGCATATTGCATGCATGCATGTAAGTGGCATGGGAAGGATCTTCAGTAATTACTAAAAGAGACAGCCTATGCTAATTAAACCTATCAATATAACTCAGAACTCTTTTAAAATATGATTTTTTACTTCTCTCATCATTTTTCCGAATTTTCTTTCTTGAAATGCTGCGACGTTTGACAGAGGAGAATCGAAGAATCAGAAAACGTGCTTCATTGACCCCAATTAAAATGGCAACAAGAAAGGCAGATGATGATTTTTTTTCGTTGTAAAATTATCAAATGAGCCTTCATCCAGGGATGGTATGGGAGGCACTGTCAGATATGTACTGACTAAAATTCACACTGATCCTATCAATAGTCCTTTACGTTCCAAGGTTATGGTTACCTCATGAGACAGTCTCTAGACCCAACTTGATGATGATGATGATGAATTACCAATTTCATTTACCCACATGATTGCCCTAAATTTTCATACAAAGGTGCAAAGAATCAGATACGTATACAAAGTTCGAACCAGTTTCGTAAATCAAAATTGTACTCGTATTCGCATTTAGCTCGCTCGTAATTCCTTACATACGGTGCTCGGCTTAGACATTCGTTACCTACTTTTGTGAGTTACAACTAAGGCGTGTCCTAATGGCTGATACGATTTAGCTAACATGCTGTATGTAATATATCTTGTAGATAAGTACGTAAGTTGCTTTTGTTTTTATGTAAATTGTATGTGGAATGAGAGTGGTAGATACTGAATGTTCTTATTTAATGGTATATAGTTTCTATTTTGTGGTAGGCCTTCATTAGAGCATAGCCTTGATGGTAAAATAAAATAAAATATATTATATCAAACTTTTTTTGAATATGTAAAATCATCAATATATGATTCCTTCTGCCCCGCTCTGGGTGGTAGAGTCGAAGGGACTGTCAGGTAATGACTATTCATTCACTAATTCACCGTGCTCCTGCAAGACCATGGTGGATCTTTACGTTTCAAGGTCACGGATATCTATTTAGATAGACCCGCGACCCCTTAGATAGGTTTCGTTTCTAATCTTTCAAGCTGGCGAAACAAACCTATTCAAATTCACTAAAATCGATGATGTAGTTTCGCAAATTAGCGTCTACCAACAGCGACACGTGATTTTTTTTTAAGTTTAGGCAATGCTGAATATATTAGATAGGCGCTTTTTTGTGGTCAAGTACGTATACGGAAAAACAGACTGCTTTAAATATAGCATCTAGGAAACCTTCAAGTGCAAACCATTAAGGTGGGTCTACACTAAGGAGCCGAGCACAATCTGAGTACAAGCCAAGACGCTGTACTTGTGGTGTCAAGTGTGGACGAATAACAAGTCTTCAACAATCACTCTCCTCGAACACCTTTGGTGTTCGTCAAACAATTTACTATAGGCAGAGCGGAGTCGAGCACGGATCAAATGTTTGAAGCGCGCTCGTTCGAAACTTTTCAGATAGTCCACACTATTCTAATAGATAAATGAGCATGCTCTGGTCTCCTATAAATGAAGGAGCACACACAAAGATCCTTTCTTTGTCATTGTTGTGTATGTCTGTCTTTCTGTGTATTCTTTGTTGGAGATCTTAATGAAATAAATAAATGCGTGCTCGGCTCGTGCTCGCCTCCAAAATGTAGACTCACCTTAGCGGCTAATTCAGTCTAATTTGCAGGTAAATATTTGCCTGTAGCCAATTAATATCAGTCATTTAAATGTCCAGACATAAATTAAAGTTGTCTTCTGTTAAGGATATAAATAATCAGTGCAGTCGTGATCACCACATTATACAATTTGTCCAGCCTGCATTCAAGGCCAACTAGGATTTATTAGATCGTGGGATGATTCTCAGTTTTAATAATCCCAATTTAATTGTGCGTTATAAATGTTAAATAACCCAGAAATGCATTATAAAGTTCTAATGAGTTCGTTAATGTTTAATGAGGTCGTTCCTGTAATTATGCGTGATGAAATCCACTACCGTACCTGTTAAAATGTTTTATGTTTTGTAGTAGAGTATTTTTAATTGTGGATCTTCTTTAGTAGTAGAATAGACATTTCATTTCAGCACGCGTAGCATGATCAATTCGATCTTTATTCTACGATGATAGACAAAGTTTTTAAATTACCTACATCGTTATTCTTATTACAAAACGACTGTGTTTTTTTACACAAGTAAGACAATCATGATTGTACAACATTAAAGAAAACATTTTTTTAAACATTTTCACGCACAAAACGGTAAAAATTTCTACGTTCTGTAATTTTGTCTTTTCTCCCGTTGATAAATCCCATTTCTACGGCGGGCGCGGCCCTATGTTAGGCGTACAGATCGACTGAAGTTTTTACTCTTCAGGATGTACCGCAAAGTCAAAACACTTCTGCCCTAGTAGGTAATCAAACTGGACAACTATCATAAAGGAACATTAGTGTCGATAAAAAGAAGCTTCCATTTCGTTTCTGCATTCAACTTGCATAGAAACATTATGCACATTTAAGAGAGTACCTCTATTTGTGACAAAGATATCTATACCAAATATTTAAAACTATACAATGGAAATAAGTTTTAAAAAATCACGACATCCAAGAACGGTTTCGAAACAGAACATTTCAAAACTTTTCGTTACTTCTTGTAACAATGTCACAGGTCAATAAACGGATAAACAATACACTTGGTTACAACAAAACAGACTTCAGCAATACACTCGGTTGCATTTGACCGCCGGTAATTTCATGATCATTAGCATTTCATCAATACAGTGCACATTTCAAACTGTGCCAAAATATTGTCCACGAAGTGCAACGATTTTTACATCATTTGCATCGGAGACTTCCGTAACTAAATTGGCATAAAATAGACCAGCTTGCAACAATTTAATAGATAACTTAAGTAAATTGAATTTTATTTTATTTGCACATTTTTAAATCAGTAATTTACTTAACTTCCTGAATTCTGAAAAGGGGTCAATGACAGTAAGTAAGTGTGATCTCATTTATCAGAGTGCAAGGTGAAATCCGGGCTTGCAAGTATTTTTAACATTGGCAGTTTCGAGAGTCATTGCTCTTTTATTTTAATTTAATTCAAGGGCCCGCCTTTAAATATCTTTTGCAAATAATAATAAATAATTTGAGGTCACTTTTAGTTCCACCATTATTTAATAAGCTTCTTCAATCAAATTTCATTTCAACTGTGATTTGATTTTGATGATCCGCTGAGTCACAAACGTCGATTGTAATTGTGGCATGGAAGTGCGAATGTTTACAAAATAAAAAAAGGTGGCATATTGTATTACCTAAAGCATCTGCTGCCTGCACATTAATACTTAATGTATCATTAACAAATTCAGTAGCACTACATGCATCTAAATTACAGGAAAGCACAGCATTTTATTTGTCAACTCACTGTAAAATAGTAACAAATAATTATTTAATATTTCAATTAAGATTCAGATTTGATTTAACTTTAATTATTTTCATTCGCCTGTAACGTAACGTGTCGGACTGTCGGTAATGATCCCTATTAATTTATAATGTAGAGCAGTCAATCTAGATCACTTAATTAAATGACTGCTACCATTTCGAGAGAATGCACAAAGCTCACGGTAGGCAAAGATCAAAAGAAGCACGATTCTACGTCACAAAGCTATCATATGTGCAGAATCTTAATGGATGCATCAGATATGCCTTAATGCACGAGATAAATCATGTAGATACTGATTTGGTACCCAAACAAAGGGTTACGAATGTTACGATCAGTTTATTTTTACTTCCTTGACACATGAAGGTCATGGGTTTATAAAAAATGCAGTAACGTTCTCTGAATTATGGATCTTAAAGTAGATTGCCATTCTGTATCTTCTACGTTCCAAGCCTTGGTAGATACTTGGATACGTAACATAGAACCACACACGGTCCAAATGGGTGTCATAAATAAGGTAAATGACCCATCAAACGTCTCGTACCTATATATGACCCATTAGTTGTCCGACTAAATGGTGTAAAATTTTGTATTGCTAATGGTCAAACACCTATCCGAAGTGAAATGCTAAAATTATAGACATCCTCTCGACCAAATTTTCGGTTTGAGCAATGTATGAAACCCAATGTCTTAGACTGTGATAGAACACAAATCATTGGAACGAATGACCCAAATCCTGATCTAACATACCCATAAACTGAATCGATTAACCTGAAGATTCTGTAAGAGGAAAAAATATTCAGAACCTAAAACATTCGCTTCGGTTCACTGACCTGAACCAACTGAACAAGAGTAAAAACCAACGACTTCCATCAGATATCTTTATTAGGTGCAAACAATCATACAACCGTGAAATGGAAAGTAAATCGTTGCAAATAACAGTGATATAATATTTTAAAACCTCACGATCTATTGCAAATTGTAACAAATTACTTGCGGCCGAAGCGAGTTGGGTGTTGTTTAGGTACTTACTAATCAAGGAATTTTTCGAGTCGCTACTGGCATGTTAAAAGAAGTAGTCCTCTTCTTAACCAAACCTAATTAATCCATAACTAAGAAATTTTTTCATACTTAGTATGTTCACACAAAAATATGAAATCGATCGATCCGTTCTCAATTGATGATCCTTTAGACAAAGCGAGTTATTATGGGCTTTTCTCCATTACTTAGTAGAAAACGACAAGCTTTTGAGATATTAGCTGGTAGACAGAACTCTCGCCGGGACTAACCACGCTCGCACTCGCTGATAGCTCAGCGAGAAAACTATCGGAGCTACTACAGACTTGCTGCTCGCCAGCTAGTTTCCAATTGCTCGCTCTACTCGCTACTCGCTTATCGTCGGACAACTGCCTAGACTTATCTAAGGTAATAGATTTGTCTATATTTATATAGATTTGTCTGAACGAGCGGCATTTGTTCTGATATAATGTAACACTGATTGTTGGCTATTTGTAAGAATTAGCTGCCATTTTCATGCCAATCCTTGAATGGACACAATACGGTTAGTTGGTAATGGACATGCAATCGATATTTGGTATTTTGACAGTTTGTTAATTTAATGAAATTGTTTGAAAACGCTGCACGAAGGTTCTAGTAATTTTATGACAGTGCTTGGTGAATTTATGTTTGCTTAGTAAGGTATAACATTCTAGAATAATCAGCCTATAATTTTCTCACTGCTGGGACACAGAGACCTTCCTGTTAAGACAAAGTAAGCCCACTTCGTCTTAATACGAATTGGTCTACGATACGACGTAAGACCGTTATGGTCTTGGATAGGACGGGTTGGTGGATGACACATTTGGTTTAGAATATTTGGTCCTCATGGTGATCATTATATCTGGAATTCTAGATAAGTGGACAAGTGAACAGATTACGCAACGTTAGAAAGTGGAAACCTAACAACAAAATTGCGAAGTTTAGCACATCAGCGCAACCGCGGCGGTGGTCCATTGTGTGCTAATAAAGAAAGAACTTACAATCGTAATGAAGTAGTCATAATAGTCTGTATATCTACGATCTCTATTCTCATACATATATTATTCACACCCACACTTCATGACATTTACATAGTGAGCAGACTTGTTAAACTAATGATGTATTATTGAACTAGCTGCTGTTCATGGTATTGCTTGTCAATTCCCCTTATTTTCCACTTCAATTTTAATACAAAAATATTAACTATCTGGTAACAATTTCCAGTGTTTCTACTACGTCTTACGCTCTACCTAGGATGATACAACTCATTTGACGATTCTACCCTCCCAAAAAAGGGCTCTGCAAAATTCATCTAAATCCTTTTCGCAATTTATGTGCAGAAGAAACCATCACACAAAAATAAACAGACCTACTTTTGCATTTATAATTTTGTAAGAATATCAATTAGTTATGTAAATGACGCATACTAATAATACCCTTCAAAACCAACCAAAAATAAAATGTTCCAATTATCCACGAACATTACCCAAGTTAGCTAGATAAATATCTTCTACCTACGCAGTTACGAACAAAACCAAATGATCTAGTTCAATCCAAAGAGTCTATTTAAGATCATATCTCGCGGTAATGCTTCTAAGATTATAATGAATTAAAAGTATAATAAAGGTTATTAAAATGTGTTCAATGTCAAATTAATAAATGTCAGAACTTGTCGGCAAGTAAGTGATTATTGCTCTTTAAATTACCGCGTTTCTCTCATATAAATGTTAAAGTTATGACCAACCGCAAAAGATGTCTCTACCTAACCGTGGAACGTTCTATTTCATAACGTTACAAAATAAAAAGAAGTCAGTGGCTCTTGCAGTATAATAAATACCGAATCACAAGTTTCGTGTAGTTCTTATCTGCAACGCGCGTCTCGAAGAGAGATTCCTCATCGCGATTAGAGTGCCTGTTGAAGGGCATATAATTGCGTACTGGCTGCGAGACGCCAGCTCGTGAAAAGTAGATCAATACGAAGCTCCGGAGTCATATGACTACGAAGGTCGGCGCGAGCGCACCCGCGATTAGCGTGAAGTTTGGGGGGGATGGCATGTCATCGACCAGCCTTTCAGTTACCTTCCAATTGAGAATCTACAGGCCGTAATACGTTGATTTAACATTAAATTTTAATATCATTGAGAAACAATCCCGACTGGACTATAATTTTCTTAATTAATTCCGCAAGTAGGTACTTATTGCAAAATAGAAGTAACAGTCTAAAGAAACTTTTATCCTATAATAAATGTTTTTTTTTTAAATATTATAATGAAGAGGTTCATTGTGTAACATTAACACATGAGGAATATAATATCTGTAATCTGCACATCATGTTATGTCAATTAATTGTGACCTACATTTAGCCAATTTGATTCTCTGTTCATTATTGGATGACAAAGAAATAAACTCTTGCCAAGATATTATCATGAGTAACTCTAAAAATATATTTATTGTATTAAAAATATGGAATAATTTCAAGGCGCAACGTTTCGAATCCTTTATCTGGGTCAACTTTTTTTTTAAGTTTCCGCATAGCTGTCACACGTTTTTATTGATTACACCAAAAAAGGTCGCGTAGTCTAGACCTTACAAAAAATTGAAAGGTCATCTTAATAACAGCAATAAAATTGTTTTAATTATTAACTTTGATCCGGTTATTGACTTTTTATTGGTAAACAGCGCCATATTTGGTAGTAGTCACGTAATTGATGTAATAACAATGACCTTTTCCTGAAAAACATTCGGTGACAAAAATAACATAATAATTACTGTGCTCATGAATATCATTTGATGACCAAAATAAAAACATTTCCGATTAATCGAGGCTAATTGTAATGTATACGTTTTTTTTTATACAAACATTTCCTGGTTTGAAACGAACAATTTTAATAAATCTTACGCACTAAAAATCCGATTCAGAAAGTATAGTATGAACACTTCTGGAAACAAGAAGTAATTATTTTTTTTGAAAATACAGAGTGTCTTACTACGTAAACCTAACAAAATTGACGGAGAAGACGTTTCATTCTGTAGCTGTGGAGCTCGTAACCTACCTACGTTTAGACTTAGAGCTTCTTTCAATGTTCGACTTGCTCTACTACTGGGCACTAACAAATTCCATCCATCGTGGACAGTTTTGTCCACCAATGACATAGGTAGGCGATACAGCTTTCAAACGGGTATATGGACACGGACAGCTAGCCTAATACATCTACTTAATAACAATTAGTTCATATAGATCGTTACCCACACGTGTGTACCGAATTGTCACTGAGGGCGCGGCTCGTAGGCGGTCGGTGAATTTCGTAAGTGTTCGGGTCACGGTATGCCCAGGCGCATGGCCTTAGCTTGACTAATTGCCCAATAAGACAATATCCTACCATATTAATTATCAACTACCATAGTTATTCAGGCTTTGAAAAATTGTTTTCACGTGCCTTAACTTAATGATTGATTGTTCTCTGACCCTCACGTATGGTTATTATTAATGTATTTGGGTATTACTGTCTGTTGTTCTGGTTTAAAGGATGATTAATTATTGGGGTTCAATGTTGGACAAATCAGTGGCCATGCTTCTTTGGCCTCGTGAAGAGAGACGCCATAGGATAAAGTATAGTCTGCAAACGCCAAAAGCCTTTGAGATAACAAAAGTCAGGTAACAACATTATGTGCTTGTAATTCCTCAAGAATAACAAGCGCATTATTTTTAAACATTAGCGGAGACAATATATGAAATCAAGCCTTTCGACTATTAATAATAATGCGTAAGAGATAGTTAGGAGAGACATATTTCTGACTGTATGTCCATGTCTACTGTCCATTAAATGTCCATGTTTGTTTTGCAATCGTCGAGTATGTACCAGGCTTTTACTACCAATAATTGGCAAGCACGCCTAATGGTTTGGATTTGTATTGTGAATTTATTATATTTTCCAAACAATGTAGGACGAATTTAACAGGTCTTCAGGAGTTTTCAGTGTCAGTATTCCAAAATCAATAGCAATGAATACACTTACTACTCAAGTGAAGATTGCATTCGATCATAAAATATTTGCAACAGTTTAAACTACTTATTTGTTGGTTAGTAATAAATTAGGACCTAATTCGTGAATAGGCGTGACAAGTCTTATTTTAATTTTATTACCACCTTTAGACTCAGCCATCTTGATACGATCGGCGCATGAGTGGTTCATAATCGCATCTGTCAAAATTGTTGTCGCGCCATGGCCGTGCACGCAGTTGATTCATTCATTTGATAAATTCCGTTTACCACAACTGCCTATGGGATATAAATCTACCGTTTCACTTCAAAGTGACAACCTTGAGTAGATTTTTGTTTTTTGCCGCTTTTGGTTATCGACTTTTTGTGATATGGTCTGGTACGTAAATAGCACAAACTGATGAACGACGGTGGAATGCATTGCAAGAGCAATTTAGTTTACTTCAAATTCTTTAAAATTGCCACTGCCATTTCCAAGATCGTCTGTAGCACTACATTCACAATTATTTTCATTCTAACTAATATTACATGCGAATGTAAGTTTGTTACCTTTTTACGCCTAAACCACTGAACCGATAATCCTGAAATTTTAAATACACGTAGTCGGGTACTGAAACGAACACCGAACGAACGTTTCTTACATCCCGAAAAAAAATACTGTTCTCGAGGAAAACAACAATAACATCATCTGCCTAGCCTTTTCCCAACTATATTGGGGCTGGCTTCTAGTCAAACCGGATGCAGCTGAATATCAGTATTTTACATGGAGCGACTGCAAAACGGAAAACAAAATTCAAAATTAACGCGAGTAAAGCTTGGAGAAAAAGCTAAGCAATTGACAGCACGATTGGCGCAGTGGTTGCGTGTTGCGGATTCGATTTCTGCACGGAACAAATATTTGTATGATCTGCTTGTTCCGGGTCGCCTATTTCCAAAGCCTATACTATTTCAGTCACGAGTCGGACTCTACTCGATTAGCTTTTGTTTGTGCATATTTCTCAACAAAACCTGATCTATCTCAGTAAAAAACTTGACTCAAATAGATTAGCTTTTGTTTGTGCATATTTCTCAACAAAACCTAATCTATCTCAGTAAAAAACTTAACTCAAATAGATTAGCTTTTTGTTTTGATATTTTCAAAGAAAATGTACGTACAAAACCTAGTTCTATATAATTCATGTCACTCGAATAGTTAGACTTTCGGCGAGTTATTTTTAAACATTACGTACGAGCAAAACCTTGTCGAGTAGAGGCTCACTAGCTATATGAGTAAATTTACCTCGGAATTTAACTTTTCATAAATTTTGTAGTACTTGAATATCGCAAATACGACTGTGGGCACCCCGACTCGGACAGGTTAGGTTAGAAGGGGATGGCGGGGTCTGAAAGACCCCGCCATCCCCTTCGTGGTTATTCTTTTTCAAACCACCCGGAAGTAGGAGCACCGCGAAGCGGTGCTCCGTCGACGTTTTCAACATTTTACTTAGTTTAGTGAAATGACATGATCTCTGACTTTATATTAGTATTTTTGTCATAATTATCACTAGATACTTTTCTTGATAATTGGATTTCGTGAAATCCCTGATTTCATCATTTCACTACGACATGCATAAACAAAACATCGTCTTTTTTTAGAGTTTGACTCGTGCGTGACTAAAATGGTACTAGATTTTGTCCGTGCATTTTCTTTGAAAATATCAAAACCAAAAGCTAATCTATTTGAGTCAAGTTTTTTACTGAGATAGATTAGGTTTTGTTGAGAAATATGCACAAACAAAAGCTAATCTATTTGAGTCAAGTTTTTTACTGAGATAGATTAGGTTTTGTTGAGAAATATGCACAAACAAAAGCTAATCGAGTAGAGTCCGACTCGTGACTGAAATAGTATAGGTTTTGGAAATACGCTTCCGGGTCTGGGTGTTTCTGAGTTTCTATGTTTGTAAACGTACCCACGACACAGGAGAAATTCCTAAACGATAAAAAAAAAACATGAATGTATGTTTCCTAAACGAGCGACAATAAGTAACGAGGCATAGAGTAATATTGAGCCTAGACATGGTTGAGCAATCGAAAAGTCGCGACATACAGCCTCCTTAGTGCAGTGCAGACGTAAAAGATTTTAAGCCATATCTTATAAGTGCTATAAACGTATTGGGAACGTGTATCGGAGAAACATTGCTTTGTTTAAGTGGGTTATATACTTATGTAGACTGGTCCATTAATTAGTCTATTACAATTATTTCTATTTGGATTAATGTATCATGCGCTAAAAATTGTAGGCATGTAGGTATGGTATATGCCGAATAAAAACTCGATCGCGAGCTAAGGCCTTACCACGAGCTCTTAACGCGATCCAGTTTAGGCTGTGGGAAAGAGACAGAGCTATACAAGTCGTCTAGCGTCATCTCTTTCTCACAGCCTAAACTGGATCGCGTTAAGAGTTCATGGTAGGCCACCAGGACTTGAACCTGCATCTTCTGATTCAGTTCACCAGCCGCCTTACTAAACAGACCAGCGCAGTCATGCTCGTTTGGTTCAAGCATTTGAGCTCAATGGGAGCTAGGTTTCACGTAAAGATCGGCTCAGATGGCGCTACCAGGGCGTGATGTCATTTACTTTATGATTACGAGTAACTTGACATATACATTACACCACAGATAATATAACTACACAATCGAAACTACACTTGAACAGCTTTGTTTCGTTACGCGCTTGTAGATCTGTGCTTGTAGCGCCACTGACGGCTAAAAATCGTAGTGAAACTCCCTAATAAGGTGTGCGTCCACAGGTCGGCATCGCACGTATCGGACGTTACGATACGTCCGATACGTGCGATGCCGACTTCTGGACCCACCGTAACGGATTTTAGTTTGGCTTGTATGAAAACTCATACAACTGCGTCCACTGATCCGCATCGTACGGACGGTGGAAGCGATGAAGGTGGCATCGGCAATCCGATTGCTGATACTGGCGTCGGCAATCCGATCGCTGCCGACATAGAAATCCGTTTGATGCTATGCGTCCGATACGTACGATGTGGACCTGTGGACGCTCACCAATAGAAAACAATGAAGGCATGCAGGTAATGTAAGTCTCTGAATTTTTAATGAATTTCAAAACTAGTCATTTTTCTTCGACCAAGACTAAAAGACTCAACAAATCGCACTTCGCACTATCACTGAATGTGATTGCGTTTCCCTTCGTTTGGAAACGTTGTAGTATTGATTAATGGATGACAAGCGTACAAGATTTATTTCCATATGAATATCTACCGTAGCACGTCAAACATTCGTGCAAGCAAATAAAGTGTTTCGGAAACCAAATGCTTAAGAAACACCGGTGTGCAAATTACATAAAATACGGCATAGGAACATATTATGTTTACCAGCTTTTGGTTAAACCCGTTCTAAGCACGGAGCAATTTGATTGCGACTTGCTTTGGAAATATTGACTTGTTTAATTAAAGTGAAATTCGTGAAGTCATTTATTACACTTCATCTACTAATTTTATAACTTTTTATATACCTACAAACTTCATTAGAGACTTCGCGCTTTCAAAACATCAGCTTGTCGTTTGGTTCGCCGTTTGGAGTTTCATAAAATCGTTTCTTGGCATAGGTACACCAAGAAATTAATGAGACAATCATTTTCTAATTACCTACATGGATCAGATTTTAATCTTCAATTGTTTAGGATCTTAGGGTGCTTGTGCACGGCGCATGTAACCCGCGCAAATAAAGATGCGGGTTACCCGCGCGAGTAACATGCGCAAGCTACTTGATCAAGTTACCCGCGGGGTGCTTGTACACGGTGCATGTAACTCACGCAAGTAAAGGTACGGGCTTGCGGTTTACCCGCGCGAGTAACATGCGCAAGCTACTTGTTCAAGCTACCCGCGAGGTGCGTTTACACGGCGCATGTATCTTGAGCATGTTGAGGCACTTGCGCGGGCTACATGCGCCGTGTACAAGCACCCTTAGGCAAAGTACTCTCATTGGAGGTAAACGAGAATCTGAAATTATCTAGCAAAGTAACATCAAATGCCCCGTTTACTCGACGGCAGAAAAATGTGAAATCTCATAATAAGGCCTCTGTTAGTCAGTTGCCAAGTCAGCGAATGTTTATACAAGAAGCTGGCAGATTTAAGGTAGCATAAAGAGTATCTGCTCTCAAAACGGTGAAGGAAAACATCGTGAGGAAACCGGCATGTCCTAGAACCAAAAATTCGAAGACATGTGACATCCACCAATCCGCACTGGGCCCGCGTGGTGGATTATGGCCCACCCCCTCTCACAGAGAGGAGGCCTGTGTCCCAGCAGTGGGAACATTAATAGGCTGACGATGAAAGAGTATCTGGAATGATTTCGGAGATACAAAGGCCCCATTTTAGGTAAGCAATCATTGCAGGTTGAGGGCCCCGGCAGAAGGACATAAATACCGAAAAGAAATTCTTATAGAAAAACCCAATAGCACATTTTGCCTGACCCGGGAAGTCAACCCAGGACCTGAGTGCTTGCGACAAGTGATTGTAACAAACGTTTTGGTTCATAAGTTTTTAGTACCTACGGTTCTGTATTTGTACAAGTATACTCGTAATAGGATTAGACATGTCAACTGAGTATTACAATTTGTAATATCATGCTTTACATATCGGCAAAGCCTTCAATTACATTGCATCACGGATCAGTGCGATGTGGTGTGACATGGTAGTCAACCGGCCTCAGACTATGTCATCATAGCACTATGTCAAGTTTACAACTGTCCACACGAGACGGACTAGTTTAATTAATTATTTCAAATCCTTGAGGGTGAAGCAATCGGTGATAATGATCTTCAAACATTGCCCTTGTTTGTGACAACTGGATTTGCTTATTTAGTACAAGACTGTATTGAAAGATCGCATTGGCCTGCTTTGAAACAGCACGCCGTTATTAATGGGGATAGCAACTGGGGAACTAATGGCGCTAGTATAGCTTGTTCCAAGAATCGTCATTGGTTTAAATCAGTTCATATCTTAGGTACTTCAAAATAGTACTACGTCATTGGTCGGATTAGGACTAAGCTATGGTGGCGCTGAGCGTTGACTTGCCTTCCCCATTAACGAAGTATTACGTGAAAGAGTTTCAGAATACTTATGTGTTTATGAGAAATCAAATTCAAGAAGTTCATCATAATCGCCATTTTGTATCTCGACAGCATTGTGGAATGCTGTAGAAGTTGTAACAGGTGCTGTTTAGGTTCAGTTGTGCTATTTCTTTTCTAATATCGACTTTAGTTTCAACCATGTAGGTTACATATTACAAGAGATAGTAATCGTGAACAGTAAAGTTCGTATGTATGCAGTTAAGTATTGCTTATCTGTAACTTTCTAAACCATTAAGTAGGCGGAATCGCTAATACGATAATCAAATTACATATTTTTATTATTATGTTGACGAAATCAATTTGAGGAAGCAGGTAGGATACAAATAACTTTCCACTGTATGGCGTACATGAAACTTGGAAGTTATCAGCCCTTGAGCAGGTACCATAGAGTACGTATTAGCATAGACACTGAATGTACTACGTCACTCACGACATACAATTGCGTTCGCCATTTTTAAAACATTTAGGTTCATTTCAGCGCATCCATATGAGGAAGCAGCTACGATACTAATAACTTTTCACTTTTTCCACATAAAGTGTACATAAAACAAGGAAGTCATCAGCCCTTGAGCAGGTACCATAGAGTACGTATCACAGACACTGAATGTACGTCACGACATACAATTGCGTTCGCCATTATTGTAAAATTTGAAGCGGCAATTAATAACTAGAGAGTAAGTTAATAAGGTTCATTTCAGATCTCACGGTTCATAACCGGAATAGTACAGTTTCTGCCTCAAAAACATCTGATGTAATACTAGTGGCTTATGTATCATTAATTCATAGCAAAGAGAATGTACAGAGTCCAAAGGTATGGATATTTCGAGGTAATCTATTTCGTGTTTTGATCTGTTTTATTCACATTCACCAATTCACCATAAAACCTACTTGTATGCTGATCCTTTTAGATATAACATCAATTTCCTTGATAGTCTTTTTTTTGGCCGACATTAACGCCCGAAATTAACATTAAGAGCCTATACTACCTCAAATGGCTCAGCAGAAACCTGTGATACGTCGAAAATACTAAAGCATTAATTTTGAAATAAATATGTGGTAAAGTTGAGGATTAATGTTAGGTCTTATGTTTGGCGAAAACACGATTCCATAAATTTTTTTCGATAGAAAAAAATCCCAAAGTTACCTCTAAATTGAACAATAAAACGCTGGCAATCAGAAAATACTTAAAATTACATCATGAAACTTTTTATAATAACTAAACTAACTATAAATCAGGTCTTATGTTATTCACTTTTTTGAATTTCCTTTTTTTTCGCCGTATAATAAATAGATTTGCGTGTAGACAGCTAAAAGAAAGAGCAAGCAATAGTGCGTGGTACGTGCAAGTGCGAGCGAGTAAGATTATGCTGAAGTACTATAGACCCTTAAATCTCAATCAAAACGACGAATTTTTTTTACGACTGCTTCTGATCGTCAGGACTTTTAGTATGTTTATTCCCTAAGTACCCTGAACAATTTTCTGAAGAAATCACTTAGGGCCTAACTCACGCACTCGTACAACTCCTTATGGGTAATTTGGGTGAACTATAGGCGAATTCGGTCGTTGATTGGTTACAGGCAAAAGTTTATCCTACAGAGGCCCGATTCTTAATGAGAATTTTGACACTCTTACTAGGAATGCGAGGATCTTCTTCTCTAACTGCAAATTTCTAACCTATAAAGTAACTTAGTATTAGATGAATAATCATTCTAACATTCCTTATAGGAATTATTTCAATAGGGGTCTACTTATTAAACATTAGATCTAAAGCTATCTCCGACAGCTAACATAGCTTGTCCATATACGGTCCAGTCCCAATCAATACTTCCAAGCAACGACAACCAAATCAGATAATTCAAATGAGCTCAAACTATTACCTGATTGTTTGCCTGCAAAATACCGTGTGCAATAAAGTGAGATCGGATAAGGCTCGCCGACACGTATGTATGTCGCAAATGTAGCGATTGTAGTGATCAAAGTGAGAGATAACTAGAGTCGTGGATTGTTCCCTAAGGCCGGACTCCATTGATTGATGTGCTGGCCGCATTCCGCTGTAACACCTTGCAACTGGCGACAGGCTTTACGATTTGGTTCTAGGAATAATAAGGTGACAGGTCAGAAAGACGGAGAATGTAACAGGTAAAGTGAAAGAAAAATAAGACTAAATAGCGAGAGATTTAAAAAAGTTACTTTTTCCTGTCTAACTTTCAATTTTAAACTTGAGGATATTCTCTCAGAAAGCATCATGGAAGTTTATATCATTGTACTGCTCAGTATAAAAGAAAATTGTAGACGTAAAATTATTTCCCTAGCTTAGCATATCCCTAACGAATGAGAATGCTTTGGAAAATTAATAAAAGGATTGAAATATTTTTGAAAACTTCTATCTAATGATCATAAAATAACATAACCACAGAAAAGAAAAGAAAATGATACAAATGACAATAGCCAGGTAAACAGAAAATATAAGGGAGAGATAACCGGAGAGAAACAATGATGGTGAAAATTGAAGAAGGTCTATGTTGACTGCCATATACGAGACTGAATGAATTACTTAGATTAAAAGCAAATAATAAAAAGGTATTCGTAAAGCTCCTTTTACACCGTCCACCAGTTACGCCTCAAGCTTCTCATTGACATGTCAATCCGAAATTGCACAATAAGTAACAAGTTCTGTTTAAAGATAAACATGTTTAATAAACTGATTGCGATTATCAAAGTTAAAGACACTGATTGGCCGCGGTTTGAAAACAGATAATCAATTAGATAATTATACAGGTATTAAACTCCATTAAACGTTACGACATGTGAGACAGGTTGGCCGGATGTATTGTGAAATGCAGGACGGACAGAAGGTCCACTCCTATCAAAAAGTAGAAAAGGACCCAACATACAACTACAAGTACTCCAACTCATGGTAACTACTGAACTTCGACAATGATCTACTCTCTTTACATAGGTAGTACTTTATTATCTAACAAAAAGTGAGCTAAAATCTAGGTAAGGTGAGGTTATACCTAAGTAAATTAGCTTTTGCCCGCAACTTCGCTTGCGTTTATTTAAAAGTGGGCAATCAATTTGGCTTGTGGTGGCGCCATATAATTATCATAAGATTGTTATAGTTGTTTTCTTCGGGAAAAGTGGAAACATTATCGGATTGAAAGTTCTGACAACCTATGCGAACAGGATGATAGGTTGAGTGATGAAAAGACAACAGACAGATAGGTAAACAAACTTGTTTTCGAGGGTATGGATTGTGGAACATACAGAGCATTGGTGGCTGGCGACAATTCAATCAATTCAGTCAATGCTTATCAATATTGAAGAGCAGTAAACAATAAGGAAAGGCAGTGTCGGAAAAAGTCTTGTTAACAGACGTTCGCGAATGCTTTCGCGCTGGGCTTTCCCACCAAGGATAATGAAAAATTACGCAATCTTGAGCAATTTGGAGATGCACGTTAAAATATGAAGTGAATGGTTCAGCTTTGTTGAACATCATACAGCAGGACTTCTTTCTTTGGGTTAGATAGATAGAAGCCCTATCTAAATTGTTCTTAAATATTTTGAGAGTGCCTCCCCCAACTATGAACAGGTTAATAAACGGACCTTCTAAATGAATCTATGAGAATTTCGTGCGTAAACGCAGGCGCGCGCCTCGCCCACGGCTCTCGCATGTGCGTCTCGTAAATAGTGTCAGCGCTAAATAACCGCACATACCGAGCTTAATTTAACGTTCCCACTTAACTTATGGGGTTTATGTTTGTGGTAAGTTGTTAACATAGTGTCCTAGCACTTTGTATAAGGTACGGTCCTGGTTTAGTTTCGAAACTACTTTGAAATTTTATGTGAAACGTTTTCTGATGGTTTGGCCCACATGGTTGTTGAGAACTGTGGAAATTGTTCGTCCTAATCCAGGTCTGCTTATTTGCCTAGGTAAATAAGCAGACCTGGATGAAAGGATGTTGTTGAAGCTAGCTTCAACAACATCCTTTCCACCTTTTAGCTGAGAAAAAGATGAGACAGACATACACAAAGTTGAGATCGTGTTTCCGTTTAAGCGCCTTTACGATTGTCCAGCGTTAGCGTTTGATAAACGTATGCCAACGACGATATAATACTAGACTCGTAATAACAGGCGATCGATGTCTGCCAACACATTAGGCAAAAAAGTCTTATATTCGTCTCATTTCGACCAATCCTGTGAGCCGTAAACATACGTTGAGACAGAACAGACCTTGAGTTAGCCAATCACAACGCAGTACCTCGTCCCCCTCGCTTACGTAGTACCTCAGCGAGTTGGCAGAATAATTTTCGTTCCTTAGATCGTGCATGCATAGGTAGTCTAGTATTATATCGTCGTTGACGTATGCGTAGTGCAGACGCTGCAATAACGCGTCGCTGGCGTCATACGGAACACGTAAAAGGAGCGGTGCGAGTGACATAAAGGCGCTCTTTATATCACGACACTGTTGGCCATACTCCTGCTCCCATAGTCTACCCCGATACACACTTCGATTTCTGTATTAGATCAAGTAAATAAAACCGTACAACTTCCAACAACAGAACATCGTAATAGTTGCTCAATGGCATCTCCAAAATCAATCTGACCTCTGTGAACTACAAATAATGGATGGAAGTGGATTGAATCAATACCAGCCAATACAATAGATAATAATGAATGAAGCCTAATTTGGCAACGTATAAATCTTATCGCGATAGATTTACAAATATCTTTATACAAATAGTCGATGAACAAGACGGATCAGATATTTCATCGCTTATTAGTATTACTAAGCAATGGTATACATATATCTGATCTGTCTGATAAATGGATGTTTCAAGTTCAAATACATAGGTGTGGTTGTTGAGAATTTCAAGGTTTGATCTCGAAGCAGACAAAAGTAATTTCAGATTTAGTTAGATTCCTTTAGTTAAATTTCAAGAACAGAACGCCGATCATCATCATCTGCCTAGCCGCTAAGATAGATGGTAACCTATCCACAGACCAACCTTGGCAAGCGCGGCCTAACCCGGAAGATTGGCCTGTGCGGCTGTGATTATTTAGCCACGAACAGAACACCGATACGTGACAAAATCTAGGATGTAAATTGGATATCCACTGGATCCAAGTTCACATGTTTGCTTGTTATTAAGTCTGTACGGATGTTCGAGGCTTCTATTATTACCATAGGATCATACCATTCCACCAGAGGTAACTGAGATACCAGAGCTAGGATGGTCACATCCTCACACATAAAAGAAATAGACAAGCGTTTAGAGAATGTCTCAAAGTTGAACTTATTTATGATCCCGGATCTTTGCAGTTTATTTCGGAATCCAATTATTTTGCACTTTACTGATTTTTCAAGAAACATGTTGATTCTTTTTTTTTTCTCTGCTCTATTTCAAAACGGTAGGATCTAATGACTGACATTTCTCGTGAGTTCGATTTATTATGGCTCATGTGGTGTGGAGTGTGCGTTGCTGTGCAAAACTGCACTGCTGTACTCCTAGGTAGGATTTATCATCTACGCCTATTCCTTTACTTAACTAGACTATGCTCTACTACAGGTTATAAATGGTTATGATATAACAAATTTACAATAAACCCGGCTTCATAAGCCAGGGTCAGCCAGACTTGTGGCGTAGATTCCGCAGGTGTGTTCAATCGTTCATGACGCAAGTCAGAACAGATTGATTGCTTCATCATAACTAGTAACACGTCTTTATGGATTACTCCTTACACTAACTTGTTGTGACATTTATTTTCATCAATTAGACACAAAATAATTAAAGTCAGTTTAAATGAATGTAACTTTTTATTTGAAATATGTTAGAAGTTTCTCAACTTTGGTGCGTAGCAGATTGTGCAATCAGAAAATATTGAATTCATACAACTCATGTTTTCAACTCACGGTGTAGACAGAGATGTGTTTCTAGCAGATAGGTTCTACGCTTCTTTTACCAATTACATTTGGAATCGCTGCGTGTCCGTACTTACAACACAAGAAAAAATAATTTTGAGGGCAAAGTTTATCAAAAAACCCCTCGGCTTATTTTTAAAGACTGATGCTGATGCTCTAGAACGAAAAGAGACCAAGCAGAAATCAGACTTAGGATCTTCGCTCACTTGACAACCTGTCGACCAATTACACAGTGACCACAGGAGTCAGTAACACGAAACAAGCTATTCAACATGCATGAACAAATACTCAGTACCTACAGTCACGAGCAATAACATGTATACACTTAACAAAATTCAAACGCAAATTACTCGTGAATTACTTGATGAAATGGCAAAAGTTTAATCAATATGGTAGCAGTAAATCACTTTTGAATACTGCTTAGTACATACTATTGCTCATGACTGTACACTCAAACAATGAGACTGCTTTGCTAAAAGTTCAACGGCAAAGATGTCTCAAGCAACATTTAAGTAGTTGCGTTATGTCCAAGACAATCTATGCGAATTACAATTTACAATGAAGAAAGATCTTGGGTAATTGTCCTATTAATTATGGTGGCTCGGCCTACTTGGTCGAAACGAATGCGAATTTTCCGCGAAGATTGAGATCGACTTGTCGAGATAAATCGTTAATGTTGAATAATCATGTGCTTGAGCGAGATGGGTATCTTTATGATGGGGAGTTGGCTAATTGGTGGTTGTTTAGGGCATTATTTTTATTTGCTAAGACTATTTCCAGAAATGACTGGGAGAGGGCCAAAGCCTGCCGGGGCCGCGGGACTTTTTTTTCCTTATCGTGACTCCGGAACATAAAGGACTATTGAAGGACACCGGATTCACCGTGGATCACCGAGGACTCATTTGATGATTTTACCACGGTAAAAAAAAAAACAGAAATCTTTCACTGTGAATTAGAAAAAATACATTATTTTGAGATGGCAAGCTGCCATCTCAAAATCATGTATTTATTTTTCATATTCATTTATTTAGAAAATGGGTTTTGCAGTGATTCGACGAACAACCGGTGTCAGTGTGTCTGAAACGAAAATGTTAAAAACGAAATTGACTGGTGTTTCGCATGATGGTAAACTATTTACGTTCATTTAAATGTTTGTCCGTATGCGTGTAGAAATTCCACCTGCATGTATTTAGTGTCAGCCACTCTTCTCACCAGTTTTCGTTTTCACTAACACTAAGCAATACTTAAACTTGGCATTGTTACTTTTAGTTGAGACGAGGTGTCGAAAATCCAACAGCGAGCTTTTTTTGGGCTTTCGAGTTTCATTTAAAAGTGACATAAAACTTGAAATAAGTCATTAAATTACCTCATTACGCAATAGGAGGCACAAAAATCTCTGTCGCATATGTCCCATGTGTCATAAAATCCCTTGGAGGACTCATTTGATGATTTTACCACGCTAAAAAAAAACCGACTTTACTTAGCACGTTTTCTACCCATAAAAGCTAGAAAGTATGGAGATTTCCCAGAAAGAGAGCATGGCCATAATTATTGAGGAAAGGAAAGTGGATGGATGTATAATCGGGATAGACAATGAGTATGGCAATTTGAGCAGATAATGTCCGGTGCATGCTCTATGGCTATGGGTAGGTATACCTTCCCAGTGTTAACATAAACTAAATTGATTGCTGTCAAGCAATTCGCCGTCATTAAGAACAGTAAATTGATTCTCAGTCATCCATAACAGCTCAACGCTCAAATGTCGTAACAAAAGTTGACATATAGATACAATAGTATCTCGACTGATTTCAATCATCTCCTTTCTATTGGGGGCTCCGTCACACGGCAAATTAAATCATTTATCAGATACTTTATTATCAATTTAGTTGCTATGCCATTTACGTCTGTTATCCGTTAATCGCATTCCCTGACCATACAAGTGGTGATATAAACGTTGTTGCAAGATCCTTTTTAATGAAATACTCGGTAAAAAGTTACAGGCTTAAACACATGTTCGGTCAGCATGGAACGGCACGGCCAGACGGCAAAATTTAATGAGTATTTTGTTCGATCGGTAATAAATAGTACTTGGCTCGATTAGGCTATTTTCCAAAAAAAAAATGACTACTTTTAATGAAATTTAGATTAGGTACATTATATTATTGTCAAAAAATAAAGACGAAGATACAACGATTATCTAGAAATCGCTTAACAGGGTCGCATGTCGGTATAATTTTACGGGCGTTATGACGTCACAAGCCAACACGGCTTGTGGGGGCGTTTTCCGAAATTCGAAGCGTTTCATCTTTGTCAATATTTATTAAATTAAACAAATTACGTGTTCACTATGTCTCATTACTCTAAGTGAACTGTAACTAGGTACCCTATTGTAAATCGCCAATTGCATGATTCAGCAAATGGAAGAACAGTTGCTAATCAGCAAAAGCCTAATTAACGACCAAATGTGTCGTACTTGTTTTGGGTCAGCTTTGTTGTCTAACAAATACCTATTGGCAAATCAAATCCACCAATCCGAACTAGTGTGTAGCACACTTCACACGCCGTCCAGAAATGTTGGAACGACACTTGTTTCTGACGGGTATATCCGTCAAAGGAATTCTAGTCGAGCGATTAGAACTAGATCGAACGTTTTAATACAGCTACTTGCACGCTAACGGTGTGTCGATAAATGCCTCTGTCGAAAGAACCACATAGGTTGATAAGTGCACTTCCCTTTTTGGAATTTTAGTCTTTTAACCGCCCGATCCCCAATAAGATTTTAAGACTTATTTTTCCAAAAATACAGTTTAAAATCGGTCGGGGTTTGGTGGCTCAAAATTGTGCCATTAGGGCTTATTGGGGATCGGGCGGTTAAATGCACTCTTTATCTGCCTTAAACGAGACCAAACGTTATTGATCATTTTAAAAAAGGTGTGCGGTTGAGTCGGGCTTTATCTAGTGGTTTTATTGTAGTGGTAAAATCATCAAATGCGTCCTCCCACCCAGGGCGGCACGGCTCTGTCAGACTTGTACTGATTAAAATGCTGGGTGATCCTTCAGTAGCCTTTTAGATTTCAGGGTCAAGATTGCCTGAAGACAGGTCCGAGACCGCTTTATCTGATAATGGCCAATCATAAAGAGATAATGGAATAGATACAGGATGAAAGGTTTTCTTTTTCGCTATAGAATTCTAAAAACATAAAAACAGTCACTAACAGAAATGACAGACATACTTGCTCAGTAAAATGTTAGGGCGGTTTGGCACAGTGACTAAGCGATTTGTGGCGCGATGCGTGTCGCGTGTTCGATTCCCGCACGGATCATTATTGATGTTATGAATATTACAAGTAGTTGTTATAGGTCTGACCGTTTATATATCAAGTTTAAATGTTTTTGACCGCACCCACTTTAAAGAACCTACGAGTGAGTACGAGTAGCGAGAGATTTCGTAGTGTAGAGCAGTTTATAAAAAATCGTTGTTTAGAAGAAACTTACAAAGTGAGTGGAAAAGAAGAGTTTTTGGATATTTTGAAGGGTTTAAACACAGGACGAAAGTTTACCAAATGGAAAATTCCGTAGTGTACCGCTTATCAGAAATAATTTGCAACGATTTATCAATACACCACCATCGTGCATTGAGCAATGGTTGACAAAAGGTCGGACACCGTGAAATGAGTTCACAATTTCAAGTATTTCACCGGGCTACCGACTGTGAGCCAATAATCTTTTCAAACCAACCCTGAATCAAAGTCAATTGTTCTAATAAGTTGTTTAGTATTTTTTATTGTCGAAATCGAAATATAATTATTGGCTATTTTCTAATTTTAGTAGGTTTGTCTGCAGTTAAGTAAAACTTGCGTCATTATTGCGAGATATAGGTACCTACCCACCTAGTATCTAATATAGTCCCGATTTATTAATTTAGAAAGTTTAGTTTCTATTACAACTAAAACACACACGGATCAAATGTTTGTATGATCAGCAAGTATTTGTTCCAGGTCTGGGTGTGTGTGTATGTGAGTTTTTATGTACTAGCCACTTCGACACAGTAGAAATAGCTAGTGTAAGGATATTTTTAGAACGAAGTTCCATAACGCGCGTTGTGAAAGGGGGCGGAAGACGGAAAAAAAATCTTACGAAAAGTTGGCACTTTTTTGCCTCGCCCCGCACCTCGCGCCTGCACCCCGCTCCCCGTACCCCTCACTCAACCCCCGTTCCTCGTGACTCTTGTCGTATTGCGGCATGCACATGTTTCTCTGTTTCTCTCTCTCTAATAGAAAGCAAGCCAGATATTTTCGTTTCGTCTTTCTATATCGTATTGAACAGTGAGGTGTTGCGACGATTATTTTTGTTAACTTCGTTCCATTCGGGTCCCTTCCCTTGACACCTATCAAGTTTTTTTTTAAAGAGCCTTTACTGTCCCGTCCCGTTGCTAGGCAAAGGCCTCCATCCTTCCATCTTTCAAATGCCAATTGCCGCTTCGGACCAGCCATCAAGGTACGCGTCTAGATCGACCTGCCACCTCTTTTTGAGCCGGCCTCGGCGGCGTCGTCCAATCTCGGGCTCTCATAATGTTAACATAAACAACTAAAATAAAGTATTTCAAGTTGTTAGGACATTTTTTTTCTTGGTAGCCATTATTGTACAGCTATTGGGGAGAGTCCCCCATATCCTTCCAAGTGCTCGCCAAGTTTCTAGTGCCATGTCAGACAAGCCACCAAGGTACGCGAATATATCGACATGTCACCTCTTTTTGGGCCAGCCCACTTAGTATGCATAAATATTTTTATCCAGCGATACGATATTAAAGTAAATAGATTATATTCAAAAATATTTTTAATTGTTTAAACGGCACATATTATATCTAGTAGGAACATTTCCACGTCATTTAAAAAAAATAACAATCCGAATAGTCAATAGGTATTCAACATAATTACTCTAAAGTAAATACTTTGAACTACCTAGTCAATCTCTTGCATTGTATTATTAATCTACATTACTGTTATTAATGTCATTAATGAGCATTAAAATAAATAAATTCTTTAACAAATATTAGGTATTTTAATATAATGAATAAACAATAATAAAAATATTAACAAAAATAAATGTTATTAATACAATATTACTTTTTGTAAAAATATTTAAAATGTTGACAAATAGGTGTAAAAAAATTATAAACTACTCTTCGTAGCCCTCGTTTACACGTGCTTAGTATTTAGTAACAACTACCACTGAAACCAGTTCTTCCCGAGTTCTATACTAATTACATAGAATACAAATCTGTTAAAAGCAACAATACCAGGAGGCCAATCGCGCTAATTTGAAACGTCTGCAAACGTATACGATAACGATATGGTTCGATTGCGACAGTGGTTAGGTTTCGATTCAGATGTTCTGATTTTGGTATTGCGTTTTAAGTTCAAACGCTAACCAAAGTTGGATCGTATTCATGAGATTTCTCCAATCAATCTACGTAGGCGTACATGGTCAAGTTGTTATTTTTTTAAAGATTTTCACTAAGAATCACTTCACAACAAAGACAAAACACTCCAACGATGCAATAACGATCCTAAAAAAGTAGCGTCCCATCAACTTTACGTTTAACCCGGCGTCATTGAGGTTGGGTCAAAATGACCCGTTTGGTTTTGAATTTGGAATATTTTTGAAAACGTGCGTACGACGCTGCCCTTCTGTGCAGTAGCTGGAGCCAATAGTGTGTTCTTAACGTTTCTGACGAGAAATCAATGTGGCAGTCACCGAGCTGGAAGCTACACGCGTTTAATTTTCAAAAAGGTAATTTTGACCCATCCTCACAATTGACGTTACCATTTTGTGCCATTACCAAGTAATCAATTTTCATCATTGTTTATTGATTTTGGGGTGTATGTTAACGGTTTTTTCTTTTCGCTTTTCGATTTTTTTTCTACTCACTTTCATCGATTTATAAGAAAACAGATACCTATAAAATTCACATGTTTTCAGTCTAATCTCCTACGCACATTTTTTTTATAATGTCAATCATCAAATAAGCTTCTCTTCAGTCTTCCTACCCAGGGCAGAGCGAGAAGGACTGTCAGACTCGTACTGACTAAAATTCACGGTGTCCTTCAATAGCCCTTTACGTTCCGGGGTCACGGTTATTCGTAAGACCCGCGACCCCGGCCGATTTTGCCCTCTAAATGAGCCCCGACATTTGCTGACACTCTTTGAAACGCGCTTGGAACACAACGCGCCGCCGACCCAGACATGGTCCATGGTCGGACAGCGAGTCGCCCAGTCTCCCAGTCTGCATGCCCGCACCTGCAGTGGCCGGGGCTCACCTAGCGACGTCTGTCGTCGTGGGCGCGGTTACCACTGCGGCTGGCGTGAAAGGTGGGCTCTGTCCTCTCCCTCACGCGTGCCGCCTCCTCCTTAGGGAGCAGGACTGAGGATACCATTTGGGGAAGGATTTGTTGGTGAATTATCAGAAAAGTCTCGTGCAAAATTACGCTACGTCCGCAAACAGTTTCAAGTGTGTCCTGCTAAAAGGGACCGCGAAACAAAGCACACATATCAAGCTGGCCCCAAATATTTTTGTCCTGAACACCTCATATCTTTTTGTAGTCACTGCGTCTCTAACGATGAGTGTAATTAGTGTTTTTATTTTTTTTCTAAAAGACATAATCCTTCAGGTTAGAAAAATGCCATAAGTATACAAATATACTGATTACTATAATGACAATATCCGAAAAGCACAAGGGATCCCTGTTTCGTTACTTTTTTTATAAGTTTATGTAACATTTTATTAAACCTATTTAAATATTTCTGAATTATGTTTATCTTTTTCATTTTCAACAAATAATAATAATAATAATAATAAGGTTAGGAGGTTCCTCTCTCAAGAGCCCTGACCACCGGCAGCCCGGACCCTGTTCCCGACGCTGGTGGACTGCTATTTTTTATATTTTTAAATGTTTTTAGTTTGTTTTTTATAAAAATATTTAAAAATTTAATTAATAAGTGTTAAAATAAATAAAGGAAATAATAATAATAATAATAATAAGCCCCCTAAACAACCACACGTCCTGATTGACCATCTAATCACGTGGGGGGCGGACACACGAATGAGAAATTACTGGCGTGGCTAACGTGGCTCTGGAAACCCACTAAACATGGAGACTCGTTCAAAGAGAAAACGTATAGGACCGCTGCCCGGGGGCGATCGCCGGGGCGCACCTGGAGCTGACGCTGGGTGTCACAGCATGCGATCCGTCAGCGGTGAGGAGTTGAGCAGGCGGGCTCCCACCGACAAAGATACTACAGCCGAACTCATTGACGATGGTGACAGACTAACGGACAGGACAGACACCCCTGTAGAACCGTTTAGTCCAAGCACAGTTTCATATACACCTTCTAGACGTTCATCACCATCCATACCATCGTCACCCATACAACCATCATCCCCTATTACAAGTTTGATAACAGTTCCACCCACTCCGACCTTGACTGCTGCGCGGGGGGTATCTACCTTCTTACCCGCGTCCACCAAGGCAGGAAAAGCAAGAGTTCGCATGAAATGGAGCAAAGAAGTGAACACATTTATCATGCGAACCTACCTTTACATCACTAAATTAGAGACAGATTTAACCACCTACAGACAACAACTGCATGAACTTTTTACACGACAATACCCAGAGGTTATAGTTTCTGAACAAAGAATATCAGACCAAAGAAGAGCTATTGTAAGAAATAAGCTCTTATCACTAGCCGAAATTGATCGGTTGAAAGAAGAAGTGCGCACACAACTACAAACAGAATCAGTAAATAACGAGGAGGTTAATAATACCGCAGAAACACAGAACACAGTCGAGATTAGTCAACATGATCAAACACAGTCGTACACTCAATCGGAACCGTACACACAATCACAAACATACTATCTAACACAACCTTGTTCACAAACCACACATACGGCCACTCAAACCGAAAACATAACCCTTACGTTAGAAAATGATTTTGAGGTTCTGACAAATATAGATCAAAACCCGACCACAGATACGCGTATTCAAGAAATACACGATAAATTTAAAACAGCTCTTACTCAATACTCCGGGATGAACCCGGCAGCTCGACCAAAACTACCCAAACTCAGATACTCACCAAAATTAATTCATCTTGTCCATTTATTTAATAAAAATATTCTCACTCAGTATATTAGCGAAGAATCCAACTCATTGATGTGCATACTTTGGTATATTGCACAGCATTAGTTATTTCCGAAGAACTTAATTTCAAAATAACAGAATACACTGGCAACACAAGAAACAGAAACACTAATAAACCAGCTCATTGCAAAGCTATGAGCTTGGCAGCAGAGGCTTGAAAAGGATATCGAAAAGCTTAGGGCAGACTGTGGTAGACTAACTCAATATATTAATAACAATAGGTCAAATAAAGTAGTCAAGAGAGTTCAATTAATATTTAAAAATATGACTGTACATACTAGACACGAAAGGCTTAATGAAAGACCGGAAGAATTTCTGGATACTTTAAAACAGAAATTAGCAGTAAAAGTTGCTAGGTTAAGAAGGTACAAAAAAGCACAAGAACGTAAAAATGATAACGCAATGTTTGCCATGAATGAAAAGAACTTTTACAGAAATTTACAGAAACCACATACTAGCACACCCAACTATAACAACACAGAATTACCTACAGCGGAACAACTTGAAACATTTTGGTCTGGCATATGGGAAGAGCAAGTGCAACATAATGAAAACTCAGCTTGGATTGCAGACGAAGTTACTAAATGGAGTTCATTAGAACAAATGGAATTCGTAGAGTTAACTGAGTCTGACATTAATTACATAACATCAAAATTACACAATTGGAAATCCCCTGGTATTGATAAAATACATAATTACTGGTATAAAAAATTACACTCATTGCACAAAATTTTAGCTAAAAATTTAACGGACATCATCTTAGGGAAACAAAATATACCCGAATTTATAGCCACTGGAATAACCTTCATGTTACCAAAAACACATTACTCACCACAACCTTCCCAATACAGGCCAATAACTTGCCTACCCACAATATACAAAATCTTAACATCAGCAATCACTACCAAAATCAACAAACACATAGAACATCACAACATAATAGCAGAGGAGCAAAAGGGGTGCAGACGGGGCCACATGGGCTGTAAGGAGCAACTAGTAATAGATTCTATAATACACAAACATGCCGCCACAAAAAGTAAAAATTTACACTGCACCTATATAGATTACAAAAAAGCTTTTGATAGCATTCCTCACTCTTGGCTTATCCAAATACTACAGATTTATAAAATAAATCCTAAAATAATTGAGTTTTTGCAAAACGTTATGTCCCGATGGAAAACTACCCTTCAACTAAATTGCCGCGATAATATTGTCACAACCAGACAGATTGCTATAAAAAAGGGTATTTATCAAGGAGATTCCCTGAGCCCTCTTTGGTTTTGTCTCGCTCTAAACCCCTTGTCGCACCTACTGCACCGTTGCCAGGCTGGGTATTGCCTCAAACATGCAACAGAAGAAACGACTATCTCTCATCTTATTTATATGGACGACATTAAATTATACGCTAAGACTGAAAAAGAAATGAAAAAGTTAATTGAAATAACGACAGAATTCAGCAAAGATATAAACATGCAGTTTGGACTTGACAAATGCAAAACAGTACACATCATAAGAGGCAAAGTCAAGCCTGGCGACTATGCAATTAATACCACAGATACAATTACAGCTATGGAATCCACTGATTTATATAAATATTTAGGTTACAGACAGCTCAAAGGGTTAGATCACACAACTATAAAACAAACATTGAACACAGAATACAAGAGAAGAGTGGTTGCTGTGTGCAAAACCCAACTCTCCGGGAAACATTTGATAAAGGCGTTAAATACATACGCAGTTCCAATTTTAACTTATTCGTTTGGAGTAATTAAATGGTCAAAAACTGACATCCAACAAATAGAGAGAACAACACGCACCACACTCACTAAACACAATAACCTACACCCTAAATCTGCAATAGAAAGACTGACCATCAAACGCCAACATGGAGGGAGAGGCCTCATTGATGTCCAGCATCTTTGGCAAAAACAAATAACAAGACTTAGAACATTCTTTCACTTTAAATCACAAACAAGTAGCATCCATAAAGCCGTAGTAAATAATGACATTAATTACACACCACTTAACCTAAATGAACAAATTGATACACAACACACTAACAATGAAGACCCACAGAAGAAAAAAGTAGAAGACTGGAAAAAGAAAGTGTTGCACGGAAGGCATCCCCATGATTTAGAACAACCTCACATAGATTCTATAGCATCAAATAAATGGCTGAAGATAGGTAGTTTATTTCCCGAAACAGAAGGATTCATTATTGCAATACAGGATCAGATTATTAACACTAAAAACTATAGGAAATATATTATTAAGGACCCCACAATGACGAACGATAAGTGTCGCAAATGTCACAGCCAGCCGGAAACAATTCAACATATCACAGGGGCATGCACAACACTCACACAAACAGATTACACCCATAGACACAATCAAGTAGCAAATATTATTCACCAAAATCTGGCCCTAAAATATAAACTGATACAAGATAGTACTCCTTACTACAAATATACACCACGACCACAGCTTGAAAATACTACACACAAACTCTACTACGACCGCGGTATTATGACTGATAAAACCATCCACTACAATAGACCAGACATAGTACTTCAGGATAAAGTTAATAAAGTTACATACCTAATAGACATCGCAGTCCCCAACACACACAACTTGCAAAAAACAATAGGCGAGAAAATCAGTAAGTATACAGAATTGAAGGAAGAAGTCACTAGAATCTGGACTCAGGAAAAAGTTTACATAGTACCTATAGTAGTTTCCACCACGGGTGTAATACCCAACCACCTCCACCATAGCCTAAAGTTACTGGACCTTAAAGACTCTATTTACATCACACTTCAAAAAGCTGCCATTTTGAACACCTGTCGAATTGTACGAAAGTTCATGCAAATCGAAGAAGATGACATTCTCACACACACACAACTCACACACGCTACGTTGACTTAGCTTAGGCCCGTTGACGTAGCTTAAACTAGCCAAAGAGCTAAGAAACAAAAGATGTTTTTCCCTAAATAATAATAATAACTATGGAAATATTTCGATTTTAATATACGGGTAATATTGACCCACCTCAACGCCCATGTACCTATTTCCTACCACAATGACGCCGGGTTAACAGCGGTTACGTTCCAGCTACGATCGCGGTGCGTCTCAACTTGCTGTCAAAATTTTAGCACGATACGAAACGGTCAAAAAATTTGTGTTATGGTAGCGGTTCAGTTGCGATTTTGTTGAAAAGAAAATAGCGCGATTGGCCTCCTGCAAACCAACTCGCACTAAGTACTGGCAACATGTAAACTAGTCTGAATAAGTAACTAATACTAAACTATACTTCAACTATCATACATTACATATAGCCTGGTATACTTCAAGATGTTTCCCCTCAGAGGGAGTGAGGGTCAACTGTCTGCTTGCCTTCAAGAAGATGACGGTTCCCGGCTTGGCTGGAATAGGTTCTGTATCACAAGCCTCGCCTTCACCGGAAGTGACGATGATCAGACTTGGACTGGGCCGATTTTGTGTGTTGTAGTAGTCGCCGCTTTCCACCTAGAGAAATAGTTAGTATTTGAATAGAATATCGTTTATTTCTGAGTATATGGTAGGTACACAAAGATGGTATAAAATAGGTTAGTTCGCATATATATGATTTAGGTATCAGGGGCGGTATTACAACGTCTTTAAGCCAGGCTTGTTCCAGTGAGTGAAAGAGATGGCGCTAGACGACTTGTATAGCTCTGTCACTTTCACTCGCCGGAATAAGCCTGGTTTTAAGAAGCTGTTATACCCCCCAGATCTTTTTTAGTACTTATTAATTATGAGTTCAAGTTTACCAATATTGTTGTTGATTCTTAGAGTCTACAATATAATTCATTGGATATAATATAAGCAAGTAACATGTTATCTCTTCACCACCTTTGGTGGACTACAGAATGCCTGAGGCATTAGGTTCGCCTATATGTCATGCACCTTCATGTTGCATGAAGTATAAAATAAATAAATAAAATACTACGTATAGCTGGGGAGGGTATTATTTTTACTTTTTAAAAGTACTACTGCACAGGACATCATTAAGTCTAACAAACTATGAAATAGGGGTTTGGCATTGTACAATACCTACACATTATTTTCTTCATACCTTTATCTTAACAACAGCAAAATCCGGTACAGGTGGCCTCCAAATGCAGGAGTTCTCGTCTTCAAGCTGAGGGTTGAACAGCAGCTGGTCGTGTGCGTAGCTGCTGTAGTCCAGCATTTCCACTAGGGTCGGCACATCGATGTGTTTGGGCGTCAGACCTGCGCGGACCACGTTGTCCGAACAAGCCATGCATTCTACGCAATCTGGGTGAAAGAGAGTAGATATACAATACCCTTTATTATGGCCACCATACAAATTACAGATATCGCAAGATAGAAGTGGGCGTTTGTGTATGTGTGATACAGGAAAAGATTAATAATAATGTGAGGCACCATTATTTTAAAAATAAATAAATAATATACTACGGTGACACCATGAGCAGTCTTATGTCTAACAGTTATGTTTTTTTTAAAGTAACCTGATGTATTGGAGAAAAAGAAAATAGAAAAAACAATAACGAAAAAATATATAAAATGATCACAAAAAGGCAAAAAACCATAAAGATAGAAATGGATCTGCTTGTTGCTTAGTTTCAATGTTTTGCTTTTCACTTAAAATGAGAGAATAACCTACTTTAAAGTTTCTTAATAGCATGACAAACTAATTTCGCAGACACGATATCAGAAAATAAGCTGTGATAGTAATGTTTTAAGAACATTACAATGCATAAATCCAGGGATAAAGTGGTTTAACAAACACAACATGATTACAATCTTTGAAGTCATTATTTACAATAATGTGTTAGTTATCAAAATTACTATGACATTACTTATTTAACAATAATGTTTGTTCATGGTGCTTTACAAATTGAAAATACTTGATAATTACAATATTATCAGTCTCATTTACCAGGTTTATCAAATATTTACATTAGAACAATTATTTAAAAAAATGTAATACAAGTTTGGTGGTCCTTTGTTGTACAGTATGTACAATGTTTATAAAAAAATTAACATTAAATAAATAAATGATCAACAAAATTCTTGTGCCTTATCTGTGTGAGAAATGACCTTTGCTAAGAAGTGGATAAACAATGTTGTTGTGCAGAATCAATACCGGGAGGTATCCCATTTCTTTTAATTTTAATATTTGGTTCCATGTTCAAAAATGCCTCTTAGATGGGCATAAAGAAATAAACGATTTGACTTTGACTTAGAAATATTTGTATACATTCCTTTTTTTATTGTGGTAAAATCATCCAATGAATCCTCCCAGGGCAGAGCGGAAGGGACTGTCAGACTTGTACTGACTAAAATCCACGGTGTCCTTCAATATCCTTTTACATTCTGGGGTCACGCTAATTCGTTAGTTCCACAACCCCTGCAGATTTTGGCTCTCCCCCCTTTAGAGGGTCAAAACCAGCCCCCCATCATTGTGCTGACACTCTTTGAGGCGCACATGGAATACAACGCGCCGCCGACCCGGTTATACATACCTCCACTCAAATAAGCATGCGGCAAGTTAGGTTTGAGGAAGATGGCTTGTCCTGGTCTGAGCAGCATATAGTTCATTAAGTACGGTGAGAAGCAGCCCACATCCCCGGGGAAGTCTGCATGCAGCCGTTGTAGCAGTGGGTAGAGTAAGGATGACTGAGTTGCGGCATCTGAATATTATTGGAAAGGATAATTAATACAATTGGATGCTTCTTGATAAAGAAAGGCTTATTTATTCGAGACTCTCATGCAGCTGTCCGCAACGTAATGAAATTTATGTAAAATTTCTTCTAGTGGTCTAGTGGTTAGTGACCCTGACTGCTATGCCGGGGGTCGTCGGTTCGATTCCCACCCAGGACAAATGTTTGTGTGATGAGCACGATCATTTGTTCTGTGTCTGGGTGTAATTTATCTATAATATGTATGTATTTAAAAATATTATAAGTATGTTTATCAGTTGTCTAGTACCCATAACACAAGCTCTGCTTAGCTTGGGACTAGATGGCGTTGTGTGATAGTTGTGGAATATTATTATTATTGTGGTTCACCGTAACTTCATTTTGCCATTTTGTGGCCCTTACCTACCAAAAGATTGCCGACCACTGCTGTATTGGTTTTTAATAAATAAATAAATACAGACCATCACATACGAGTTTCTCAAACATAATATACATAATATCTTGGATAAAATAAAAAAAAAGGATGGAAACTTTTATACAAAAAATTAAAAATAAATACCAATAATTACCTTCTTTCTCTAATCTTTCCAATAAACTCTTCAAGCTGCTAGCTACCACAGCCTTGTCGCTGGTCATCAGGGATTGGAACACTGGCTTTAGAACCGTGTGACTGTCCCCTTGTTCTTGATGTGATAACAGATTGTCTACACTCTCCTTAGATAAGAAGCTGGCTAGTTCTGGCAATTCTGAAAAGTAATGAATAAAGGATAGTGTTTATACACCGTGACTTTTAAGTTGTCTTACAAAAGCAGCCCAGTTCATGTATCCAATGACTAGAACACGTTTAAGGTCTCAGCACACATATGGGATCGGAAAGGGATCGTAACCGTAACGCCTTTCGCCTCGCTATCAACCAGGCGTCAACCTACCGTATGCACGTAACGAAAGCGTATCAGCAACGCCTGTACGTCAACTCGGCTACGGCTAGGCGACACCGCGCTTACGCCTCGCCGCCCCCTGGCTGACCTGGTTGGCACCAGATCAGTTTGAATCCAAACGTTAACAAGTCGCGGGAGGGGAAAGGGGAAAGGGTGGACGAAGAGATGTGAGCTCGGGTACGGAGAGAAGTAAGCGGGGGACGGAGAAACGTAAGCGCGGGGACGATGAGCCGTAAGCGCGGGAATTAAAGTTCGGAGCCTGTTCCGAGGCGAGGCGATTACGTTATTATTCCGATTAGTGTGCGTTGCAGTAGGGAGTTTAATACAAACCATTCTGAACGGCTCGAGGCGATACGGTGACGATCCCTTTCCGATCCCATATGTGTGCTGAGACCCTTATAATAAAAAAATAATTATGTATTTAAGAGATTTTAAAAATTTAATAATAAAATTTTAATTCTTTACTATGACACAAGGCCTAGTTAAAAACACCCTTTTCTCATAGAAAATTGGAATGGAATGATCTGCCCGACTATTGCGTTGGGTAGGTATTCTCTACAGCTTGATACGTAAACATTTTAACAGGGTGTTTCATATTTCTAATGTACCTATTTATTAAAAATAAAAATAATTATTACGCTAAAAAAAAAAAAAAAACTCACCTAGAGGTATTTTAGGTTGGATACATTAAGTGGACCACTTTTGTAAGACGACTAAAAAGTCACGGTGTATAGTATTATAGTGCTGTGGGTGTCTTTGTGTTACATTTACAGAATTATTTTACTCAAAAGATCTATAAACACAAGTAAAAATTTTTTGTCTATGATAAGCTGAATAATAAATTGCAAACTAACTTAGCAAACCTTATTGCTTTATTTTATCCAGCAAGCTGATTGTTTATGGTTTTTCCTAATACTGGTCAATATATACTGGTCAATATAAAGACAAATGCATACTTTTTAGAAAGTTCTGGATCTCCCCAAGTTGTCTGAACCCACAGAGAGCCTCAAATGGGGTCAATGCAATAGCAAGTTCGGGCTTATGGTTGGGATCCTTGTACATTTCTGGAAAATTCTTATGAAGCTCCTCTGCATGTTCCTGTAATTTTATCAAAATTCTTTACTAAATTGCATCCCTTTTGAACAGTAAACAATAATTTTTATCTTGGTTATTCATGTTGTGGTTAACAATGAAGGTTACACTTACACAACGCAATGACAATGACCGTAGATAAAATGTTGCTTTATCATTGTTTGGACAAATGTTTTACAGTCTAGGATGTACAGAAGAACATTGAGCTGTATTATTTTAATACCTATAACAGCAATTTTCACTATGTCAAGGCAAGCTAAACAAAACAATTTGTAATGAAAATATTACCTTTTTAGGATGAGCTTGTATAGACAAAGCCTTCCTTATAGACAGTATCTTGAACAAGAAAGGTACACCAACACCAAACTTTTTTTTCACTTCAGGTCCTATAGCATCATGATTGTCTTTGATATACTCAGAGAGCAGTACATCTCTATCTATGATGATTGAAGGTCCATTGGGATGAGTCCCCATCCACAGTTCCGCGTACGGCTTTGACGGGTCAATGGCTACATCTGGATGAGCACTAGCCAGCAATTTTGCCACTGTACTATCCAGACCCAATTTGCCCCATTCATAATTTTGAACTTTGCACTGCAACTCCATTGCTCTGAAAGGGATAAAGCACGTAGATTTTAGTAAAAACTTTTTGGAGATCCCACGAATCATTGCTTCACTAAAAATTATGATTTCATGTTGATACAAGCACAAAAAAGTTTTAGAACAGTATTAGATAATTACAATGTTGTTTGAATGGTTATTGAAGAATTAAATTTATGTACTCACCATATATGTGGGCAACAAACTAGAAATTAAAAATAGAAACACAATCTTTAAAAATGATGAGTGGTAATGATAAAGTATGAAAGTACAAGGCACAACAATCTAATTGTCCACGTTATCGCTGTCTATTCACCGAGGCGTTCCCATTTAACGACATGATTGTTCTGTGACGACATGAAATTGAAAATAATTATTGGTTCAACGAGAAGAAATAGTAAATTGAACTTTTGAAAGATGCTATCAGCAAAACGTCAATTTGCCGACGTCCATTTGACACATATTTGACATTTCGTGAAGTGAATGACAATGACACTGACAGTAAAATGACAATGACAACCAATACTTTCGTCCAGAAATCATGCAACACTGCAGAGATTTGCACGCAGTAGGACAAGAACCATTCCTATTTTATTAGTTCCAAGAGCAACAGTTTAGTATTAGGAATTATCACAAACTGGTATACTCAATTAAGAAAACCTGCGAGTGCTCGTTTTTAGGGTTCCGTAGTCAACAAGGAACCCTTATAGTTTCGCCATGTCCGTCCGTCCGTCTGTCCGCAGTTTAGCTCAGAGACGCACAGTACTAGAGAGCTGTAATTTGGTGTAAATATACGGATTTGTTGTGCCGAAAAAGTGGTAAAATAAAACCTCATAAAAAAATATTTTTTTTAGGGTGCGTCCAGGACTTACACGTAATGTGAGTATTTTTTTTTTTCTCGCGTACCCCTTATTGTGGGGTATCATTAAATAGGTCTTTAAAAAATATTGATAGTTTTCATTAACAATATTTTGATAAAAAAATTCGTTCGTGAAATATTAAGCTCGAGTGTCCCCCCCTTCTACCAGCTAAACGGTTATGTTTCGTTTAAATTCAGCGAATCAGTTTAGTTAGTTCGCATAAGTATTTTGATGGGCAACTACGGAACCCTACACTATGCGTGGCCCGACACGCACTTCGCCGGTTTTTTTTTTTTAATTCGCCTCTAAGATGACCTACGGACTTATTATTTGTAATGGCCACAAATGTATTTTCAGTGTCTTGCAGAAATAATAATACTTATCGAAGGTTTTTTGGATAGTAGGTACCTGTGGTAGGTACTGTGGATAGCAACAACAGTCGGACTTGGATTCAAATATAATACTAAGGCACTATTAATATTATTTTGTTACAATGGACATTTTTTTTTAAATAATATCTGCACCTACTATTAATGAAAGCCATGTTGTTGTGTATTTACTGTTTATTCTATTTTTTTATCGTCATAATCCACAATATCATTACGAAGGCTAACATGAGGCGGTGAAGTCTCGTCGAGTTTTAAATTATGCTTAGATCCACTTTCAGCAAGGGCGTTCATATTGTTCAGTTTTAACTTGGTCTCCATCAACTTAGTATTTTTTATTATTTTAGCTGGTATTGCAAATCCAGTGAGACCTCGGTTTATAATCTCAACATTAGGTGCATCTTCAAACGGTTCACAAAAACTAGGATCGCCAACGTAGTAACTACCAGCGTCATATTTCCCACTCTGTCTGATATTTTTGTCAGGAGGACTATTGTACTTTAATTCTATCTCTTTAAGGTCTAAATAGGGATATTTTTTCATTATAACAAGTTGTTCATACTGACGGAGGTCTTCTTCACTTAGATAATTCTTATCATTCCATTGAGTTTGATCATTAATGGAAACGTCTTTTTTCGAGTCAATTTTTTCGGGTGCATCTTTGGTCATCTTCTTGTGGTTGTCGTGATGATCGATTCTGGCACATATCTGTGAACCTGAAATAAATAAATATTGCCCGTAAGGTAGGGTCCGGAAGACGCAGCGTAGGCAGGCCGACTAGGTGGATCGACGATGGATGCATGTGGCGAATTGTCGTTCGGCATGGCGGTCTAAAGGGAGGCCTATGTTTAACAGTGGACGTCTTCCGGCTGATGATGATGAAGGTATTTAGTATTTACATATAGTAGTTCAATGCGTATGAGTAGGGTAGCTATTTTGCTAGATACTTAATTAATATAAAGTCCTAATAATTGTTGGAAATATGAACCAGTATCGATAAGTACCTATAACTGGAGACATTGCGACTTGGACCATGACCCAATTTTTCGTTGTTTCATTATATAGCATGTTTATACACATAACTACTTCTGTAAACTAAATTTGAAAATACTTACGATTGCCGTAAATATCTATAAACAGATGGCTGGACCCCTCCCGGTGCAACGGAAAGGTGTAGTTGAAAGCTAGACACAACAAAATGCACAGGATGGTCAAAAGCGCAGCATTACGTTGCATTTTGCTGCACTTCACCAGATATTTAAACATTGAATCCAATGGAAATCATTGAGAATTCTGAATTAACTACTTTTGACGGAACATTTCATTTTTAAATGTCACTCGCGTCACATCATCGGCACATGTAAAAAGTTTGGTAAGAATGGAGGTTGAGAGACGCCGTGTTGGTCCTCACCGGGCACGGAAGTTTCGGGAGGTTCCTGTGTCGCACTTGAAAGGAAGAAACGCCTGAGAGTCACTATTGCGAGGATTGCCCGGAATGGATGGACACGGTGGAGCATACGGTGCAGGACTGCCCCGCTTGGGCAGAGCACCTCCGTGTCCTCACGGAGGTGATAGGCGGCACCTGGCACTGGTCGAGGCCATGCTGCGGGGCGAGACCGATTGGGAAGCGGTCGCCTCCTTCTGCGAAACAGTAAATGCTCGCGAAGGAGGAGGCGGGCCGCGTGAGGGAGAGGACAGCGTCCACCTAACCCTGCCGCCGCGGGCGACGCCCACTAACACGGACGTCACGAGACGTTTCGCTGCGAAGTGTCACGTAGCCGGCCTCGGAATCGCCGATACAGCACACGTTTCGGCTAAAATTCTTCCTTGAGAAGGTCGTTGTCGTTGTCGCCAAACGTTGGGCCAAAGCCTGCCGGGGTGGGGGTCGCGGGAATGTCTCACCAGGTAACCGTGACTCTGATACGCAAAGGGCTACTGAAAGATCACCGTGGATTTTAGTCATTCGAGCCTAACAGCCCCTCCCGTCCCTCCCTAGGAGGGACGACTCATTTGATGATTTTACCACGATTAAAAAAGGTAGGTATTTACGTAAGGGGCAAGGGCAATAATTATTACCTAGAAATGCCGTTATTTACCTATCGCGTTAATGCAATTTAAACAAACATTTAAAGACTATAATCGCGAAAATCACGGGAAACGCTGGTAGTGTGACTGTGAACTGTGGCCGGACTATACGGACAAATGGCGGGGTTGCCGCAGCGTAGCACGGGTTCGATTCCCGCACAGAACGACTATTTGTATGATCTAATATTCATTGTTCTGGGTCTGGGTTTTATGTGAGTTTAAATGTTTGTAACTGCACCTAACCATACTGGAGAAATTCCTAGTGCGGGGGCAATGTTAATAAAAACTTACAGGCAACGATCGGTTACCTGCTAGTACAAAATAACTACAAACATTATGTAGATTAGATCTGTTTGAGGTCCTATCTAGTCAGAATCCGTCGAGCTTAGCTACAATGGAACCTTTTGATCGACATCATTTAGAGAAACGGTTTAAAAAAATGTTTCTTTATTTAGTACTTAATATTTTATCTCAATCATATTTTAAAAGCACCAAAGGTATAGTAAACATACCTACTCATTAAAATAAAACGTTAATATTGTCCATTAATAACTTATTTGTTGTAACTTGTAACTTAGTTGGGAAAATGAATAACTTTGTCTCACTTGTAATCCCGCCTAGGGGGTCGGGTTTATAAAAATGGAGCGTTCCCATTGGTCGTCACTCACCCTCTCCCCATTATTCCCGAACGGGATGAAGAGAAAGCGGGTAGGGGGCGGGGCGGAGTCCCTTGGGGATGTCAGTATGCACCTGACGCTGCCAATTGACCAGTCTCCCGTAATCGGGTAACACGTGTGTTGTACGACACTTAATACGATCACGATGAGTGAGGAAGTCGAGGAGAATGGTCAGACTGACGCGAAAACGGTTCAGCTTCAAACTCCACGACCTTCTTCCCCGCGGAAGTTCTTTGCACGGATTTACGGTCATCTAGAGGAGCCTAAGAGGCCGAGTGTGGTGGAGAATGTGGGAGGGTTCGAGAGTGACTCGTCTTCGGACGTGGAGATTGGAGAGAGTGAGGGTTCTCCGGAAGTGCAGACCAGGGAGCCTCCCCTGTGGCCGCCGCCGCCGTCACTGCCGCTGTGTCCTCGCCCGATGCTGCTGCCGCACCAACAGTTGGCTTTTGGAGCTGGACTTGCTGCTTTCTGTAAGTTTATATTGCCCCTAATTCTTGTTTTTCTCTAAATAAGTGATGTCCTTCATCACAACATTCCAAAGTACTTAGGTGGGTAATTTAGTAAATACTTTTTAACAAGAGTATCTAAATTGCAGTAAATAGAGCCTAACTACGAGTATCCACCTTCAAATTACCTAAATCATTAGGTCAGTCTACAAAATACTACCTAAACTTTGACAAAGTTTAGGAACCTCTACCTGTATATTTCTTCCTTTGAGAAGACACACATAGGTACTTATGAGTACTTTTTTGTCATTGGGCCTCTGCTTGAATTACCGCAGTTATATAAGGAAAATCATCGAACTTTTAAGATAATGACACTTGCCAATGTCGTCGGTCCGTGGATGAATGGAATATTTATCTCCTATAGGCCTCCTGGAATGAATATTTATTTAAGCCACGGCACAGTTAAATACTAACTGTTAATTCAAAAAGTGTACCCTACAATCGTAACGGAATCAGAAGCTTGAATTTATTATTAGATTACCGTCTTAACAGAAGTAATTCCCGGTTACGTGATTGTGGAAGATTTACTTCGTTAAAAACCATGTGCCATCTAAAAGTCTCAACTTCTTTTTTTACTTTATCTATAGCCTTTTGGGGTGCTATGACAGGAAACCTCCACGTGCGCCCGTGGACTGGAGTTCCCTCTCGGATACGTCCAGGGGGAAGACCAGTTTTTCGGGCCGGTGCACCCTGGGATGCGGGCAAAAACTCTTCCTTGGGCACTGTGTGCCCAAGTGGTCTCTTTGCCCGTATGCAAATAGCCTGTCGTGTGGATGCTCCAACGCGTGTCCCTCTGATCAGCAGAGGGCACAGCGGCGGAGCGGGCTTGCGGACGGTGAGTGATGGGTAGCTCGCCGTCCGACCAAGGACCAAGCCCGGGTCGGTGGCGCGTCGTGTTTCGCGCCAAATGCCTGCTGGGGTCGCGGGTTTTTTCTTAACCCAGGATACCGTGGCCCCGGAACATAAAGGGCATAGGAAGGAACACGGGTGGATTTTAGTCAGTAAGAGTCTGACAGTCCCTTCCGCCCCACCCAGGGCGGGAGGACTCATTTGATGATTTTACCACCTAAAAAAAAAAAAAAAAAAAAAAAAAAAAAAAAAAAAAAAAAAAAAAAAAAAAAAAAAAAAAAAAAAATCTATAGCCTTTTGAACCGATTTCCAGAAGGAAGGTGTTATTAAATCGACAGTTTTTTTTAAAGGCTATGTTAAGTGGTTCATCATGATTTATGTATGTTGTAAGGTCATCAAAACAAAAAAAAAAACAGTTTAAACAAAAAAAAAATATGTTATACGTGTACAATTTATTTTTGAATGGATTTTCACGTCCACTTAGATTTCTTTTAAATCAGACTGTCAAAAAAACGGAGAAAAGTCGTTACTACGTAAACCATTCGGTGTTTTACGGTTACGCTGAGTGTTGGTTATATAAAAATAATCTGTAGATTAGTGCTACGTGACACACCTATTCCTATTTTACTAGTCACCAAACGGTATCTAAGTAGATATATGAATGCGTTATTTACCTCATTAGGCTCCTTAGCCAAAAGCAAAATTAGCAGTTTAGCACACAAAGCTTTTCTTATATCGTGGGTTCATTTCTATGATATCAAAATCCACAATTCTTGGTATAGAAAAATTAGATTGAAAAGGGAACGATTTTAATCATTTTCTTTAAGTTGAAGTGTCACCATTAACCTGTTATGGGAACAGCAAGAATACACCGGCTCAGCAACTTTGTAGACTCGATTTATCAATGCGTACCTAATCATCAGTCACTGGAAAATCCTCAACAAGTATCCCCAAAGGAAGTTTTTCCACCCACGGTGACTAATTATCATGGTTGTCACCAATCCATGAAGTCATCCTTTGCTTTTTTCATGTTTACACGATTAATCAAATACAAAATTTTGCTCGTGGCTTCGCTAACTCTATTCATTCACCCCATGGGAATGTTTTAATTTTAAGTTTTCGATGGAACCTTAGAGATGCAAGAAGCACAGGGTCATGCTTGACTCCACGGAATGTTGGATTTTGTTTTTAACTTTAACACCAACAACCAAAGCACTATTGCCATTCGTGAGCAGCATAATCTATTTCAATATTATAAAACAAAATGGTTCGTTTGTTTGGTCGAACGCGCTAATCTCAGGAGTTCCTTGTTTAGTAGTGAGAATCGTGCAAACCACGTTTTTTAAACGCGCCGGTGCAGCCAAAGAGATTTAAAAGAATTTCTTTTTAAAAAGCGCGTTTTTAAAACGCACTGCACCGGCGCGTCGACGGCGCGTTTTTATCAGATAGCAGTGGTGTGCATAGGCTCTAAATAGGTAGTATAACCACAGATAACAACGAGGAAGGCTGTATAACACCGTGCTACGACTAAAAATAATAAATGGGAGACGTAGCCACATTTTAAGAGCCATGCTCACATTAATATTGCAGGCTTTTGTGCGCGACAGTGGGCATTGACAAGTAGTGGTACTTTACCAAAACTATAATCGAGATGGCGTTTATCAGGCAGTCGACAGCTTGCGCGGACCTCCCATGGGCCAACCTTGTTGGTCGTGCGACAATCCAGGCGATAGGTAGGCCGATCCTATACTATACTTACCTATACAAGAAAGAGCCTTCGCTCTTGTGACGTAAATGTACTGGAACCGATAAATTCGTTAGAAATTACTGTTTCAAACTTTCGTGTGAAAACTCATTTTTTTTCTGGCACAATATCTACGCGGGCTTAGAAAATAATTTGAACGAGCCTATCACCTGCTCACCTGGCTCAGTCCGACTATTTAAGTATACTTATCTGTTATACCTACCTAAATAGATCGCAGTGTCTGAGCCCGTACTTAATATTTGAGTAGGTATCAGACAGATCTTTAGCACCTAAGACACGACAAATAACCAAAAAGACAAACTCGTAACATAAATTACAACTGGAGAAATCTGAGTACATACATGATTAAAACACCTGTTCTAAAATAAAGTTGTATCCTACAATTTTATTATACTTATATAAATTATATATAAAGTTTGGGGTGACATAAATTCACTATTTCCGGCTATTCGACAAATTCGTAGCACATTCTACGACCGGATCTACGGCGCGGGCGGCGTGGTGCTACGAAGCTACGAGATATTCGTTAGGCCAATATCTAGAAACAAAGTTAAACCGAATTATGGTGGTAATTATTATCACGTTAATAAAGACTGCTGCTCAAAAAATTATCGTCTTTAATAATATTCAACCAGTATATTTTTCTATTCATAAAAAAATCTATTTTAACTTTAATTTGCTTATAGCTTGCTAGGTATCTAACTTATATAACTTGCTTGCGGTTATAGTTAACAATCTCGTTCCAGAAAAATATCATAAGATTAAATAAAAATAAACAGCGCAAAATTTCTTATTCGATAGCCTGTTCAGAAGAACTGAGATCAAAGATATCTTTTGCTTTCAGAGCTTACTCGTAAAAATAAAATAACTAAAAAGATATTTGAATATAATGGAGGGTGTCCATAGATAAGCCTTTTGCGGCGTAGAACCTCCTTCCCTAATCCTTTCACACAACTCTTTGCTGGACATCTCTTTATAGATTCAATGGAAAACATATTTTTCAAAGTTCTCAACTGGTTTGCTAAGAATTCATAATATTTTCTTTCTTATCATCTTGATCAGTTGTACTTATAAAAATATTTTTCAGCAGGATTATTTACTTCTTTTACAATTCTGTGATGGTAACCTATTTTGATTAGGATAATTTTGACAATGTTCTAACAAAGGTACAGCCTACTTTCTTAAATATTAATCTAACTTTTTTATGAAGGGGTGTTATGACAGGAAACCTCCACGTGCGCCCGTGGACTGGAGTTCCCTCTCGGATACGTCCGGGGGGAAGATCAGTTTTTCGGGCCGGTGCACCCTGGGATGCGGGCAAAAACTCTTCCTTAGGCACTGTGTGCCTAAGTGGTCTCTTTGTCCGTATGAGAATAGCCTGTTGTGTGGACGCTCCAACGCGTGTCCCTCTGATTAGCAGGGGGCACAGCGGCGGAGCGGGCTTGCGTACGGTGAGTGATGGGGTAGCTCGCCGTCCGACCAAGGACCAAGCCCGGGTCGATGGCGCGTCGTGTTTCGCGCCAATTAAATGCCTGCTGGGTTCGCGGGTTTTTTCTTAACCCAGGATACCGTGGCCCCGGAACGTAAAGGTCATAGGAAGGAACACGGGTGGATTTTAGTCAGTAAGAGTCTGACAGTCCCTTCTGCCCCACCCTGGGCGGGAGGACTCATTTGATGATTTTACCACCTAAACAAAAAAACCTTTTTATGAAAATTACATGGATGAATGATGTAGGTACGTACGAGTAGCACAGAAAGCGCCCATCCGTCATATTGCTGACCGTTCTTTGAATGCGCATGGGGAACGACGCGCCGTCGGACAACGAGTCAAGATTGAACCTAGATATATCACTAACTTCATAACTCTTCATAATCTTATTATCGACTACAATATGTCTGACGTGGCCGTGTCCGTCGGTCACGTAACGTTACACGTAGGAATTGCTACTGTGTTAAGCCGGCTCTTGATCCACACAATAATGACACTTGGGCGTATCCTGCGGCCTGGCATGCATGACGATGGGGGCATTAGAGGACCCACTTCAGGCGAAAGGTTAAAGAACGCCGTGGCGTCGGTCTATATAGCCATTCATCAAAGATGGAACTTAACGCGGCCGTGCTTGATGCTTGACTTAGTTTTCAAATATTGCAAGAAGATTCATAAATTGAAAGCATAGTGTTAGTACTTAAGTACGTCTAATAAATACCTCAACTAGAACAAAAACACGAATTAATTTCACCGGAATTATAATTTCGTTACATCTACAAGAAAATCTCCATTTAAGTACCTACCTCCATAACAATGGCTGTTATAATTTTCATTTAAGCTTATTAGAATGAAAATCTTTTTCTGTGAGGAGCCTTATTGCCATGAAAATAGAATCATAATGGTTTGTCGCGTCGCTGAAAAAGCTTTGGTGAAGAGTCTGTAAGGGGGGGGGGTGAAGGGGGGGGGTGTAGTGACGGCCCGCTTGTCGGCATGCCATGATGCGATTACCACACCACGTTTCGCTGGCTTCAAATACAGGCGTGCCGGCACCCATTCGAACCCGCTCTCACGTTAAAATTGTCGGCACTGTTCCGCTACGCTACAAAATCCATTGTTCAACTCTAATAACTATTGCGAAATAACAGTCCATGAAACTGATTATATAAATGTTTATTTGTGTTTAGGTTTGTATTGTTTCAGCGTTTAATTAATGGAAATCTGCGTAAACAAAGCACTGTGTAGGCATATAATGTTATGTAATTATGTTGATTATATGAATTATATAGGTATAAGTAGCTTTAACATGATTTGATTTGAACTAACGAATGTATCGTTATCAGTTTATCTGCTCGTTTTTGTGCACCAAAAATAAGATTTCTAAAGAAATAAGTCCAAAATCATCATCATCATCATCAGCCTATAATGTTCCCACTGCTGGGACACAGGCCTATCCTCTCTGTGAGAGAGAATAGGCCACAATCCACCACGCGGGCTCAGTGCGGGTTGGTAGAAGTCACATGTCTTTTAATTTTTGGTTCTAGGACATGCCGGTTTCCTCAAGATGTTTTTCTTCACCGTTTTGAGAGCAGTGGTGATGAAATACATTACACAAAGTAATGCGTCTGGCGGGGTTCGAACCCACGACCTACAACTCGTAAGTCGGTGCAGTGCAGTGGTGGCCCAGTGGTTGATACCACTGGGCCACCACTGCACTGCTCTCTAATGCCTCATTTACATTCAGCCCCTGCCGCTGCCCCTCGCGCTGTCGACAATAATTCCCTAAATACTGCTGCAGCAGGATCGAGAGGAGTGTGTGTTTACATTCTGCCCTACCACTCACTTCGCTTTCAAGTTTCGGCAATGGCAGACGTCGGTATAATTACAGCGGCCGCGCTGTCTCTTTTTGCGATATGTACTATAATAATTATGTTCGATAATTAAAAAGATATCGAATACAAAAAAAGAATGTTCGTTTAGACGATGGTGGATGATATCTATCCATCGAAATACAACTTTATGTTATAGCTGTTCATGTTTATCCTTAACATCCCAATTTTTTTTCCGTTTCCTGTTGTTCTAAGAATTTTATTGTAATCTTGTTGCTCCATTCGGACGGCATTTTCGATGATCTAAACGAGCGTCTTTCTCCTCCAGGCGCTCGGCGAGTACTGAGCGTTGGAGCAGAATGTAAACACGCACTGCCACTCGCGCTGCCGGTCCTTTGAAGTCCGCATAAAAACCGCTCTTTTGGGGAGCGCTGGGCAGCGCGAGTGGCATTAAGCAGTGGCATGAGAAGTATACGTTTACATACTCGTCCTGCCCACTTCCCTGCCCACTTCCCTGCTCACTACAGCTGAATGTAAATGAGGCATAAGACTCTCTAAGTCCAAAATGGGACTTGGGAATTGGGATGAAACAGAAATCCAGGACACGGACAGTCCGTGGCCTCTAATTATTGTTGGACCCCAGTTACTGTTGTCCTTGTTCTACTTTTTAAGCTGGGTCATTTAATAAGCATGGGTAAACACCATCGGTCACTACCACCAGACTCATCACACCTAGTGCATGCTTCAAGACACCACAGTACATGCGACGGGCACGCCTCTGTGCTGGAGTGAGTGAAAATTGAGTCGTTGAGACCTGCTCCTGAATGATTACAATCAAAGCAAAAGACAAAACTCAAATAAAAATGTCTACCTACAATATTCTGTTTGATGAAATGAGTTCGGGTTCGAATTCGTTGACTTCTAACTAATTAAAAAGTCCCACAAATTTTAGTGCTACAAACTAATCAGTGTTCTGAAATATTACTTTCCAATTTAAATCAGTTTCTTATTTGAACATTCACGACTGAACGCATCTATCCTAGATATGTTTTGTGTAGCGTATGCGGACCCTACAATCGATAGCAAAACGAATTCAATTTTTATCAACCATGGACACTCAAATCTTCATTGTGCAGTGTTTAGCGTACATCGCTGGGCTTGTGGGAAATCACACGTGCACGGCTTGCGTTCCCCGACAACACAGCATTACGATTTATATTAGTCGCAAATCGCAATTTATATAGCTCTCGTTTCACATCGTATTTGACCGCAGATTTTCATCGAGGATTATATTGCGTTGGGTAAAGCTTAACAGCCTGTTACAAATTCTACAATCGATTGTTGAATAAACACGAGTCTGTTTAAAGTTGAATTGTAACGCGTTTTAATAAAAAGCGTTTATTTAAAAAGTTTTTATTACGTATGTTATAAATAATAAGAAGTAGGAACCTTGGATTTTGTTATGCCTTGCAATATAAAACGTCCGTTAGCAAAATGTTAATTGATGTTTGTATAAATATTTATGTGCTTCGTAGCGTAGCATTTTTCCCTAAAGTTGCTACGAAGCGTAGCAGTTTTCCCTGAAGTTGCTACGAGTACGTCTCGTAGCCACCTAGTTGATGAATTACTTGTATATTTATTTGTTATTTTATCTCAAATGATTGTGAATTGTTTAATTAGGAATAATAATTACATGACAAGTTGTATTCCTATCTTATCTGTCTAGACACGGAGTTGATAGATGGATAAGGTAGGAATACAACTGCAATAAGATAACTGTCCGACCACATTGCATTGTAAGCCATAGCATAGCCAATATAATATCAAAAATCCAACCGACTGAGTATTTCTTTTCCGCATCACAACTTTTTAGAAGCGGGAAAGAGCCAGTTGGCAATAATAAGAAGACGATTTCACTACGAGTTTTCTGTATCTACGAGTATTGTGTTCAATTGAAATTCAGTGGAGCGTAGATTTCGTAATATCAATATCTGGCGAGAGGCTTGGAAAACAAAACATGAACAAGTCAGGTGTGGCACTTCCATATCTAAATGCCCTTTAGTGAATGGCCGAATGAAGCTGTAATTAGGGGATCTCTTCTAATGAATATTAAGGGGCCCAACCCTAACACGGCTTGCTTCTATTGTTAGCATTGTTGATTAAACACAATCATTTTTTTAATCGCTTTCTTTCAACAATGGTATTTTTGTAGTTTTGGATAAATGTTTGATCAATATCTGGGTGTTTTGTCTTTTTTTATTGGAATTTACCTATTTTATTTTAGCTATATCATGCTCGTGTTTGAGTAGTCCTGTTGTACTTACTAGGTAAAGTTATCTGGTCGAGGACTAACAAGCTACCGTGACTCTGGAACGTAAAGGGCTAATAGACACCGTCAGTACAAGTCTGACAGTCCCTCCTTCCCTGCTCTGGGAGGTCTCGATCATTTGATAATCTTACCACGCAAAAAAACAGTACTTACAGATATTATGGTACCTGTGTTTTTGCTACTGTGATACATACATTGATTTATCTATTTTTCCAGAGGCAGTTATTGTCACTGCAATAATATTATTATGTATTAGGTTTGAGTTACAACTATCATACCTGTATTATACCAAAAACTTAGTTTGATTAGACTTCGTTCGTTATTAAGTACCTGGTTTACTTAAAAAAAAAAAAGAAAAAAAAACGTATTTAACAGTCAGTATATTTCGTAACTAATCTAAGCAAAAAAAAAACTTAACACAAAATCAAGCTAAGCTCCCCACAAACCACTAATAACACTCACTTTCGACTCTATTAAGCGCATGACGATTTAATGTGACAACGCTCAGTCAGATAATACCTCCATTGTGGTCCAATTACATACATACGGTGCTTACGGCTACGGAGCACAGCTGACGAATCACATGGACATCCACCCTTTTCTTTCGCGCTATCTAATTGAACCAATCTTGTAAAGTAGATTGTGTGCACTTGATTTTGATGCGGATTATTTGGTTTTTTAGCTCTTGGGTAAGCATCGGCAGCGGGACATGACCTAGACCAAGCTGCGTTGACCACCAACTAACTAATTATGTCCGTTTGGTTAATTTGTCGTTCGGCGTGGCGGTCTAAGGGGGAGGCCTATGTTCAGCAGTGGACTTCCTCCGGCTGTTGATGATGATGATGATGATGATGGTTAATTTGATAAGATATGGTTTCTATTACCATAATGGCTCGTTCGCGACTTTACGCTGTAAGCTGTGGCTCGGCGTGGGCCGGCGAGCAGTAAGGTCCAATGTGTATAAATGTTTGAAAGATGCCATGAGGTACCGCTTGTGGCGAATTCGTGTATTTCCAAGTAATTTAATGACTTATTCGCGCCAACCGTTACACCGCTCACAGACTTGACATAATCTTACAAATTACAGAGGGCTTTTTTTAATCATGGTAAAATCATCAAATGAGTCCTCCTACCCAGGGCAGGGGGGGAGGGACTGTCAGACTTGTACTAAAATCCACGGTGTCCTTCAGCTTCAGTAGCCCTTTGTGTACCGGAGTCGCGGTATAACGTGTGTCCCGCAACCTCGGCAGGCATTGGCCCTGTAAATGGGACAGAGGGCTCAGATGTTCTCCCACCGCGATCGGTCTTGAGCTTCACGCTTCACCTCGCTCTACATCATTCCGATGTTCGCTGTTTCTTTTCTGTTAAAGATTCCAGTACAAAGCGCTTATTGGGGTATGTGGTCGGGGTTCCTCCGGTGCTTGTGGCCATCTGTATCAGCTAAGATGAAACACTCACGAAAAAGGAAGAGCCATTTTGATCCTGTCTTCGTGGTGATGATGATTAAGTACTTTATGTTCAGTATGAACATCGCGCTTTGCAGGGTGGCTTTTGATGATCGAAAAGAATGCCACATGCTTGCGTTCGATATTGTCTTCCTTTAATCAATATCTGGGATGTCTCTCATGTGACAAAGAGAGAGCGATGAGTATGACTGCATGTTGATCGACGGAGAGGAAGTGGAAGGCCAAAGAAAAGATAGATGTGGATTGTGTGAGGAATCAATATGAATGTAAAAGGAGTATAATAGGTACGATGCTTTGACGATACCTTCGACCTGCCATAGAGCAGGGGAGAATGGAAGAAGAAAACGTGTTGCGAATCCCCTAAATTAAAAGTGGATGAGGGCAGGAAGATGATGATTGCATAATCACATTTGTGACTCCTGTGTCTGGGATGGAATTATTTTGTAGACAACGTTTGAGCACATGCAGTTGGTTTTTCAATTCTTTCAGGAGACTTACATCGCCAATACTCTTAAGGCCTATTCAGACCTAAGCGGTATTCGCTACCGTCTGCGGCAGAGAAAACCCAGTGGGTATGCGGTAATATTACTGTTCACACCAAAACGGATTTCGCTATCCTTGTGGGTAGAATAATGCGCGGTATGTACCTCCTCTACCCACAGCGGCAGCGAATACTAGTCGCGGTACTTGATACTAAATACCTGAGCGAAACCCGCGCGGTATGTAACTCTACCCACAGCGGCAGCGAATATCGCTTAGGTCTGAATAGGCCTTTATTTAAATACATTCAACTTTTACAGACCCCATCAAAGATCTTTGTAAAGACAAAGATGAAGAAGAACAAAAATGATGCTTAACATTACCTAATCAAAACGAATACCGCAGTAAACTATATTTGATATCCCTCATTAAGTGATCATTATGTTCTTACCAACGTATCTACTACAATAATGATTCAATTCAAACAATAGTAGTACGTTCAATGGAAACAAGCGAAATGAGAACAATCTGGCACGCATCCGTGGATCGCGCCTAACGAGATGGATCATGCGAACTTTTATTTCTCCTTTATAGAAATAATGATGTGAGTATTTTCGCTAACAGAAATTGTTTGCTAGATTTGTAAAGGTTAAACTGTGGGTGTAAGAATATGATACAGGCTGTACGAGAAACACAAACAGGCACATAATATTGTATACAAAATAAAGACAAAAAATAGGTGTTTCATACGGAAACATGTTATATTTTGTGTTTCATAATAAAAGTTGTTTATCCATTCATAAAAAAATAACGAACGATTCAGCCCTTGAATGGTTGCTAATGTTTTACAAATAAACCTCTATATACTCAGCCTAGCTGTTCCCCGTGTGGTTTCAATCCTTTGCTCAGCTTCTTTTGGTGGAAGCATGATGTGTTATAGATAGCGTTGATCGATAAATGGGCTATCCAACACACAAATATTATTTCAATAAAAATCAGTGGATCCTGAGATTAGCACGTTCAACCAAATAAACAAACTTTTCAGCTTAATAAGTACAAAAAGCTAAATACAAGCTTTTTCCGGGTCAGGGTAATTACTGTGTGGTGGGTGGACCTATGTGTGTTTCATTCTATGACAACGTACCAAAACACGAGAAATTCCTAGAGAGGGCAACGTTTTTAAAAATAAAAACCACTAGATTTATATGCAAGTTAAGTTTGTAGTTACAATCGAAGGTAGGTAAACCTACGACCTAGAATGTAATCTGTGCTAGATTGTTACCTTGGTTTGAGCTGAACTACTGACTAATCAAAGCAACACCAACAGTTATAGTAGTAAAACCTTATCTTTACAACCAAGGCTTTTTGTTTGCCATATTTTTATTTGCGTTGTGTGTGTTTACAATTGAAGGCAAGTGATGATTGAATATCGATAATCAGACACAGGAACCATCTGAAACATTCGTATCCGGTAAAGACCTGCGTCAGGGGAAAGTTGAGGAAGCCTCTCTAGCCTCTCCAGCGGCGTGAAAGACCTATAGCTGGGTTGAATTATCTAGAAAACCTTACTTTGGCTCATATTGCTAAAGTAAAAAATGTAGAAGTACCTACTTAGTAATTTTTAACAACTTTTTTTTTTAGGTTGTTGTGGTAAAATCATCAAATGAGTCCTCCCGCCTTGGGTGGGGCGGAAGGGATTTTTTTAACAACTTGGAATTTTCTAGACTGTTGTGGGTGCATCTACAAATTTAAACTCACATTAACAACTAGTTACTTGTAGATCATACAAATATCTTATTTGCTCCGTGCAGGCAGATAACGACACGCAGTGTAGCAGTCCATGGCATATGCCATGCCAACCGTTACGGCTTCAACCGTCATCATCATCATCAGTTCAATCTGTTTTACCTGATTACAAATCACAGGATACGGAAGGCAGTGAGCATCGGCTCGTGAATCAGTCACTAATTGACCGGACATTATTGTAACGGATACTAATCCGGCGCCATATGTCGCCTCTTGCTTGCGAAGCGCTTCAATACCGGCGATGTCGCACGCTCCCCTATTTGAACAAGGGTTCTGTCTCAATGTGGGCGAATACCCTTTGCGAATTTAACCTGCTTCCTTTAAAAACTAGAGCTGTAAGATCTAGAAAGCTATGAGATGTAAGTGCGCTATGGAAACGCCTGGAAGGTCTGCCTATCGCCGAAATGGGAAATAGTTGAGTGCATGTACATTTTGTCCGTTGGAGAATTATACTTGTAGATGTTTTAAATGTTCCTAGTTATTTTAATAAACTACTTATTTAATACCTTCTTAGTACTTTGATAAAACAAAGCCATTTACGGAGAGGGTAGTTTGCAATGAAAAGTGGCGATGAATGTCTCTTTATACGCAAGAACCATTGATTTATCAAAAATATCATAATGCGGAACCCCTACCAAGCATATCAGTGTCGGGATAATTTGTTAACAATATCGGATAGCAAAATTATGAACGATTAAATAATCGTGATTCACCCTTGTGGCGCGGCAGGGTTTCACTCCGGAGACACTTCCGGGACAATATGGTGCGGAATCGGAGCTCTTACAAGCGTAGTTTTCTCAGGCCTCAATCACTTAGGTACCGGGACACAGGAATTGCAAGGAATCCTTACTTTATTGACGAGTTTTTTTATGAGGTCTAAGTGTTTGCGTGGGAAACAGTTTTTGCAATACCGATCAGTGCTGGTTGAGCTGAACTTACCAACAGGTATTTACTTCCATTAGGTATACTAATGGAAGTAAATACTTTAAAAATAAAAATACTGTCTTACTGCTGAGAGCAACGGTTAGTTTTTAGCAAGTTTTATTGCCGCAGTTTGCTTTGGAGTATGGGTCTACTTCAGGATTGATGGATTTTCATGCCTTATACCTTAGACATCAACATTGAAAGCCTTTAATCGTAATGGGTAAAACCGAAATGAAACTGGGACCTATACTTTCCTCATTTAAAAAATGTTGGATATGATTTTGCTCCGTAGGTACCAGATTCCATAGATAAGTTTTTCAAATCTCTTTTGTTTTCGACAGTGGCTCGGAGACGGCGTAAGGAAAGCCGGCCTCGTCGGCAGCGTACCACTTTCTCTGCTCATCAGACTCTTCGATTGGAGTTAGAGTACGCGAGGGGTGAATACGTCGCCAGGGCGAGAAGGTATGTTGTCCTTGTGGAAGAGTTAGCTCTGGGAGTAGCTGTAGGTACCACCTAGCGCAGAGTCGAAGCGTCAAAGTCTTTACAACTAAAGCGAAGCCGCACGATTCACGGTCAGCGTTGTTCACACGCGGACGTGCGAATTCTGAAGAATGCGCGACTTTTTAAATCTTAGAAGTAATGTGTGCGTTACGCTGTAGAGTTAAGGTTGAAATTGTTATGTTCAGTTATAGAAAGACGCTTCGATGCGCTTCGACTCTGAGCTAGTATAAATTGACCCTTAGCTAGAACCATTATGTAAAGATGAATAAGGTACCTAGTCACTTCATTTCACCGACCGTGATCCACGCTCGCCCCATATTATAGAGCTGTTAGCAATATGACGGGGCCCCTCTTAGAGGTCCAAAGCCTGCCAGGGTGGCAGGACTGGTTTGATTGAAGTATGAAAATCTTTTGAACAATGATATTATAAAGTCATAGATGCGTTATACACGTATAAAGCGACGCAAAAAACTGTGCCGCGCCGAGCGGCAACACAGATACACACTTTTTTATTCACACATTACATTTCACTACAAGTAAAAAGGATAGCTTGATACAACGCAATAAGAAAAAAAGTGACAGCTAGATAAACAAACAGCGCCACGCGTCATCAATCCCCCCGCACGTCAGCGTCTCCTCTCGCTCGCACCCGTGCTCGCACTCTTTCTTTTACGACGCCATATTTATAGAAATGTTATGTTTTATTTGTGAAAATATTAAAGATAAATAGTATATTTACGAATGTTATGTGATTCTTTGACTTTTAAAAGTCTTGCATGTTTAATTTGTACAATATCTCATCACACACGACAGCATTTTTGGTAGTTTTGAGTTACTTTTACTTTTAATTCAGTCTGTGGTACGTGAAGTGCCGCTGGCAACGTCGCACTGAGATCAAGCTGTGTGAATCAGCCTCATTTGAGCGCATTCGTTATTGAGCGCGTATGACGTATCTTCACCTTTTTACTTATAATATCATTGCTTTTGAAGGATCACCGTGGATTTTAGCCAGTAGTCTGACAGTCCCCCCCGTCCCATCTTGGGTGGGAGGCGAGGACTCATTCGACACGATCAAACTATGTGTTTTCAGTTAATAGTTGAGTTTAGTGAAATAGTTGGAATAACTAAGTAGGTAGGAAGGAATATCTTTAAAAATAAATTTGACTGAAGCATTCTATTATAGGTGTGAATTAGCATCTGCTCTGTCGCTCAGCGAAACACAGGTCAAGATTTGGTTTCAAAATCGAAGAGCGAAAGACAAAAGGATTGAAAAAGCACAACTCGATCAACAATACAGGTGAGACCTCCACTTAGTTAGATACTATACTAGTTGTACTTTTAGATACATTAACTATTAACTTGAGCAGGTACCTACCCACAGAAGTTGGTCCTACAATATGTAAATGTGAAAGTTTGTTTGGATAGGTGGATGGAAGTTCGTTACTTCCCGCAAAACCACTGATTTGGATGAAAATTGGTATACTGTTATTATAGATACTTTATAACCTGGATTAACATAGGATAGTTTTTATCCCGTTTTTATGTTCCCACGGGAAAATTTCAAGTTGTAGCGGGTGAAACCGCTGGCAAGTGGCAACATCTAGTGCTGTAGGTCGTACTTTTTGGTCAACTGTTTCTTTTTTTATGCATGTTTACAGTCTGATAATAAGTACTCGTATTTTAAGTATAGCATTATTTTGTTCCTCCCGTCGTAGTGCCTAATGTCAATGCTGATGCAAGGTAGGTAGGTACAGCACAATAAATCGATGAAAAATGTACAAATTGATTTTAACCCATTTGTGGCCTCTCTCACGGCATTATTAGCTTGCTTATTGGAACGTGAGAAGTCCCTCAGTTAGGCCTTTTGTCCACATGGTTTTTTCCCGTGAAAACCAACGGTTTGACCAATAACCACTGTAGTTTCCGTTACCTTAAAACCTCTTTTCATACCGGTTCAATCGTAACACGACACGACAGGCGAGCCACCCCCACTACATTTCCTCGCTTTGTGAGGTGAAAAGTTGTGTGTTGCACTCGGCAGCAAAGAAAAGTTTTTCTGCGTCTCGTAATTACTTTTGAAAACTTCGCATCGCTCAGGATTCTACACCGTGACTTTTTAGTCGTCTTACAAAAGCAGCCCAGTTCATGTATCCAATGACTAGAACACGTTTTTAATAAAAAAATTGGTACTTTAGAGATTTGAAAAATTCAATAATAAAATTTTAATTCGTTATTATGATGCAAGGCCTAGTTAGAAACACCCTTGTATCATAGAAAATTGAAATGGAATGATCTGCCCGACTATTGCGTTGGGTAGGTATACTCTACAGCTTGATACGTAAACATTTTAACAGTTTCATATTTCTAATTACCTATTTGTTAAAAATAATTATTACGATAAAAAAATAAAAAAAACTCACCTGGAGGTATTTTAGATCGGATACATTAAGTGGACCACTTTTGTAAGACGACTAAAAAGTCACGGTGTATATTTGCACCGCTCGTTTCTCTCGCGGTTCAATCTTAGTCATTTGTTTTACGGACACAAGCGTCTCTCTTTTAGTTGAAACTAGTATTCTGCAGTCCTAGTGATCAAACCATGTTGATGTTTTATAGCGTCATCTTAAATATTGTTTCGGACAACTGGCCGATTAGAAATAATCGGTTTTGTTGGAATATTGTGGAGGAGTTCAGTCTGCAAATGCTGTATGTAGGTCACCTACATTTTACCCTAGACCCGACCACGACAAAACTGCTTTTTAACAGGGTTCTTCAGATAGTTTTGTTTGCCTATGAATCAGATCAGTGACTCTTGAGCCAGTAATAAAGATGTTAGGTGCCTAAAACAATATCTCTAACGTAATTAGTTCTGACCATATCACCATTAAATTTTTTTTTCTTTTTCTATAGGCACTTAGCGGCTGCATCAGGCCTGTTCCCGACCGTGCTGTCTCCTGGATACTGCGCTCCGCCCCAGTGCCCTTGCCTGCCAGTGCAGCACCCACCAACCGTTAATGACAAATAATTATTTATAGTCTTAGCTTTAAGTAAACCAAGCTAGTTTTCTCTCACATATAATTGAATACAACAGTCATCTCTAGAAGCTAAGCAATTAAGTGTTTGAGAAAACTGGAAAAAGTTGTTTATAATAGGGTAGGTAGTTAACGACATAAATAAATTAAAAAACTGTCTAGTCCGTCGTTTTCTAAATAAGTAAATATTGACAAAGATAAAACGCTTCCAAAATTCGGGAGTGGAGGCTTGTGGCGTCATAATGCCTGTAAATTATACTGAGTAAGGATTTGTGATTTTTCGAAGCGTTGCATTTTAGTCGTTTTTGGTTTTCGTAAGAAAAATAACAGGTCAATCATTTTTGATAATCAATTTTTGGACAATACATTTTTTTTTAATGAAAATAGCCTATTATTTAGGGCCTTTACATTTAGATATGGTTCACAGATATCGGTTCTATTCTTGTCAGACCAAGTCTGGGTTTTATAGAGTCTATTGAACTTTCCCAATGATGCGAAACGTTGCATTGATTCATAGGCTAAACGGTGAACACTTGTTAAAACAGGCGCGGAATTTAAATGGAGTCTAACTTTGTTGGGATTAATGGCAGAGTCATTTTTATTTTCTCTACTAACGTAAGCGTCCTACAGAATCACACACAAAGATAAAAAAGTATAATTTAAAAACAAGTTAGCTACCAGTATAACTGTAAACTAAACTGGCCGCGGCCCAATGGATTTTATAAACAATTTTATGTGAACGACCTACATACAGGTCATTTCATTTGTTATTTTAGTATGATTACTTTTGATAGCATTCACAAACCGTGTACCAAAAAGATATTACGATGATTTTACGCTGAATTTACTGTGAATAAAATAAATGTTAAGTATATTTTTTTGTTGTTTTCCTTTGTGCGGACAACATCTGACTCAACTAGCTTAAAATGTTTTGTATATAAAATTAAACCAAAAGTACGAAATAAATTCGTCTAACGTTCCTAATTTTTTGAAAGAATATCTATATTATAACCAATTATATAATTAGTAGTGTAAATAAACCTATTTGGAATAATTTTTAAAGGGTAAAGGATGTTAAAAATAAACAATGTGTTAGATTTTTCGTAGTTTTATTTGTATAGTCGACTTACCATGGCCTATTCCACGGTGGTAGGCTCGCTCACGTGTAGAACAATCCATGGAAAACAGTATTTATTTAATTGTATGCTCACAAATAAAAACAATCATAACTCTACATCAAAACAACTTAACATTAGAAAGATAACACATATCTTTAAGACATATAAATGATTATAATTATTACTTATAATGCTTATACAATTCATATTGCTGAATTAGATAGAATACCTATAATTATATTTTTGTAGTGTCAAATATTCAATTTTATTGTTCACGCTACAATGTCCACTCTGACAAACATTTTAGAAATGCTTTTTTTAACAAATTCATAAGTTTTAATTCATTTCCTATTTCTAACACCAAAATTTGATGTTTTAGCAATATATTTTTTAAACTCAAGACAGTTCATAAATTAAACTGTAACACAATCACTGTCATTCAATAAAATATTTCATTTTGGAATGTTATAGCTATCTCTATCTAATCATGGACGATATCATTGAAAAATAAAATTATAATCTACAATAAAACATTAAATTATTAACAGAAATAATATAAATCTCCTCACTTATTGACTAAAAACGCAAAAAATTATTTTATGCCACAGCTTTTACAGTATCATCCGATTCGAGATGGACAGATTTTAATTTTAAATTGCATTACCTGACTAACACATAGCCGTGCGGAAAAGTAATTAAAAAGTGGTAGTTGAAATGTAAAAACTGTGATTATGTGCTAAACGACTAACAATAATAGAAAAAAATGAATCTAGTGCCTACACAGTACCTTATTGTGAACAAACCTTAATTGAAGGGGCAAAAATAAAATTGGGAAATGACTATGTAACGCAGTCGCTTCACTAAGTCCGCTTGTCCCTCACTAGCTAGCTGACCTCCTGGCCTACCTTCCGTCTCTACTCTACCTTCTGCCTGCCTAGCTTCAACTAAGCGCAACTTGAGACCTACGTGTTAAAAAATACTTTCGTAAGTACACACCATACACATTCAAATTGTCAAGTCCATGAAGTTGGTACTGACATTGTTAAAAACAACTGTTTACAGTTGCAATGTTATTAAATGTTGAATTAAATTGTAAAAATGGGACTTGGAATGTTTTAATTTTGAATAAAGGTGTCCCTTGAACTAATCGCCGCATCATTACATTCGCCTGATGATCAAATTGATAATTAATACTTAGAACATAAATTTTAGTTTAATGAATGTAAGATGTGTCTGATGAGTTAAAATTGAGGATTCTGGGCGATTAATAGAGGGACACCTGAAGGGTCTTATCAAGTCACGCATGTTTAGCAATTTGGATGAGACAAACATTAATTGCATGCGATGAAAAACGTACGTAGCGAACAGAAGCGCACCAAAGGTATGCAAAACACGTATGACTTAAAGGAAGCCCTGATTCATTACTGCCAATATACTTAATTTTGATATTAAGATCTGGAATCATGTCAGTTAAATGTAAAAATTATGTAAATGTAAAAGTGAAGAAGTTAAGACAAGGAATGTACTCACAAGAGGACTATTGTGGCTTAGAAGCGACGCTGGTTGGTGCCTTGCCCCTGGTTGTAGCCGCCACCCGCACCAGCACCGCCGCCCGAGGTGCCGTAGCCGCCGCCACCGCCACCTTCGAACCCATCGGCTTCTCAATACTTTAATATGTAAACTTTGCAAAATTTTTTGTAATAGCCAAGAAGCACCATTTTAGACTCTTCTGCTAGCAGTCATATTTTGTAAAAATAGATGGGTATGTAAATATTTGTTGTAATATTTGATTTTAAAGCATTTTCTGGTTGAAGACAAACAGCCTACTGGCAAAAATACTTATTTTTTACATTTTACAGAGTACTAACCTGAGTTATTGTAAGGCTGAGGTCTGGACGTATTATAGTTTGGTCTCATTGGACCTCCGCCATATCCCTGCTGATATCCACCACCAAAATTGCTATTAGGCTGGCTCCAGCCCCCTTGATCCCCATAACCTTGGTTGCCCCAATTTCCACCAGTATTGCCAGAGTCCCATGGGTTTTGGTTGCTCCAACCACCTTGTCCATAGCCCGAGTTGTAGCCACCGCCATCTGGTTGTACAATAATAAATTAATGTCACTCTTATCTAAAGTAGGCTTTATCAGAAAAGAAGAGTGAAGCAAAACACCAATAGTTTGCAATCAATGCAAGGATGTAAGGCTCGTATGAGTGACTCACACAATGAAAGGAATGTAAACATAATAATTATTGTTATGGTATGCAATTGCTTAATTAAGATAACAAAACACTTTGAATTACACACAAACAACCTACAGTTCATTAAATAAGCCTCTAATTTTTAAACAAAATATAGAAAGAAAATCATTTACCAGAGTTGCCCCAGTCTTGGTTCTGTCGGTTACCCCAGCTGCCGCCGCCACCGCCGCCGCGCCCACCTCCCCTTCGGCCTCCACCGCCACCACCGCCACCGCCGCTACCGCCTCCTGGCCCACCAGCCGCCATTTCAGACTTCGACAAGGCTTTCTTAACGTCCAAGCGATGCCCTTTGACTTTGTGGTTTGGATTCACTAAAAACAAAAATTTATAAAACGAGTTACATTATTTAGCATGGTAGATAATTAAAATTATTTTTGTAACAGATATGATTTAACTCACAACATATCCTGTCGACTGGGTCATAGTCATCAAACTCAACAAATCCAAAGCCCCTTTTCTTCCCTGTATCCTTTTCAGTCACTAAGCTCACAGAAACAATGCTCCCATAAGAGCTAAAATATTCCCGTAAATCTTCCTCCTCAATATCTTGTTTCAGTCCTCCGACAAAAAGTTTTTTAACTGTAGCTGCAGCATCTGGTCTCTTTATTTCTTCTCTGGGCACTGCTCTTTTCGGTTCAACCACTCTAAAAGGATTGTTTAGAAATGTAAGACTTGACAAGATAAAATATGGTCCAATACTCATACAAAAAAGTACAATGCAATCTAAAACAGAATAATCACATTACCTTCCATCTATTTTATGTGGTCTATTTTTCTGTGCATCATCCACCATGTGTGCCCGGGAATAAGTGATAAATCCAAAGCCCCTTGAGCGTTTCGTCTGAGGGTCTTTCATAACTACAACATCTACAATTTCTCCCCATTGTTCATAGAACTCCTTCAAAGATGTATCATTAGTTCTGAAGTCAAGGCCACCAATGAATAACTTCCGTAAATGCTCCGGCTCTTCCTATAATAAAACAACAAATGCATTAAATTCAGCATTCGAGTGGTCACATGGTATGACTAAGCATAACGTTTTATAGCATAGTCAGGTTTCAATCATTCTATGGAAGGCAAATTGCCTACCATCTCCATCCTCTTGCAACTGTTCTGCAGCAAAAAATGTTTCTAGCAAATCTCCGTTTTTTTGCACTGCCTCAAAATTAACTTTTTACTTGAGTTTGAGGTGATGTCCTTTTTTTTAAAGGGTTAATTTTTTTATTATTTGCTAGCTTTTTGATGATTTTTATTTTACTTTGGAATTTCTGATGTATTGTGGTGTGGATTGTGGGTGCCTTTGCAAACACCAACAACTACTTGCAGATCATACTAATATTTGTTCCGTGTAGGTATTGAACCCACGACACAATGCACAGCTGGCGATCACTCAGCCATAGCAACAACTGTGTTGTCGGTTAGTTAGCAAATAGTAGTTCGCATTATCCCTGCATCTCTAAGGACTCATGTACAGTCACGAGCAATAGTATGTATACACTAAGCAGTATTCAAAAGCGATTTTCTGCTACCATAATGATTAAACTTTTGTTTTTTCATTACACTTCTATTTTGGAACCCATACTATTACGAAATGGGTCTTATTTCAAAGTGCAAACCAGTATTTTACGAGTAAATTGCATTTGAGTTTTGGTAAGTGTTTACATGTTATTGCTCGTGACTGTACACGATGCCGCCGCCGCTCCGCTACCGCGCCGCTTTTATGAGTAAACCTTCGCGACTGCGTGCACATGAGCCCTATGTAGTTTTTAAGTAAAGTTATTCATAATGAGTTCTTGAATTTAATAATTTAGATCACCTTTGTGATTTTTACTCGAACTATAACAAATGCTGGACCAGTTACTTTAGAAAAAAGTCCGATTGTTAGGTACTACGAACGAGAAAACAAAAAAGAAACAGATGAAAACCGAAGCCATGCCACGGTGTTCACTTCGAACTGACAATGCTAATCTGCGTCATAAAATTAGCACAAGTAAAAAAATTTACTTAGATGTTTTAAATTCCTTTAAAAACTATAAATTCTTGACCTAGATTAAAATATACAAAAGTACAAAATATTTTGCAACGAAATTCCTTGTTCAAAAATTTACTTACGTAGTCGTCACCACCACCGCTAGGTTTCATAGCTTCTGTCACAATTGGTAACTTATTCAACAAAAATGATTAAATATTCTGTATTAGTGCGTTTCCTTTAATATTTGCATGCCAAGTAAATGTAAATACAGAGATTAATGAAACCGCAAAATTAAATGCACCAACAAAATTGAAATTCAGAATGCTTGAGAAATATTTGTCAAACTGAAATGTCAAACGCCAACCAAAAACGTCACGTCATTAACATAGACAAGAGTAGAGTACGGCCACAGACTAGACACTAGTACCACACTAGTACGGCCTAGCCGGATTGCGTATTTCCAAAGCCTAAACTATTTCAGTCACGAGTCGGACTCTAATCGGTGAGCTTTTGTTTGTGCATATTTTTCAACAATATCTAATCTATCTCAGTAAAAAACCTGACTCAATAGATTAGGTTTTATTTTGATATTTTCAAAGAAAATGCACGGACAAAATCTAGTACCATTTTAGTCACGCACGACCCAACTCTAAAAAAAAGACCAGGTTTTGTTTATACATGTCGCAGTGAAATGAGGAAATCAGGGATTTCACGAAATCCAATTGTCAAGAAAAGTATCTAGTGATAATTATGACAAAAAATACTATATAATATAAAGTCAGAGATCATGTAATTTCACTAAACTAAGTAAAATGTTAGAAAACGTCGACGGAGCACCGCTTCGCGTGGCTCCTACTTCTGGGTGGTTTAAAAAAAAACGACCGTTTGCAATAAATAAATAAATAGACACAGCTTGGAAAAGCACAAATGCCACGAAAACTTCGCGAAGTCATTCGCAAATGTCGTCCTACACATGCGGGTTCGCGTATTCGCGCGAATGTGAGTGGCCGGGGTTAGTGAAGATCCGTCTGCCTTTTTTTTAGGTCCATGGTGTGAATAAAAAAGTGTGTATCTGTGCTGCCGCTCGGCGCGGAACAGTTTTTTCCGTCGTTTTGTACGCGTATAACATATTATCTATGACCTTAATGCCCGGTTTACATTATTCCAGTCCAGCGATCCAGTCCAGTACTGGATTGCTTACTGGAAAAATGTAAACCGGCACTGGAAGGATTCAGTTCATTCCAGTGCCGGTTTACTATTTTCCAGTAAGCAATCCAGTACTGGACTGGATCGCTGGACTGGAATATTGTAAACCGGGCATTATAATATCATTGATCAAATATCAAAGATTTTAAAACGCTGTCAGAAATAAATATTTTAGTTCCGTTTCAATCCGTTCTGGCCAAGCTGTAGATAAAAAGACATTTTTTAGATCGCATGTCCATGGAGACCTATCTAGTCTGTGATGGAGACAAATGCCCCTAAATAAAACTGAATTAAAAAAAATATGTTGGAAGGACTTACGAATTTACTCGCTAATTAATATTTTATTATTTTATTATCAGATTTCATGATACTTTTTTTACACAAAGATATCCTGTACTCGTAATTTAAATCTCTCTGCTTTTATTTTACTTTAGTCGATTTTCCACGAAAAAGGCTTAAAAGACTATGATTCACATTGACACTGTGACGTTGCAGTGATTGCGCGTCGCTGCCAAGTCGTTGTTTCCCTTTCCTCCTTTTTGGCGTGGCTTCGGTAGCGAGCGGTCGTTCTTGTGTCGCATTCCTAGTCTGATTTCGCGTTCAAAAAGAAGTTATATTCGTTGTATTAATTTTTAATTTAATTAATAACTGTGTCTAAAGGAAGATAAACCAACATGAGGCCGCAGCAAAACGGCGGTGATGATGGTTTTGTAAGTATTTTAAAAATTATTATTCCTCAGACCGGCCTTGTTATCGTTTTATCACTTCATAGTTTGATTACCCGTTTTGCGTTTTGAAAACCATTTTTGAATTATTATTCAATACTACCTACATTCCAGATTTCGAATGGTTATTTTTTCTAGTAAATCGATTAATTCCATTTTGTCCCCGAATTCACGCTGTCCGCCATTTTGTTGACTTGACGCCGCGTCCTACTTTCAGGATGAGCCCGAGGTACACCGGAAAATCTTCATCGGTGGTCTCAACTATAGAACCACTGACGAATCACTGAAGTCACATTTTGAAAAATGGGGAGAAATAGTGGATGTCGTCGTTATGAAAGACCCAAAGACCAAGAGGTCTCGTGGTTTTGGATTTATCACTTATTCTAAAGCGCACATGGTTGATGATGCGCAGAACAACAGGCCGCATCGCATTGATGGCCGGTAAGTTATTACAATACAGATAATTTTACTGCAGCCCAGCTATATGAAAGCTTGAAACAACTCTTTCATATCGTTTTATGCTGCATAGAACATATGACACTGCTTGGTGAATGTCGCGTGCAATTTTGAACACATGGCATTTTCTGTGGGGTCGACATTTTTCTTCTTTCCCGTGATAAAAGTACGTGATTATGTTTTTATGGAAGTAATCTAATTAAAATGCCTTTTTCGACAGTGTGGTGGAAACCAAGCGTGCTGTAGCAAGGCAAGACATCAAAAATCCTGAAGCTGGTGCCACAGTGAAGAAACTGTTCATTGGTGGTATTAAAGATGATCACGATGATGAACAACTCCGGGAGTACTTTTCAAGCTATGGAAATGTCCAGAATGTTAGCATTGTCACAGATAAGGCCACAGGGAAGAAACGTGGATTTGGTTTTGTGGAATTTGATGACTATGACCCTGTTGACAAAGTGTGCTGTGAGTATAATTTTTTTTTACGCACGTGTTATTTTGTCTTATTCATTCCCACAATTTTGCCCCAGATCTGAACTTGTAAGTGGCAGAATCTGGCTTCTCTGATTGTGGATATTAACTATTGATTTTAGCTATACCTGACTATCATTTTAATGGCAGATTGTGGTACGCAAGTCAATATACATTTATTAATACATTTAAAAATAATAAATGAGCATATATTATTATTTGTAAAAAATTTACTAATAGTAAAGTTTCATTACAGTGAATGGCCCACATAAAATCAACGGTAAACAGCTTGATGTAAAGAAGGCCCTTCCTAAAGATGGTGCTGAACAAAGAGGAGGTGGTAGACAGGGTCCTGGCGGCCGTAATGACAACTGGGGTAATGGTGGTATGTAGATTTACTTTCAAATTGACTATCATTTGTTGATGTTATTCTTTGGGAAACTATATTTCATGGTGTTAACTCTTATTTTCAGGAGGCTATGGCGGTGGTAACCAAGGTGGATGGAACAATTCCAATCCTTGGGATAACAACCAAGGAGGAGGTTGGGGTGGCAACCAGGGTGGCGGCGGCGGCGGAGGATACGGGGGTGGCGGTAATGGCCGCGGGGGCTGGGGTAACCAAGACTTTGGCAATTACAGCCAGCAGGCTTACAGTGGTGGCCCCACCAGAAACCAACAGTATGGCGGCAATAACCGCGCTGCACCCTACAACATGAACCAGGGTGGAGGCGGTGGCGGTGGTGGCTACGGCAGCGGCGGCGGCGGCGGCGGTGGCAACTACGGTGGAAGCCAGGGGCGAGGGGGGCGTTTCTAGACAACGTGAGTATAGATTTCACAGGTTAACATTTTCTGTTTCACACTACAAGAATTCATTACTATTCTCAGTAACTATCCCCATTATTCATTACTACCATAGGAAGTTGTGTGGATTTGATATTGAACTCTTTATTGACTTAGGTTTATGATTGAGCACTACATAGCATTAATTAAGCATAGGAAATGATAGCTACAGATATTTAGTATATAATAGTACTGTTAGTTCCAATGATTAATGCTATGAAGGTAGCCTGTAATGTGAGTGTAACCGTGTCTGATTAAAGGTTTTTTCAATCTCTAGGTTTCGTGCTAAGTACACTAGTAAAGCAGTGTTAACCGCTAGTGTAGGCAGTACGCTCCGGAGCACTAGATACACACCTCATGGTCCGCCCGCGAGACCACCTAGGAGAAGGCGTCAGGAAAACCAATAGATTTGTAGCTGGAGCTCTTGTCTCTTTATCTTTTAGAAGAATATGATTAGAATACTTTTATATGTGTACTGGATTGTAAGATGGTCTTCTATTTATTGTAGTACCTAGGTACTTATCGTGACATACTTTTAAGGATATAGAAATGTAAAAATGAGAATTATTTACGTTTTTTTTACGAATTAAGTACAATTTAGGATAATTCTGTAAGAATCCCTCATAGACGCTAGGTGAACAAGATCAGAGTTTAGTTGACATAGATGAAGAATCATGATTATTTTAATTTCCTGACCTAACTCAGTATTAAGTTCTCAAATAGCTGTTATATGATTACTAGGCTTAGAATTTATGGACTTTTAGGCTAATATAATGTAAAAATAAACTTTAATACAAAACTAGTAGGGTTGTTTCTTTAGATCTGTACATATTCCTCTTTTTATTTTTATTTTTTTAGTCAGCTCAACACAATGTGTGCTATAAAGTAAGTAATCTTACTAAATAGTAATGGCTGACTTAATTAAACATACATAATTATGTAGATGAATTAATAAACAAGTAATGAGTAAATAATTAATGTCTTCTAGTTATTGATGCACATTGTACCTTCTTTTTCGACCCTCGAAGTTTCAATTAAGTTTTCTGTCTGCTCTTGAAAGAAAAGATGTCATGTAACTGTTATGCTTCTTCAAACAGTTATCTGTATGTGAAGGTATTACCGTTATATAACGGCACGTAGAAGTCGTAGACCTCGTACCGTACCACCAGTGTACAGACAGAACGCGATAGATGTCAATGATACCTATGGATATTTACGAGCAAGACCAAACTAAGCACGAGTAGGTAATGTATTTAGAAAGGTATGTAGTTTTATTTAGGTACTCGTATCGTATTTTTGTTTATTAAGAATAGGTAGGCATTTTATTCCGAGAGCTGGTTGCCATTTTTGGGCATGTATTTGAGACACTGAAAACTTGTCGAAGGCTTTTTCGATAATGCCCAATCTAAAAATGAAGACCTAACTTAGAAAAGCGTAAAGTATTCATCTACGGATTTTTTAAATATGATTTTTTGTTTCCAAAATGGTTCTTGAGGCATTTCAAAACTTACATGAGGTACCCATTCCGAAACGTTATGAAACCACCTAGCTAAATTATACCGATTAAATCCGTATTATTCACTCTTTAATAATCCAGATTTAATTGGTAGTTAAATTTTGCGAATACCTCTAGGACCTTTTTTGGGACCAAAAATTCGCAACTTCAATCATCTATTCGCTTGGTGCGAAGTACCAAGTGGGGGGGTAGTAAGTAAAAGTAGAAATGATGAAGCCTCTGTGACAGGTAGATTGAGCCGTTAATGTTACAAGACGGTATGTAGTAACTTTCAAGTTTAACTGATTCTCTAGGGCTTCGGAAAGATGAACAATGCAGGAAATAGTTGCAGTGAGGAGAAAAAGTAAATAACATCATAATCCTCATTGAAATACTGATTTGTTATTTTTCTTGTAGAATACATTTTGTATAATCAGTTTTATTCAGTGCTGATTTATCTCCATGATATCCATTTTTAAATTAAACGCAAGGATTTGCAAAAAAAATCGATTTGTTTCCAATAGTTATAGTCAGAGCCAAACCTACCGTCTAGCGTACGATAGTTGCGAACGCTAGGTGGCGCTAAAGTTGTGCTCGGTGCCAATAGGTTGAATACACCTCAGTCAGGTCAGTGGGAAGAATTATTCGAGAAGTCTGACAAGTTTTCGGCGTGCCTTATATGCCCCATAAATGCAGGTCAGCTCGGGGCCCATTTATTTGTTTAGTATGTATCTATCTATTCGTGAATATATACATTGCAGTACTTGCTAGCATATAATTTGATGTCGTGAGTCTTGAACATTGCGTCAAAAACATGACATTTTAATTTAGGTGTTCTGTCAACAATAAAATAATTGTACACCATAAAATTACGTACTCTACGCCTGTGCTCTAGAATAGATTACTTGACTTGTCAGATACAATTACTATTTTCAACACATTGAGGAAACTTAACTTCATAATGTGTGATTATTTAGTAAGAATTGAGAAGTTCAGAGAATAGTACATACATGCACATTTTAGATGTCACTGAAATTAAACTAAACTCGTCGAAGCTCTTACTACATCTCGGCGACTCCCACAACTTAGTTTAGAACAAAAGAATTGCAAAGTATATTTTCAACTGATTTATTTACACCTACAGTAGCCCTTGAGCCTTATTTCTGTTTCCTGTAATCAATGTTTTATTTGTTTCCTGTGCTCAATTTAGTTTCTATTTATTTTTCAAGTTTAATTTTATCTTGAGATAGATGTAGGCATTCCATATTTGCTTTTCATTTCTAATCTGTTAATTTTATTTCCATGATGAACTTCGGGGGCATCGGGGGTCTAAACGATCTGCGAAGTTTCTTTGGTCACAGGTAAGTTAATTGATAAGTTAGTGCACATTTTTATTATTTACCAAGAAATTGCAATGTCATGTTTACAAAAAAATAAAAGATTCATCTGAATACGTTTTTTTTTTCATTCCATAGAAAAGACCAACTAGAAGAAGAAATAAAATCATCCTGAATCCTCTCCCACCCTGGGTGCAGCGGAAGGGCCTTACAGGCCCGTATTACAGAATGCACCTTAAAACTCAAGTGTTACTGAAAACTAGTTTCAACAAGTAAAATGCCTTGAATCTAATTTTTGGTAAAGCTTGAGTATTGCGTGACATTCTGTAATAGGGCCTCAGACTTTGCCCTATGCACACCACGTTTTTTAAACGCGGCGCCAACGACGCGTGTTTTGGAAACGCGTGTCGAATGCGTGCTTTTATCAAACAGCAGTTACCGGTTCAATCGCGGCACCCGCGCTTTTATATCGACAAAAACACCCACGTCTGTATCGATACAAACGCGCGCTGAGGCGCGCCTTTTATCAAACGGAGCAGTTTGTTGTCGTTTGTATCGTGTCAAATGCGCGTTTGCATCGCGTCTGTATCGCTACATGCGCGTCTGTATCGATTCAAACTCTTACTTGAATTTATATTGGTGTGCAAGGGGTCTACAGGCTGTTTGTGACTTGCGTGCGCGTATCGCATCTGTATCACGCTACGTTTTTACAAACGCGCGTCAACGGCGCGTTTAAAAAACGTAGTGTGTATAGGCCCCTTTATGGACTAAAACTTTTTAACGAAAAATTAAGTCTACGAAACATTAACTGAAAAGCAAAAAATAAATTTTGAGGCGGCGGCAAACTCGAAACTATATAGGTAGTTGCTGTTAACTGACGGACTCTTGTTGCTGCTACTGTTTCCATCATCAGACGATGGCAATGATACATGATTGTATAAACAACGAAACGTTTTCATCAAGGCGAGTGTAAAGACCCCAAACTCGAAATGGCTGCTGTTGACCCTCTTCGGCTTTCACCCTCAGACCTGCAATGACGACAGTGAAACTACAGATAAGTCTAATTTTCTTATCAAGATGAGTGAAATGAGGCCGGTCACGAAGAGATACCTAGCTACTGTTAACTGTTGAGTACCTCGCAACTGCCTTCAGTCTCAAACTCCAACCCCTTTTTTTATGATGGTAATATCATCAAATGAGTCCTCCCGCCCTGGGTGGGGCGGAAGGGACTGTCAGACTCGTATCCGTTTCGACCGCGCGGCCACGACGTTTTTTTTTAAATAAAAACCATCCCAAGTTTTTGTAAAAAAATGTAAAAGTCGATTCCCAAAAACCATAAATTTGTCAAAGCAATGGTTAAAAAGTTATAAGGGTTTGAACGTGGCCGCGCCATCGAAACTTTCCGAACCGCGCGGCCATGGAGATCTTTAAAACTAAGAGTCGCAGAGACCTGAAATTTTGGGAAATAGTAGATTGAATTTGTAAACCAAATGTAAAAATATAGAAAAAAATCCTGTGTTTATATTTTAGGAGCTGCAAGGCTAAAACCTCATGGCCGCGCCATTGAAACGGTGACGAACACGTTATCGCCGATATCTCGCTGAAAAAACATCTCAGACGTTTGAAGTTCTTTGTAAAATATAGATTTTAATTTGTCGAAACATGTAAAAATACAACAAAAAATCCTAGGATTATATTTTAGGAGCTATAAGACTAAAACCCCATGGCCGCGCCATCGAAACGTTGAAAATTTAGTTTTTCACCAATATCTCGCTGAAAAAGCATCGCAGAGGTCTGAATTTTTTTGTAAAACCTAGATTTGAATATGTCGAAACTACCAAAAATACAAAAAAAAATCCTAGGTTTATGTTTCAGGAGCTGTTGAACAAAATCTCAAATACATCTTTATCTCGATTAGGGTGACCACGGATTATTATTTACAGAGAACTTTCCACCTATTTTTATATTAGAAATGATATTATCTCAAGGATTCGAATTTAAATGAAACAATAAGGTACGTAAAAAAATCATGTTATTTCTTTAAAAATCACAGATTGTTCGCTTACACTAGGACATACATTTCTTTAAAAATCACATAAGTCACAGATTGTTAGCTTACACTAGGACATACATTTCTTTAAAAATCACATAAATCACAGATTGTTGGCTTACACTAGGACATACATTTCTCACAATCTGTGTTTAATGTGATTTTTAAAGAAATGTATGTCCTAGTGTAAGCTAACAATCTGTGACTTATGTGATTTTTAAAGAAATGTATGTCCTAGTGTAAGCCAACAATCTGTGACTTATCTGATTTTTAAAGAAATGTATGTCCTAGTGTAAGCGAACAATCTGTGATTTTTAAAGAAATAACATTATTTTTTTACGTACCTTATTGTTTCATTTAAATTCGAATCCTTGAGATAATATCATTTCTAATATAAAAATAGGTGGAAAGTTCTCTGTAAATAATAATCCGTGGTCACCCTAATCGAGATATTTAAGATTTTGTTCAACAGCTCCTGAAACATAAACCTAGGATTTTTTTTTGTATTTTTGGTAGTTGCGACATATTCAAATCTAGGTTTTACAAAAAAATTCAGACCTCTGCGATGCTTTTTCAGCGAGATATTGGTGAAAAACTAAATTTTCAACGTTTCGATGGCGCGGCCATGGGGTTTTAGTCTTATAGCTCCTAAAATATAATCCTAGGATTTTTTGTTGTATTTTTACATGTTTCGACAAATTAAAATCTATATTTTACAAAGAACTTCAAACGTCTGAGATGTTTTTTCAGCGAGATATCGGCGATAACGTGTTCGTCACCGTTTCAATGGCGCGGCCATGAGGTTTTAGCCTTGCAGCTCCTAAAATATAAACACAGGATTTTTTTATATTTTTTACATTTGGTTTACAAATTCAATCTACTATTTCCCAAAATTTCAGGTCTCTGCGACTCTTAGTTTTAAAGATCTCCATGGCCGCGCGGTTCGGAAAGTTTCGATGGCGCGGCCACGTTCAAACCCATATAACTTTTTAACCATTGCTTTGACAAATTTATGGTTTTTGGGAATCGACTTTTACATTTTTTTACAAAAACTTGGGATGGTTTTTATTTAAAAAAAACGTCATGGCCGCGCGGTCGAAACGGACACTCAGACTCTTACTGACTAAAATCCACCCGTGTTCCTTCCTATGCCCTTTACGTTCCGGGGCCACGGTAACCTGGAAGAGTTTTTGTCCGCATCCCAGGGTGCACCGGCCCGAAAAACTGGTCTTCCCCTCGGGTGTCCGTTTCGACCGCGCGGCCACGACGTTTTTTTTTAAATAAAAACCATCCCAAGTTTTTGTAAAAAAATGTAAAAGTCGATTCCCAAAAACCATAAATTTGTCAAAGCAATGGTTAAAAAGTTAGGGTTTGAACGTGGCCGCGCCATCGAAACTTTCCGAACCGCGCGGCCATGGAGATCTTTAAAACTAAGAGTCGCAGAGACCTGAAATTTTGGGAAATAGTAGATTGAATTTGTAAACCAAATGTAAAAATATAGGAAAAAATCCTGTGTTTATATATTAGGAGCTGCAAGGCTAAAACCTCATGGCCGCGCCATTGAAACGGTGACGAACACGTTATCGCCGATATCTCGCTGAAAAAACATCTCAGACGTTTGAAGTTCTTTGTAAAATATAGATTTTAATTTGTCGAAACATGTAAAAATACAACAAAAAATCCTAGGATTATATTTTAGGAGCTATAAGACTAAAACCCCATGGCCGCGCCATCGAAACGTTGAAAATTTAGTTTTTCACCAATATCTCGCTGAAAAAGCATCGCAGAGGTCTGAATTTTTTTGTAAAACCTAGATTTGAATATGTCGAAACTACCAAAAATACAAAAAAAAATCCTAGGTTTATGTTTCAGGAGCTGTTGAACAAAATCTTAAATATCTCGATTAGGGTGACCACGGATTATTATTTACAGAGAACTTTCCACCTATTGATTTATGGTTTTTGGGAATCGACTTTTACATTTTTTTACAAAAACTTGGGATGAGTTTTATTTAAAAAAAACGTCGTGGCCGCGCGGTCGAAACGGACATTCCCCTCGGACGTATCCGAGAGGGATCTGCAGTCCACGGGCGCACGTGGAGGTTTCCTGTCATAGCGCCCCAATGACGCATGACATAGCCGGAGGTAATTTAGACGGGGTAAGAAGCACCAGCGATGCCCTTCTTTTTCTGGACCTTTTATAACAGTTGCAGTGTCGTGAGTCGTAACACCTGAAAACGCTTGTTACCTGATAGAGACGCCATATTTTTAGCTAGACTGATCTATCAGTTAGAAATAAAACATGCCGGCCACATACGTTCCGGTATACTTGCGCAAGTCTGGACTTGTACAAACACAGGACAGTGAAAATGTTAGGAATTTGTGCAAGTATCTTCCCACGCACGTTACACTATACTTGCGCAAGTCTTCATTTGCGCAAGTATACTTATACCGTGTATGACCGGCATAACCAATGTCTTCTGCAGACTTGCGCAAACTGTGGAAGCGCTAGACCGAATGTGAATGTTCTACGGCATCAGCTTAGCAAGGCTTCTTAGTAGAAGCTGTGTACAAACTGGTAAGGAATCAACAACACTTGTCTTGAGACCGCCGAGCCCGCCGCCGATGTCACCGACGAATTTATTATTTTTTGCTTCGATTCATGCGCTCGAGGTGCGATCGCTAAGCCCCTTCGTACACTAGGCGATGCAAGTCTCCGATACCTTACGATTTTGGTATTCATTGACGCGTGCTTGTGTTCGAACCTCTATGAGTTTGTATTGCGATAGCCGCTTGGATACCGAAGTCGTAAGGTACCTATCGGAGACTTGAGTCGTCTAGTGTACGAAGGGCCTAAAGGTGCGCGATCTGGCGGCGTGGACCCACTTCGCCTCCACAACCAACGCCACTATAGATTTGACAATGTTTCATTCGGAAAACTTTTCAAGCTACGTACCTACCCAACATAAGCAAATAAGTACCTAAGTACACTCTATGTGGAAACGATACCTTACAAGAAAGGGCGTCCGTGGAATAAGACATCATGGCAGCCAAAGGGGAGAAAGCAGCCGAAATGGCACAGAGCATGTTCTGTATTTTTTTAGGCGTAATAAAGATAAGATACGTATTGAAAGTTCACGACGTCCCGTAGTTTTCGTCTTCATCCGTAGTGGTTGTATAAACATCACGATTACGTGTCGGTGGTAGGCACGCTCGCGGTGCGGAAACGGCGCGACCGTTGATTTCACTTTCATTTTATCAGCGTGGAAAATCCAGCGTTATCCGCCGCTGATTCCCACAGATGTTACTTTTTTATTTCAATTGTCTCGTTCTTTTTCTTATTTGGGTGGCAATGCGGATGGCTGTTGAAAAGTAAGAGTCATGTTTTTTGTGACATTGAGGAACGTTAGTGGGGACAATATTATGATACCTAATGTGGTGTTAATAACAACTATTGCTATTTCATCGAATCTTTTCTATCTTCAAGTAGTTGTTGTAGTTTGACAGAATGATGTAGATAGGTATATTGATATGCTGGCGTCTGTACTAGATAATTTATAGGACGGTGGTTGTTCAATTACCGTACAGAATTTAAAAAAGATTTTGTTATCAAAATAGGTACCTAATTAAAAGTCTTGGAAGACTATAGTTAGTAAGAAAGACTTTAGTGTTGACCATAACCAAAATAGTTTTAATACGATTTAGGTGGATGGGTAGTAAACTATATACCTAACTAAAATATCGGTATTCAGGCACTGGAACATGTGGCACGTAAACATGCTAATTGCTAACCAGACTGGCTCAAGAACCTGACATAAATCACAGCGAGACAATGTATTAGGAGCTGCAACAAAGATTATAATATCTTCAGGAGATGTATGTTCCTACTGTATGTCAACACAGTTGTTAAGAACTACTGCAAAATGCACGTGTATTGTAGCATCGATGCAGCTCGGTGAGGGCGCGAGTGGGGGCTGGATCTCGGTAATAGGTTTTTGGCGCGGAGAGAAAGTACGGGTGGTGGTGGCCGAAGACCCCTGCTCAACGCACTCGGTGGACTCCGCGCGGCCGCGGCCGACACTCGGCCGCCGTTTCATGGGCAATCCGTTTGCGAAATAATGCCATTGAATCGCTGACGCCGAATTTGCCAGTGAACGCGCTGAGCGCGGAGATGACGCGCAAATAAATAGTGGTGCGCACCAATGATAACGAGCCCTCGACCCCGGATACCCACTACAATGTGCCAATGGAGTATTGTGACTATAACATACGTGGTCCTTGTATTGAACTCGTGCGATGCCAGGGAGATCATTTCGCGGGATGCTGCTGCCCCCGTCAACCACGTGAGTAGAGGTTGATTATCATAGAAACGACAGTATCAGACCGTGGATGCGCTATCGGTCACAGCTGCATGTGGTTCGGTGCAATGACTTTGAATGCACTTTTACTTTCATTAGTTGTGTGCTTCTTGCAGTCTTGTTTACTTTTTATCAACAATCAGCGGTTTTATCAATTTATCTCAGTATTAACTTTCTGAAAGTTGAAAATAAAAGTAAAATACTTAATCAACATTTTAAAAAATGTACGAGTAGTGAATCACAAAGTCTGTTCCGATTAGATTTTTTTTAAATTAAAATTTAAACGCCAATGGCTCCTTGCAAATCAGGTACCCTGGGGTGGGTCTGGGTTGTTTAAAATTCTAAGAAGTTTCGATCCTTCATCGATTTAATACTAACGATTCATCGAAATGGCATTCAGAGGTGAACTACCTACCTAATTAGTGGAGAGTAGGTACTTAGTGAAAGGACATAATTGATTAATTAGGTACTTTATGATAAAGGTTTGTAATTTTCTTACCCACCGAGTTAAAAAAAAATAAAGAAAGCAATTTAAATAGCAAACCAACTTATGCAAGAAAAAAAAACGAAGTGAAGCTACTTTTACCGTATTTTCACGGTTTATTTCATTTCTTTCCGGATATTTCGAGTATTTTCTAACTTGTTCATCCGCAACTACAAGCGTTACATTCAAATTAACCGCGAAAAGGGGTTAATTTAAATAATTACTGTATTTTTATTTGAGGTAAGACAGTTTACTCTTTCAAGAAATACGTTAAAATACATTCTCTGGTTTAGCTTTATCAAAGCTTTAATGTTTGGTCTCACGGCTGAGACATCCTCTCTATAAGAGGAAGTGGGCTGTAATCTAACACACGGCCTTTGAGACCTTAAAGCACATGAGTTCACATTTAAGTTCTTTAGAACATGCCTGTTTCTAAACGATGTTTACTCCACCGTTTTATTAGTAAAAGTAAAGATAAAGAATAAAATATACTTACACAAAGTTGGTTGCATAAAAGCAATAAAACATTATGTTATTGTTATGGTCAGCATGAGACCGCATAATCGCTGTCATTGCCGACCGATTGACACACTTAATATATTATGAGTTTAAGTATCGATGGTAACAAAAGTTATGTAAGAAAAGTTAGAATAGAATGTAATTTTCGCTGTCTTCTGATAAATTTTTCTTTGTTTTTGTACAATTTCTTCGGAATAATATGTATGTTTTAGTGGTAAAAAAATAAAATTGTATTGTAAGGGCCGGTGTTCATGACGGGGCCCCTCTTTGAGGGTTAAAGCCCTGCCGGGGTCTCGGCCTCTCGGGACAAACGAGCTACCGTGACCCCTGAACGTAAACGGCTATTGAGGGACACCGTGGATTTTAGTCTGACAGTCCCTCCTGCCCTGCCCTGGGTGCGAGGACTCATATAAAAGGGCCGATGTTCGCAACTTCTCGCGCACGGAGTCTTTACAGTAAAATGTCTTTTAAGTCATAATTAGAGAAAAATCAAACTTTATCGGTAACATAACATTAGGGCCTTGCTAACAGGAAGTTCTGCTAATGGACGTTTATAATGAGCACAATAAAGACTACTACATAATATAATTATTTCCACGGCTATAACAGATTATGGAGCTGGTGCTTTTTCAAAAATTTAGTTTCTGAACCAAAATGCACATACTTTTGATGAGAGTCCATTTTCAAGTTCTTTCTCAATGACTTGCTCAAAAGTTTGAGATTAAACCTTTCTGCCCAGCTGGTAATTAAATGAATAGATGATGCGGATATGCACTACTTTCGCTGATTACGTATCTGTCTATGTTACACAAGATTTAATTTGATAATTTGGCTACCCATTCCAACAATCTTCTAGAGAACAATGCCAATTATCGCTAAGCTGAAAATAATTGGCGTCTAAAGTGGTTTAAGATAGAATACTGGCTTTCGAAGCTATTAGTTTTATTTTAAAAGTTTTGCACATGGAAGTACAAGGCGGACTTTAATGCCATAGGCATTTTCTTCCAGTCTAGCTATTGAAGTATTTCTTATCCTAGTACCTAATCTTATGTTAGTAATTTTATAAAACTTGCGGGGGTTGGTCTGTGGATGGGTGGTCATAGGGTATCGTGTTATCCCGTTACTGGGTTGTGGAGGCCCGGTAGGCAGTCGCTCCATGTAAAATACTTACATTATGCTGCACTTGGTTCGACTGGAAGCCGACTCCAATATAGGTAGTTGGAAAAATGGCTAGGTTGATGAGTAACTTTAAATGTAAAATCCCAATACCTAGCTATTAACATGACCTTTCAGTTTTTGTCTGTTTCAAAATTGATTGCGTTCTTCACTATGAGTGAGTATGACTAATGCAGTGTTTTGATTAAATTTTGGCGCCGATGAGACGGGATGTGGTCGTGTGCAATACATTCTCAAAATGTCATGGATAGATGTGTAAGATTACCTATAATAACTGGTTGACCGAGCTTTGCTCGGTTTTTAAAATGTTTATATCTTGGGAACCGAGCTTTTTTTTTCTCGAACCTGGGACCTTGATAAATCGATTCCTTGAGCCGAAAAACCCCTAATCTGTAACTTTCATGAAAATCCTTGGAGCCGTTTCCGAGAACCTGATTATATATAAATATAGGTACTTACAAGAATTGCTCGTTTAAATTATTAGATATTTGTACCTATAATATTCTATGTTCTGTGTCAACATTAAACTTAACATCGGCATTTAATGTTAATGTTAACACATAAGTGCAAATTAATGTTTGATTTGATGATGTTAATTTTCTGCTGTGTTATTTAAGTTTGTGTTTTAAGTTGTGACTATCTATAGAACTTCTTTTGCATAATGCCAAATCTGTGTTTTTGAATTAAGAAATGTTCGTCGCTGTTTATAATCTATTACATTCATATTCTATTAATTAAACACTGATCACCTAATAATTGTCAGTTACCTACTTAAATAAAATGAGTAAACCCTATTTTTAGGGTTCCGTAGTCAACAAGGAACCCTTATAGTTTCGCCATGTCCGTCCGTCCGTCCGTCTGTCCGCAGTTTAGCTCAGAGACGCACAGTACTAGAGAGCTGTAATTTGGTGTAAATATACGGATTTGTTGTGCCGAAAAAGTGGTAAAATAAAATCTCGTAAAATATTTTTTTTTAGGGTACCTCCAGTACTTAGGTACACGTAAAGTGAGGATTTTTTTTTTCTCGCGTACCCCTTAGTGTGGGGTATCATTAAATAGGCCTTTAAAAAATAATGATAGTTTCCATTAACAATTTTTTAAAAAAAAAATTTGTTTGTGAAATATTAAGCTTTAAAGTGCTAAATTTTGCTCGATTCGAGTGTCCCCCCCCTCTACCAGCTAAACGGTTATGTTTGGGGGTGTGAAAAAATTCACAATGGTAGTCTATATAACGAAATTTAAAAGAAAATTATCATGACTAAGTAGGCTTTACAACTTTACGAGTAATAGTCGACCAACTTATAAAATGTACTTGGATATCATATTTTCTTAACAAAATGTATCGGAGATAACTGCAAATGTAAGTTTGTCAACTTTATTTTTACAGCTTTTGTAGGTATGTTTTTTGGGGATAGGTAGGTTTATATCGTCAACAATTTTTAAGTAAATTCAAAAAAAAGAGGAGGTTCTAAATTCGTTGTAATCTTTTTTCTTATGTATTTTCCCCGATTTCTCAAAGACTCCTGGACCGATTTTGAAAATTCTTCTTTTTAAAATAAAATTCAGCGAATCAGTTTAGTTAGTTCGCATAAGTATTTTGATGGGCAACTACGGAACCCTACACTGTGCGTGGCCCGACACGCACTTGGCCGGTTTTTTTTTAATAAACTTACTAGACTTCTGTAGACGTGCCCTTATCTTCGTGACGAACTTTGAGAGTATGACCCGTATTATACCTATATGATTTTGTAATCTCTTATCATTTAAATAAAAAAAAAACATCCTTATTGGGAAAAGTGAATTAACAGAAATTTAATTAGGTAGGTACCTATATTTATAGTGTTGGCGTGATAACAAATCAAGATGTTTCGAGGTTGTGTGTTTCAGGTATCAACACATTTATGATCTAATTAATTGAATCCTTGGACACTTTTTTTTTTGCGTGGTAAAATCATCAAATGAGTCCTCCAACTCCGGGCAGGGCGGGAGGGACTGTCAGACTTCTACTGACTAAAATCCACGGTGTCCTTCATAGCCTGTTATGTTCTGGGGTTACGGTAAGGGAATAATCCCGCGACCCCGGCAGGCTTTGGCCCTCTGAGAGGGCCAAACGCGGTCATTATGCTGACGCTCTTTGAGGCGCGCGTGGGACACAACGCGCCGTCGACCCGGACATGATCCTTGGTCGGGCAGTGAGTTGCCCTTTACTCGCTGCCCGCATCATGCCCGCGCCTACGGTGGCCGGAGATCATCAAGCGACGTCTGTCGCCGTGGGCGTCTACCACTGCGGCTGGGGCGGAGGGAGGACGCTGTCCTCTCTCGCTCGCGGCCCGCCTCCTCCTTCACGAGCATTACTGCCTCGCAGAAGGAGCAGACCGCTTCCCACTCCGTCTCGTCCCGCAGCATGGCCGCGACCAATGCTGGGCGCGAGAGGTCTCCGCCTATCGCAGCCGGAGGACACGTCGGTGCTCCGCCCAAGCTGGACAGTCTTGCACTGTATGCTCCACCGTGTCCTCCGGGCGATCTTCGCAGTGGTAACACCCAGGCGTCTCCTCCTTTCGCATCAGACACAGGTACCTCCCGAAACTTCCGTGTCCGGTGAGAACCTGCGTCAAGCGGTAGGTCAGGGCGCCATGACTTCTCTCCAGCCACTCCTCAAAGAGGGGTCTTACAGAGATTTGTAACAAAATTATACAAAAACTGCCATCCTGCTACAGTATTGGTAGCAGGATGCCCATAGACTGAAATTCATACCCCGGGAAACATAGAATAACCGCAGAAAGTACATTTCAATGGGTCAGACAGGATCACTGGATTGTCGAGGTGATTTATTCCTATTACCTCTTTGGTAAATCTTATTTTTGGAAATACCTTCTTAAAAATACCTATAGTATTGGGAGTAGGTACATAGCTGGTAGATACAGCTTTAAAATCGAGTTGGCACCTCGAGATTAATATAGGTACCTACGTATACGTATTTTGTCAGGGCACTTAATTAATTATAATATATCTGTAAGTAATACAGACTGGGAAAAGCCAGCAGTTTCGGTTTTTACACTTAGAGAGTAGACCCCGGTGTGTAGAATTTCCAAAGTACTTACTTTGGACTTTGGTACTAATAGATCTATTTATTATAGACGTTCGGCTTTCCCTCATCATTCAAATTGTTATATGATTGGCCATTATAAGCTTCTCGTAGAGAAAGAAGTATGCAGGGATACTGAATATTATCGGTTTTCGAAAAGTAATTACTACCTACAGCAGTATAAAAATGCATGTTTTTCTCAAATGAATTCTTACATGTTGTGAATTACATATTGAATTGACCAATCCCTGGTATGGCGAGCCTCCATTTATCTAAAATGTTCTGTTGATTACGATTTATCTCATATTATACTCTAAGAAGGTACCTATTCCTGCCATAAACTACTTCTTAGCCATAATCACCATAAATCGGTCCCTATCATAATTTCAAACCACGCATTGTCTGAGCTACAGTTAAGTACTAATGCCGATACAATGGTTGAAGGTATTTCTGTTTTCCTTATTATTTACCGCCTGCTTGTAAATCCAGCTTGTTCGAAATATATCGCCGAGGCTACTTACTTTCTTACATTTTGATAAACGGCTACGGATAACAAAAACGAGAGCACCACAACAATTACCTCGTGAAAGGCGCCTCGCAATCATACTTTGGAAAGTAGTTTACTTGCTGACCTTACGAATTCACGGGTATAGTACAATAAAAGCGAATGCGGTGAAAATGACGCCAATCAGCCGTAACCACCTACTTCGATGATTTTGTATCAAGATTTGGTTGTTTTGGTTTGGGTAAAATTCTATGCACCATTTTATTTTCAATGGCACGTGCCTCACTAATAAATTAAATTCGAAAAGTTTTACTTTTCATTTATGATCATTGTAATCTTCAAGTTGCTTTGAAAATAACGACTAAGTTGTTTATCAAAGCACTGGTTCACAGACTTAACTGGAGGAAACCGATCCTAATGGAGCTCTTTGATATTATCACAATTCAGACCTTTGAAGTTAATCGTCGTGCTTTCAAGATGTACAACGACCTTATGTTATTGCAGCCTCTCTAAACATAATAGCTGTGAGGGCTTTGAACGGCAATTGTTATGCAAAAAGGAAAGGCATTTCAGTAGATATGGTAAATGAACATTCAATTGAATTTGCTTTAGTAACTGCAGCTGTAGAATAGTTTCATACTTGTAGTTAGCAAGAATGGAGTTAGATAAATTAATTGTTACAACGTACAAAGACAGAAACGGCAGACATACTTAGTAAAGAACCGTTTAGAACATATTCATAACGACGCGACGTAAAACATTACAAGCAAGATATAACAGATAATAGACCGAGTTCCAAATATTGAAATCTGAAAGTTTTCGATATAAGGAATCGCGTTTTGGAACTCGAATGGTGTTGGACAGGACACAGGATGAGGCTGGTAAAAAAGTGTGGAGATTTACACAAACAAAAGACAGTTCTATAGCTAGCAGTGGGCGAAGTCAGATTGTGGATGATGATGATAGTGATGAAGCTCGTTAAAATTGACGATGATTTACGAACGCAGTCCAATTAATTCTTGGCAGTCCCAAGACGACAAGGCATGTCTCCAAAAACATTCAAACGAGGGTTAGTATTACGTCTAAACAAGCACCAGCATACTGACTACTAGTTGGCTGCTATCAGCAACTTGTCTAATTTAGCGTGCAGTATTAAGCAACGTGTCATTGTCTCAGTTCCATTGTCCGGTCCTCGCCACCCGACATTGAACTTCAGGCTCCAAGTGGACCAGTAATCGCTGCCATGGTCAATTACGACACCTATTCATCACTATTAGGGTCACGGAACAGTGTTTCAGGCGAATGTGTAGTGATTTCTAGATTTTGTTGTTTTTCATTTTCTACCTTGACATTATTTGGTTATTTAACAGGTATTGTTGCTAATTTATCTACAGTGTTGGCTATTTTTTCTATTGATTTTATCGTCAATTGAAACTTATTTTGATTACACATCAGCCCGATTACAGATTTCTGTTAGTATATTTTCAATGGTCAGAACCTATTACAATATGTGAGCCCGGTCTCAGATAACTTAAATCTCAGTAATCTGCATTATTACCTGACTGAGAGTTGCAGTATAAAGTATCTGACCTCATATACCCCGCTTCATATGGTTGTCTCACATTGAAATTCTTCTAGCGACTTTGCTCTATTTAAAACCAAACAGCATTCGATATTGAATACAAACATTATCTAACTTCCTACCCACTGGCACAGATGACCATATATAAGAGACAGTGTCCACATGTTGTGGACCTTAGCCTCATAAGTGGTTATGTCATGATTGTTAGCTAACTGGCAACAACACGCGGTGACAGTTTCGTCACAAGCTTACATGAGTGGGTCACCAGAGGGAAAGTAAGTATCATTGCACATCCATCAGTTGGCGACGTGCAGTCGTCTGTTATTTGTGAGTAGGTACTGTGATAATATATACAGCCCAGTTTGGTAAATGACACAGTTCTTCCAAATAAGGAAGTTGGGATTCCCAGCACGAGGGTCTCTGTAAAAAACAGATTCATGCCCATTTTGGTGATGTTACGAAAGCCGCAGACATATTTGATTTCGAAGTTTAAGAATTTCTAATAGGCATCTTAAAATAACGTCTAGGCCCGATTTCCAAATCAGAATGAAAGGCATTATTCAGTCTTAGAGGCATTCAAATACATTCGAACTAACGGCTTCCTAATGTACTTCAAATTACCAGTCATCGTCAGTCGTGAGATCAGCGAAAGTTTAAGTGCGTCTGAAATTAAAATGGAATAAAAAAGGATAATAATGTGCCGGAACACGGCTGTTAAGATTGTGAAAGCAACATTGACATTAGTCGCCAATTAACAGCGGCCATTGCGCAACCATGGCGTGCGCGATACCCGCGAAAGTAAACCGCGCTGCCAACATTAAAATGGTAAACAAAACTTATGTAAGTGCATTTCCGACGGAACCATCAGATACCAGTTCTGATATTATGTAATATGCATAAAAGTCAACACCAATTTACATGAACCTTTACGAAATGTAGCACGATTACCTACTTCCGATTGCAGCGAGCATGCAATGATGACTGATAGCTTAAAGTCACGTGTTATGTAACGACATGCTAGCTCTCGAAACGTGATGGGTTAAATGGAAACACACTAGTCAATCTTGGTTAACACGAAATTAATGCATTCGTAACCTATCGTCAATCTGGTAGGGTCTAATATCGGTCTATTAAATCAGTTAGGTATAATGAAGATCGAAATCTTGAGTAAAGCCCATGACGATCTTGCTCCAAACTCATTTTAAAATTTTGAAAAGTAAAGAAGTATTCCTTTATATTTCCAGGTGTCATCGGGTAACAGAACGCAACGGTTCCTGTTTGATGCCATATTCGGGCTGGAGGTGCCACTCCTAGAGGAGCAGAGCGTCGAAGATGATGAAGAGGATAACCAGATCAAAGAGTGCTCCTGTGGTATGTAGAAATATTCAGTCACATGTAAATATAATGCAATTAAGCTATATTTCACTTTTAGGTTAGACAGTCATAATATTTCTGTAGGAGAATGAGACTTTATAACTTTATCATCGTTCAATCTTGCACATCGAACAAATGGAATATTCGAAAACTTTCGTCATACACGAATATATATCAAAATTAAGTAAATTAAGTGAATTATGAACGCCTAAAATCTCATAAAGCGTTCCGAACATATCAAACTTATAATAGAGAAACTCCATCAGAATATCGCATATAAAATGTAACAGGTACAGAACCTGTTAATTTCTTCTGATTATGCGTGTACAGTCAATGTAAAGCAGGCGTCATCAATTAGAATAAATCAGCACACTAGTTAGCAGTTGCAGTTTCTAGTTTTCCAATCTTAGTCTTTTAGTTAGCACTGCAAGTTCTATTAGCCACTATAAGGACCCGAGTTGACGATCGAACAGCATTGGTTGGAGATAACAATGATCCAATAAACATTTGAAATCATTGGTTCAGTTCTGTCAGAGATTCTGCAATTTTGATCATAATTCAATCTAATAGTCAACATTCGGTCGTAAACCTGTGGCCTTACATTTTCAAGCAATTCTAATTTTCTTCATCCACATTGTCGTTCACATTTTAGAGTGCGGCAGGGCAAACCCACTCCCTAGAAAGATGGGTAAGTCGTATATGTGTACAGCACGAGAAATTGTTTGTACCTACTTTTGTTCACCCGTAGTATTAGACAGCACCTTGTGTATTTACCCTGTAGTTTCAGCATATTGGCGATCATAGGCCTGACATTATCACCGATTATTATTTTATGATCGTTCTGAATCATTACTTTGTACTGGTTTTGCTGCTTTCAGTCTGTATCTGGGTAAATGTCAGAATTAAGTGAAGCTTTACCAAAAGGCCAATCATTAAGATCGCCGATGTGTTTATCTCATATTAGATGTTGTATTTAATTTATTTAGATTAGTTTTGTAGTTACCCCCCCAAAAGCATGTTTTGTAATATCTAATAATTTGTAATACCTAAAGAAACTGTATCCAATGTTGTATTTAACTAATAATTGTCTCTGCACGTAATAACAACTTACTTTTTGGTTATTCCTCCCTTTACACCCTGTGGTTTGTGTATGCTCGAATTTCTTATTATTGCTGTTTGCATTTAAAAACGAAATAATTTTGGTTGGTTTATTTATCTGTGTATCATTAGATTTAAGAAGGTGTAATAATAGAATATTAACAAATGTCCTTTTTAATATTGTCCTGTTTGTATTAGATTAGTTAACCACTTTAAGTTTTTTTTTTGTTAGTAATAAGACTTTTAAGGTCCAAAACTTAGACACTCCTGCGTTTATTTGGCTCTCCGGTAAGAGATATACCCTAAATCATTAATAAGTTAGGCATAAATGATAATTAATTTTGGGATACCTATAGCCCATTTAGAAGACCAAAAGTGTGTTTAGTCGTCAAGATTGTTTTAGGCTATCACGGTTTTTTCCACAATTTAAAATGATCATGAAATCTCAAAAGAAAAACAATCAAGGAAGATATCCCGTAAGTGACATTTTAAGTCGTCAAGATGTATTTAACTAGGTATAGCATACAGAATATTGACGATGAAGCATTTATCTTCCTATTCAACGGAGAAGAAATCTGGTCCAGATAAGAGATAAACTGTTAAAATAAATCAATGTTTGCAAACAATTAACCTAACGAGATACTCGGATCTTTAGTCCCGTTCTAATATAAATGCTGCTATCTCATGATAATAATAAATGTTCGAAACCAGCAAAGGCACAAAACAATTCCATTTTGGAATTAGAGAATGGAATTCTGGCTAATTACCATTAACGATCATTCAAACAATTTCTATGTCTCCTATTAGTATAGTAGTTATAAAACAAGTTTTAAACGATTTTAAAACCTATGCATAAGGTTTGGTTGTACAAAACTTACATAATAATATAGCATAATTCATAAGAACATTACATAAAACGTTTGCAAAGCATTCGAATGCTTTGCTTCCTGTCTGAGAGGAAAGATAAATAAAGTTCATTAAGGGACATTAGAGTTAGTGTTTACACATAAACAGCTGTTCTGTGCACATAGTGGATAGGCCTGTGCATTGAACCGCCAGCACCGTTCATCACAGTGAAAGTGTAATGGACTCGATCTGCGCCCGCGCCGGATCGCGACCAACTCGCTATTAACTGCTATAACTCGTTATTTATACACTATTATTTCCCGTTCCTGTCAATGTACAGACGGGAGCAGAATTGCTTTAGAAGACAAATTGCTGAATGTTTGAATTGGAATATGGAAGGTCGTGGACCTTCATGGCGGAGATCTGAGGTGTAGCAATCTGGTTCAGAATCTAGAAAGGAGATTTCAAAGCTATAGGCTTATTATTATTTATTAATTTATATTTATTTTGTGTCTTTCTGGTTTGGATACCAATGATTTACACTTTTCCAAAGACATGTCAGGTTTTCACATGGAAATAAATCCAATTTACGCCAAGTTTAAGTCTACTAAGTAATTTGCTTAGAACATAAATGTATGTAAGTTTAATTGCTAGATAATCTGTGGTCGTAAATTATAGTTAAGTATCGTTTGTTGTAATTAACTTAATTACACAACGTGGCATTAGCTTCATGCTTGTCTCAATTCACACTTGGTTATGCTGAATAACCATAATAGTCACTAATGATATATGAACTGATCGATATTACGTAATTATGAATGTACATAATTATATGTAAATGGTTGTAGAATATGCCTGTAGAATTTCCCTTGTAAAGTAGTTTTAATTTTATAAGTAGAATAGAAATTAAGATAGAGATTCAAAATAAAGAAATCCTATTTTTAAATGTTTTAAAGGTTATTGAAATTAGTAAAACATTACCCAATAACCGAGTCTCACGATTAGACTAAAGACTCCACTTTTAACGAGTACCTACGTATCTGACTGAATGTATTTTCATAAAGACAAAAAAAAAAAAAACAATGTTAATGATTATGAGAAAACAAATGCAAAACATTCATAAACAGAACACAAAAAGAATAACAAACCATCCGTTGGTAATGATACAGCCGCACAGTTGACAGGAAATCTGTAGCAAGTACTAGCAATGACGTCGGTTCAATAAACTGCATTCACTTTCTAGAGTGTGGCGGGTCGAACCAGGAGAACCGCATCGTTGGCGGGATGCCGGCAGGCGCCAACCGGTACCCATGGATGGCGAGGATCGTGTATGATGGCCAGTTCCACTGTGGAGCTTCGCTTCTAACCAAGGAGTATGTGATCACAGCTGCTCATTGCGTCAGGAAGTAAGTGTATTACCTTATTTATTTGGAAATTTACTTCAATGTTCAAGGACATGTGCGACTTAGTTATCGTCTGGTATTACCAGTCTACATTATGAAGTTATCTATTTTAACGTTATGGAATTTGCTGGGTTTATTATAAATGGATCGAGAAAAAAATAAAACATCTTGACACATCTAATCTATCTAATATCTGTCTAATCTAATATCTTTAAACGAGCAATTCTTGTATATATTTATATATAATCAGGATCTCGGAAACGGCTCCAAGGATTTTCATGAAAGTTACAGATTAGGGTTTTTCGGCTCAAGAAATCGACTTATCAGGGTCCCAGGTTCGAGAAAAGCTCGGTTCCCAAGATGTAGACATTTTAAAATCCGAGCGAAGCTCGGTCAACCAGATATAGAATAGAATAGAATAGAATATACTTTATTGCGCACCAAAATTGTTACACATTTGTTGTATGAAATTGCTTATTCTAGGGTTACAATGGCGGTCTTATCGCTAATAGCGATATCTTCCAGACAACCTGTTAGTGAAATACGGATTTAAAATAAAAAGGTGGAGGTAGTTAGTGGTGCACTGAAAAAACATGTCGACTTCTACTTTACAAAATTTAAAAGAAAAACAGTTGAAATCATAATTATAGATAACTTAAGCTACATAAAATTTAAAAATATATTACATATATAAATACAATTAAATATATATATGTATATTATGTGCTCTCTAACAAATTAATGGCAGAGGAAAGAAAGTAGATTGGTGATGATAATTAAGAACGGGGCAAAAAATAGATAAATAACGTTACAGAGAATGAAAATGATTTGCTACCAAGTTTTTAAAGACAACTAAAGACTGGGCTTGTCTTACCGACACGGGCAATGCATTCCACAAACGGATAGCTTGGACCGTAAATGACTGGTCATAAAATTTCGTGAAATGAGCAGGCATCACGAGACTCAAATTCTCCGATGATCTCAAGTGTCTAAGATGTGTGTCATGAAGGAACTTGAAACGTTCTTTGAGGTAAAAAGGGGTTGTGGGATTAAAGAGAATACTGTAAAGTAGTGATAAAATATGTATATAATTATAACAAAATACGAAACGAACTTCCATGTCAAGACGGCTTTTAAACCTTTCAGGAAGGGCCTTTCCGTGTAGCCTTGCCCATCCGAGTACGTAATTTGCAAAATCGACAAAACCATTTCCTTTTACAACAAAGTAAGCGGCATGCACTATGTTTATAACATACTTGTTGAGGTCGACTTCCAGTTAAACCAGGAAGTTAGCAGATATGCAATCGAAATGATAGGTTCGTTACAGCCAATTACTGTTTAGAAATCGAAACGTTTAAGTTACATGTTTCTTGAAGTCAGAAACTTTATTATTCTGTCGTTCAATAAATCATGTATCTGGTAACTGATGATCTATGAGATTGGTGTTTTAATTTGGAGTACCATTAATTAACAGAGGAATAGATAGAATCAATTTTTGCCTACAAATGCAGATTAGTTTTTCCAGTCGTTATCACTTGTAGGAAAATATCTTTGGGTTTAAAATCGCAGCTGTTGGTCAGTTATAAAATTGTTTCTGTTTTTGTTAATTGGTTGGGTTGTATTAAGCATTTAAAAAAGCATTGTACATATTCAATATACATTACGCCTGACTGTTCACACTTTACGATTTGTTATGAACAGCTCATTAGACATTATCTTTGATGTAACACATGCGTGTGTCGGTATACTTTCTTGATTTTTTTTAAATTGAAACTATCTTCGCCTATCTAAGTACTCATCGGGAACTATTATTTCCACTTACGAAATCATCAATGATGGAAGTTCAAACTTCTCTTGTCATAACTGACTGAGGTCGTCCGATGTTACTTTTGAATATTTACAATGATATTATAAAATTTAGATAAATTTTCTTAATTTTCCTAGATACCCTTCTTTGTGTTGTGCTTCAAAGAGTTTCGCCGACCGATATAAATGGGATTAAAGGCAGGTGGAAAAAAATTATGATGACCCTTGTAAGCCTATATATAATTCGAATGATCTCTTACCATACCTTTACCTGTGTGCGATCTTCGTTTACTTCATCATTTTTCACTAATTTTCTTCATAAGTATAATATAAATCTCATTATTCTCAAAAGCTGTTCAATAGGAAACAGTAGATGAGATGTAACTAACACAAATTGTTATACAATTGTTATATCGATACTATGTGTAACGACGCGTGCGCACACGCAATGTTGCATTGAGTTAATTTACACTGCGCTTATTTACTATTCAAATACGAGGCTCATGTCTTTCCGGCTACCATACCACCAGTAAATCATTCCTACATACTTCTCTGCAACGTGAATTCATTGCTCCTGAAAAACGAATACTTATTCGTTTTTCGATTTTATTTTCATTAATCTTTCTAGTAAAATGTAAAATGCCTTAATTTACGAGACATTTACATACAATGCTATTTGCTTCTATGTAAATAATGCAGTCATTCTTTAAAGCGATATTAATTCATCATTTAAATTCATCGTGGTCCGATTTTTTATCTGATTTACGCACCTAATTTAAATGTCATAAGTGTGCGAAATCATTTTCAATCGCGACATTTACAACTTCATAAATTAATAGTGTTTTATGTCTTTTGTTAAATGTCGAAAGAGGAAAGCTGGTGGCCAAGCGACATAATCACCGGGCACGCCGCAATTGCGGCGGTAAGACCCCTCTTTGAGGAGTGGCTGGAGAGAAGTCATGGCGTCCTGACCTACCGCATGACGCAGGTCCTCACCGGACACGGAAGTTTCGGGAGGTACCTGTGGCTGATGCGAAAGGAGGAGACGCCTGGGTGTCACCACTGCGAAGATCGCCCGGAGGACACGGTGGAGCATACGGTGCAAGACTGCCCAGCTTGGGCGGAGCACCGACGTGTCCTCACGGCTGCGATAGGCGGAGACCTCTCGCGCCCGGCATTGGTTGCGGCCATGCTGCGGGGCGAGACGGAGTGGGAAGCGGTCAGCTCCTTCTGCGAGGCAGTAATGCTCGTCAAGGAGGAGGCAGGCCGCGAGCGAGAGAGGACAGCGTCCTCCCTCCGCCCCAGCCGCAGTGGTAGGCGCCCACGGCGACGGACGTCGCTTGATGATCTCCGGCCACCGTAGGCGCGGGCATGCGGGCAGCGAGTAAAGGGCAACTCGCTGCCCGACCAAGGACAATGCCCGGGTCGACGGCGCGTTGTGTCCCACGCGCGCCTCAAAGAGCGTCAGCATAATGACGGGGCCCCCCTCTCAGAGGGCCAAAGCCTGCCGGGGTTGCGGGATTATTTCCTCACCGTGACCCCGGTACATAAAGGGCTACTGAAGGACACCGTGGATTTTAGTCAGTACAAGTCTGACAGTCCCTCCCGCCCTGCCCGGGGTGGGAGGACTCATTTGATGATTTTACCACGTTAAAAAAAAAAAAAAAAAAAAAAAAAAGCGACATAATCACTCATAAAATATTAATAAATTGTTGATGTAATCTTCGACTAACTTTGTGGTTGAACCAAAGATGTAATGTCGTTAATAGTAAAATGATAAAAGCTTATTATGATGTAGATCTGTGTTTATTGCCTGTAGCACCGCCTCTAAATGAGTAAATTCAGTTTAATTTTCAATTTATCTTGGGTATTTGTATAAGTATGATCTAGAGATTGTGAAACCGGCCCTTTCTCTTTCATTACTGTAATTTCCTATTTCCTACTACCTATTTCCAGATTGAAGCGGTCTAAGATCCGCGTAATCCTGGGTGACCACGATCAGACCATCACGACGGAGAGTGCGGCCATCATGCGCGCCGTCACTGCTATCGTCCGTCATCGCAGTTTCGATCCTGACTCCTACAACAATGACATCGCTCTCCTCAAGCTACGCAAGCCTGTCAACTTCTCCAGAATCATCAAACCTGTTTGTTTGCCGCCTTCCGGTAAGTTAAGGTTCTTGTGAGACATCAAGAAATTCTCACAGTTTGTCGGGACGTAATTAGCCCAAAAATTTTTTTATACAGTACGAGTAACCGAGAGTCCAAAGTTACCCTTTTTGTTCTTGCATTTGTTTCTAAAGTTCAGGGAGACTAGACGAACTTATACGGTTTTATTACAAAACGTTTTTAAAAAGGTCGGGCTTTTGTATTTCTCGTAATCCACTTGCATAGTCGAAGGCGGCGTTTTGTAATTCGTGAATACATAAGTAGTTGATACCTACTCGTATCTTTTGCATACTGTCAGTTTTCAAACCATATTTTAATAATTTAAACTGTCATATTTCAGGTACAGATCCATCTGGCAAAGAGGGTGTTGTAGTGGGTTGGGGCCGAACATCCGAGGGAGGACAGCTGCCTGCCATCGTGCAGGAGGTGCGAGTGCCCATCCTCTCGCTGAACCAGTGTCGAGGCATGAAGTACAGAGCCTCGCGAATTACGAACAATATGGTGAGTGACTAATCGTATCATGTTCCTCACATTATCGGGGCTGTGGATGACAGATAAGCCGTCACTCCCTAGTACTGGTATTCAATCGCCCGGAGGACACAGTAGAGCATGTCGGCGCAAGACTGCCCCGCTTGAGCAGAGCACCGACGTGTCCTCACGGCGGCCATAGGCGGAGACTTCTCGCGCCCGGCACTGGTTGCGGCTATGCTGCGGGGCGAGATGGAGTGGGAAGCGGTCGACTCCTACTGCGAAGCAGTAATGCTCGTGAAGGAGGAGGCGGGCCGCGAGAGAGAGAGGACAGCGTCCTCCCTCCGCCTCAACCGCAGTGTTAGACGCCCGCGGCGTCGGACGTCGGCAGACGATTTCCGGCCACCGTAGGCGCGGGCATGCGGACAGCGAGTAAAGGGCAACTCGCTGTCCGACCGTGTTCCACGTGCGCCTCAAAGAGCGTCAGCAAAATGACGGGGCCCCCTCTCAGAGTGCCAAAGCCTGCCGGGGTCGCGGGACTTATTTCCTTACCGTGACCCCCACAGGTGACCCCGGAACATAAAGGGCTATTGAAGAACACCGTGGATTTTACTCAGTACAAGTCTGACAGTCCCTCTCGCCCTGCTCGGGTGGGAGGACTCATTTGATGATTTTACCACGCCAAAAAAAAAAAGAAAAAAAAGGGCTTCACGGAGCACTTTTTGAGTATCGCTGGTCTAATTAATTAAATCGTTTGTTTGCAGTTATGTGCTGGCAGAGCATCAACGGATTCGTGTCAAGGCGACAGTGGTGGCCCACTCCTCATACAAAACGGAGACAAATTCCAAATTGTCGGTGAGTGACAAAAAATTGGTTGGTAGTAACCACTGCAGAAATAAAGTACGGAGACCTGATTATGTGCTACGATGAGACCCTCACAACCTTAATTTTATGTCAGCTCCACATTAGTGCCATGAACCCCCGTGAACAGGAGCGAACGAGAATGTGGATGATTTTCAGGGTTCACGCGCGTTCGCGCCTGTTCCCCGATCAGTGTCGGTATTGTGCCGAGAATTCACGACGAGAATTCGCGGCATGAATTCACGGCACTAATGTGGAGGTTCCCTATCCATTTGCATAAAATTTTAAGACCTAATATAACTTAGCATAATTTTGTTTGGCATAATTATATTTTCGCATAATATAATTACGCATAATAGCTTACGCATAATTTTTTAAGCATAATTTCTCTAAGCATAATAATGATTAAGCATAATATTCTAAAGCATAAATTTATTAAGCATAAAGTTCTAAAGCATAACTTTTTTAAGCATAATATCTTAAAGCATAAATTTACTAAGCATAAAGTTCTAAAGCATAACTTTTTTAAGCATAATATCCTAAAGCATAAATTTATTTACGCATAATGATATTAAAACATTACTTATAAAGGCATACAGCATGCAAGCAAGCAAGCATGCAAACAAGCAAGCATGCAAGCATGCAAGCAAGCATGCAGCAAACAAACAAGCATGCAGCATGCAGCATTCAAGCGAGCATGCAACATGCAGCAGGCAAGGTTTTCTGTCACGGCTCCGGCGCTGCGGGCCTCCGGCGGCCCCACGCGCCTACGCGATTTTAAATTACACTCTAGGGGTAGGACAAACAAGACTACGTGGAGTCGGTTTTGCAGCAATTCGGTTCTGTCACTAACTTTTGTTGCACATCATATTTAATTTTTAATTAACATATTATTTAATTGTTACAGAAACGTATTAATTTAGAAAGTATTAATTGTATGCCTAAATATTATTATGCTAATAGTCATTAGGCGTACTAACGTTATGCTAATAGTCATTAGGCCTATTAACGTTATGATAATAGTCATTAGGCCTACTAACGTTATGCTAATAGTCATTAGGCCTACTAACGTTATGCGAATCAAATTTATGCCGAAACAAATTAGTCTTTAAGATGATTATGCGAATGTAAGACGTATATAAATTATGCCGAAGTATTATTATGCCTAAACAAATTGTGCCAAAATCGTTATGCCGAAGTATATTAGGACAAAGAACATTATGCGAATAGAAGGGATCCCTAATGTGGAGCCGCCATTAGCATTCATCAAAGTATAATAAGTAGTGACCGACCGAAATTTCGGTTTCGGTTTCGGTTTCGGCCGGTTTCGGCCAAAATATCTAGTTTCGGCCTTAGTTTCGGTTTCGGCCAAGATATAGCCGAAACTTTCGGCCCCGCCGAAACTAAAGTGTTCCTGCATTTTCGTGCGTCGTTCGGTAAAATTCGTAGCTAACACGTACTTGCTCGCCGGCAGCGGCGGGGCTCCGGCTCAGTTTGCCACCGTCCGTTTATTCGTGAGACGAGGTTATGTTTTTGAGTTTACTGCCAAGAGTACCTAAGTCTTGTATATTCATGTCTTAATAAAAAAATATTTGTTTCGTACGTTAATGATTAAAAACTTATCAATCGTCAAGGCGATTAGAATTAGGATTAGGCGGTATTCGAAACATAATTAAGTTAACGGTTTCTTTTTTGAAATAATGCAATTTTTTTAGTCTAATGTCTCAGTTATTTCGTATTGCTAGTGAAACATTGGAAACAATGATTTTTAGGGTTCCGTAGTCAACAAGGAACCCTTATAGTTTCGCCATGTCCGTCCGTCCGTCCGTCCGTTCGTCCGTCTGTCCGCAGTTTAGCTCAGAGACGCACAGTACTAGAGAGATGTAATTTGGCACAAATATACGGATTTGTTGTGCCGAAAAAGTGGTAAAATAAAATCTCGTAATATATATTTTTTTAGGGTACCTCCTGTACTTACACGTAAAGTGAGGATTTTTTTTTCTCGCGTACCCCTTAGTGTGGGGTATCATTAAATAGGCCTTCAAAAAATAATGATAGTTTCCATTAACAGTTTTTTGATAAAAAAATTCGTTTGTGAAATATTAAGCTTTAAAGTGCTAAATTTTGCTCGATTCGAGTGTCCCCCCCCTCTACCAGCTAAACGGTTATGTTTGGGGGTGTGAAAAAATTCACAATAATAGTATATATAACAAAGTTTAAAAGAAAATTATCACGACTAAGTAGGCTTTACAACTTTACGAGTAGTAGTCGACCAACTTATAAAATGTACTTGAATAATATTTTTCTTAAACAAAATGTATCGGAGAAAATGCTCTTCAACTGCAAATGTAAGTTTGTCACCTTTATTTTTACAGCTTTAATAAGTATGTTTTTGGGGATAGGTAGGGTTTTTATCGTCAACTATTTTTAACTAACTTCAAAAAAAGGAGGAGGTTCTAAATTCGTCGTAATCTTTTTTCTTACGTATTTTCCCTGATTTCTCAAAGACTCCTAGAGCGATTTAGAAAATTCTTCTTATTAAAATTAAATTCAGCGAATCAGTTTAGTTAGCATAAGTATTTTGATGGGCAACTACGGAACCCTACACTGTGCGTGGCCCGACACGCACTTGGCCGGTTTTTTTTATATAATTTCGAATAGATTATGGACTCAGTAGAAGTTAAATAACATAGAAAAATAGCAATTCTTAAGACCGTCTATCTATCTATCTATCCATAAGTTTGCCGTATTTCATTATTACCCAGAATTTGATCCTTACTATTAACACTATCAAATGGTGTAATAATACAGGTTGTGATTTTTTTTTCAAAATTAGCGGGTTTCCATTTTTGGCCACGATTATTGATTTTTCTAAAATCCAATGATACAGTTTTAGTTTTCAGCAAAATCGGTCTCGAGGCTCTATTCAACGTTTTTCGATATTCCTCACAGTTAAAAATATAGCCGTCCACGCCCAGTTGAAAAATTCGCTCTGTGTATTTGACACTTTTTCTTGTGCCAATAATAATAAATGTAAAAAAAAAACAGAAAAAAATCGAAATGTTAAAAGTTTTAAAAAGTTTCGGTTTCGGTTTCGGCCGAAACTGAGAGCAAGGCCGAAGGTTCGGTTTCGGTTTCGGTTTCGGCTGAAAAATCAGTTTCGGTCGGACACTAATAATAAGCCTATCCTCTTTGATCGTTGTTCTAAGACTGCTGCAGCAATGCCATCTTTTGCAAAGTTTCTAAATAACGACACCGGTAAAGTGTCTAAGTCGAGTGACCCAAACCACATAGATGGCGCTTGTATAACATGTCCCAAGCAAACTTTTGCAACTAAAAATTAAATAATAATGTGTGTTTCCAGGTATTGTATCGTGGGGCGTGGGTTGTGGACGACCAGGCTACCCAGGTGTCTACACAAGGATCACAAGATATCTACCATGGCTTAAAGCTAACTTAAGAGATACCTGTCTTTGCGGCAACTAAGTAAATTAAGTTACCCAGACAAAATTTGGAATTGTTTGAATTACTTTTTCGAATTTTTTGCATATTTTTTCAAAAGTTCTAAGTTATTTGAATTCGTTTTGATTTACTTTATGTTTTTTGTAGATACGAGTATAACATGTAACACCAATATTTGTAATTTTGTAAATAGAAACCAAGGATAGCGAGCAAAGAATTTACGAAAAAATTTAATCGACAATATAGTTTTAAAAATGTGTAGTTAACTAGGTACATATACATATTTGTGTTTGTATATAAATTCAATTTGTATATTAATGTAAGTAATAATTGTAGTGCCAAGTTAAAAATATGTTCAAATGTAATGAGTACCTAACAAATTCATTATATTTAGTGTCAAGAACCAAATCTGAAATAATACTCGTAGTTTAGATAATTCAGGTTGAATATTATTGTGAAATACGATAGAATTTAACAAATTATAATATTAATTTATTAAAAAACTATTAAATGCAAATAAAACGATAGGCACCTACAAAATTGCTTGAAGTTTTAACAACATGTAAAATTATGGTGACGGTAAAAGTTAAATTTCAAAACCGTTAAAACAATCGAAACAATCACAGCCAGTTTAAGAAAACAATGTAATTTAATTGAAATAAGCATAGTGCTGTACTAACAAAATGGACCAAACATGAAAATTCCATTTGAAAAGTCTGAGAGAGAGAGAGAGAAAGAGTTGGTGTGGGCTGTGGCTATCTTTTTAACCGACTTAAAAAAAACGTAGTTTTCTCTCTATTTAAAAATAAGAGACAGACAAAAGTGCACGATTGCTTTTTCTAAAAAGTGCTCTGTTTCATGCGGGTATTCTGCTGCTCAGATCTTAATTATGTCTAAGGTTGTATTTTTTTAATGATTTTTTTTCTGATATTATTTAGAACCTGCTTTATTCATGAGTTCTTAAAACTCATTATTTAATCTTCAATTTGTGGTTAGAACGTAATCGGAACGGAAAATTCTCTTCTTTTTTTTGGCTTGTTAACTATATCTGGTTGACCGAGCTTCGCTCGGTTTTTAAAATGTCTATATCTTGGGAACCGAGCTTTTCTCGAAGGTCCCAGGACCTTGATAAATCGATTCCTTGAGCCGAAAAACCCCTAATCTGTAAATTTCATGAAAATCCTTAGAGCCGTTTCCGAGATCCTGGTTATATATAAATATACAAGAATTGCTCGTTTAAAGATATTAGATTAGTGTTTGCATTATTTCTTGCATACAGTACCATAGTTTTAAATATTACTTGATATTCTTCATTGTTTATAGTATGTTTTCTATTTTTATTAGGCTATTAAATAAAAAGTGATTTTTAAATCATGTCAACGATAATTCATCATGTGCCACTCGATGGATTTTCAAATATCGCAGTGTTTGACAAAGTCATGACAATTAAGTTTTATATCCTTTTACATTTAATTAATTTTAATCCTCGTTTAACTAATCGTAAGTTAAATTACTTCGGACAGGCCGGTGGTGCAGATTACCATTAGAATTTAAGACGTTGTTAACTGCCTAAGTGTTCAGTACGTTTTTTATACGTTATAATATGTATTTATTTACTCGTTGTAAGTAATTCTTTTCTTGGAACAAATTCATTATTTACGCAAAATTATCAATTTTGCTCGAAACTTTCGCATGCCTCGTTAAATGGTAAAGTCGTATTTTTATGACTTAAGGTGGAATGTGTCAAGTTGACAGTGAAAGGATAAAAGGGTAGAAGAATGTATTTTGTTCACAAAAGAATTTACTTAATTGTATATTGACGGCGTGTTACCGCTACATTTGCTCGTGGCATGGCGCCAAATCCCGTTTGCCGTTTTTTTAGTTTAAATTGTTTCATCTTTTTAAAGTTTTATCATACATAATAAGAATTATTATAACTTCAAAATAATTGAATTTTCACCACAGACTCATGTGCATTACTCAGCACCATCTACATTTACTAGGCAAAATCACTCGTTAACTTAATCCTAACTTAGCCATTAAAACTCGCTATTAGCAATGTAGATGTAGCATGTTTTAGACTTAACTCTAGCTTAGAAATCAATGCTCTTTAGGCTACAACTGTGATCCCATCACGATAAAATTGTTATCATAATATCGATAGTAATTTATTTTTAGATTTATTAAATGAATCCTTAGATATTGTAAAATAATGTTTAAATTATTACGTTATAAATACAAATTATTTCTAATTATTACTAATTAAATTAACTTTTTCATAATGTAATTTTTGTATTTTCTTGTGTTTACTACTTTTAAATTGTTATAGAGGTGCTCTTTTACATTAAACAGATTAAAAACATTATTTATGACTTTATTTTTATCATCTTCCTTTAAGTGTAGGGTTTGAGATTTTATTACTAAGTCGTGATATTTATTTGATTGGGTCGAGCTGTAAAACGAGGATTAAGGAAAACCACAAGGTTGTTTTGGGAATTTGTGCCTCGGAGCATGGAAGTTGAAACGCAAACAATAAATCAAGGCGAAATCACTATGCTCATTTTGTTTAAATTTTTGAACGCAATGTGTCATCAATAAGTAGTAATCAATCCTACTACTATTATAAAGGCGAAAGTTTGTAAGTATGGATGTATGGATGTTTGTTACTCTTTCACGCAAAAACCACTGAACGGATTTGGCTATAATTTGGTACACATTTGGTACACAGATAGTTTTTAACCTGGATTAACACATAGGATAGCTTTTATCCCGATTTTATGTTCCCGTGGGATAATTTTCGAGTTGTAGCGGGTGAAGCCGCTGGCAATAGCTAGTAAGTATATAAATGTATGTCTGTCAAGTCTTGATAAGTTCAGGAATATTTTAAATTGACTATACTTACCTACATTTAGCACTGTTTAATATTTTTTTGGCAAAATTCCTGGTAGCCTTATTTTAGTTGAAACCCAAGAATCTTTTGGTGGCTAGTACATATTTCAACTAAGTGTCCAGCATTAGTAATTAAGTGACTATAAACAAAAATTCCATGAAACAGTGACACAATGCAGAGAAATCTTAGCAATTTACACCTACTTGGCAACAAGCTTAGAAGGATATCTTCATGTGTTCAAGAGCCACTGTTCTCTAAACTACGAGTAGATATAGCCTTTTAGAAGGTAAACCGCACTCATTGACATAATTAAGGCTCTTTAGATGTACGAAGCGCTAGTGAATGTGCAAAAAGACAGTGAGCCTTTGTGACGCGGTTGGAAAGTGACACTTTCGCCTCGGCGCCAACCGGTCGCCACCGAAACGAACACATCACTCCCATCTCCTTTATCACTTGTGACATGACCTTCTCGATAGCCAATTTTAATGGCTTTATAAAGGGTAGCTTACGTTCGTCATAATCCTTTGTCTTACGGTTGTAATTCAATATTGTCTTGCTTAGAAGAAACGCGAAACGGTAGGAAGTTCGATCTCAGAAAATTGTACTTCCGCATGTAATTTTTTTTGGGAATTTTTTTCTTGTCTTTTGATTACTCCTTGACAAAATGCAATAGTGATAGATTTTAACTGAATTAAAATGAAATTATGGAATCAGGCGTTACTTTGCGGAAATCCATGACATTAAAATGTTTTGAAAAATATTTAGTTTTAATTCCGCGACAAAAATCCAGGCTTGTTGCAGGATGCAATCCCACCCTATGAAGTCATGCATATGCACATGCAGCAAAGGACCCACCCTCCCGCCCTCATGCATATGCACACATGCAACAAACGGAAAAACAAGCCATGCAATCAAACCTATACTCGACACGTGTTTCGCCCCTCCACGAGGCATCCTCAGGAGATGTTGACTCGAGTGGGATTGCATCCTGCAACAAGCCTGGATTTTTGTCGCGGGATTAAAACTAAATATTTTTCATAACATTTAATGAATTTAAATTTCAATCTTCGTAAAACATTTTTAGGCCGGGCACAAAATTTTACCTAAGACTAGGGTGCAGTAACCAGTGTAAAAATCCCCACCAAATTGCGAGCAAAATAACTCGCATTTTGAATGTTTTTCGCTTCTTTTAGAAAACATAAAACAAATTATAAAATATGTGTTTACCATTTACTTTAAAACAACTCGCTCTAGCTCTATCAATTTATATAACTTGCATATAAATCCATGACCAAATCTCTTAACAGTATGCCTTTAATATTTTGATTTGGAGTCATGTTCGGCATTAATTTTTAACGAGCCAATTATTCCAAATCGTGTTTCTATCCATTTTCTTGGGAATAATTTTATTATGTTCAGTTTTTATATTTTTGATTTTTATTTATTAATAACTAGCAACCCGGCGAAATCCGTTTCGCTACCAGATGGATTCGTTTTTAGGGTTCCGTAGTCAACATGTCCGTCCGTCCGTCCGTCCGTCCGTCTGTCCGCAGTTTAGCTCAGAGACGCACAGTACTAGAGAGCTGTAATTTGGTGTAAGTATACGGATTTGTTGTGCCGAAAAAGTGGTAAAATAAAATCTGGTAAAATATATTTTTTTAGGGTACCTCCTGTACTTACACGTAAAGTGAGGATTTTTTTTTTCTAGCGTACCCCTTAGTGTGGGTTATCATTAAAAAGGTGTTTAAAAAATAATGTGAGTTTTCATTAACAATTTTTTGATAAAAAAATTCTTTTGTGAAATATTAAGCTTTAAAGTGCTAAATTTTGCTCGACTCGAGTGTCCCCCCCTCTTCCAGCTAAACCTTTATGTTTGGGGGTGTGAAAAAATTCACAATAGTGGTATATATATAACGAAATTTAAAAGAAAATTATCATGACTAAGTAGGCTTTACAACTTAACGAGTAATAGTCGACCAACTTATAAAATGTACTTGGATATCATATTTTCTTAAACAAAATGTATCGGAGAACATGCTCTTTAACTGCAAATGTAAGTTTGTCAACTAAATTTTTACAGCATTTATAGGTATGTTTTTACGGTATGTTTTTTGGGGATAGGTAGTTTTTTATCGTCAACTATTTTTAACTAACTTCAAAAAAAGGAGGAGGTTCTAAATTCGTCGTAATCTTTTTTTTTATGTACTATCCCCGATTTCTCAAAGACTCCTGGACCGATTTTGAAAATTCTTCTTTTTAAAATTAAATTCAGCGAATCAGTTTAGTTAGTTCGCATAAGTATTTTGATGGGCAACTACGGAACCCTACACTGTGCGTGGCCCGACACGCACTTGGCCGGTTTTTTTCTTTGCTATAAACCTCACGGAGCCCGAGACCTTTCCAACGAATGCAAAACCGTGGAAATCGGTTCGTGCGTTCTGGAGTTATATCGACAGGAAGGAAAACCCGACTTATTTTTACATAGTACATATTATCACATTTTATTTGATTTTCAGACATTGAAACATCTTAAAAAATATTGCAACATCCACATAAACTGGATACCTAAGTAGTATTTAATTCTCTGCTTTAGCTCGCACGCATCCCGGATTTGAATTTCACTGAGTCGCCATTTTTTTTGGCATAGGACTTTTTTGTGGTTTGGCGCCAGTCAGTCCATAATTAAATTCTCTTTCTTGTCCAAATCGTTCATGCAAAAAGTTGCTCCAGTAATAAATATCGATACCGTTATTCTTCGAATTAGTAAATGGTCAGCTATCTACTCGATTTCAAGTGTAGAATATTTAAATGCGCATTAGTCGAACACACCTTTTTTTGGCAGACAAGTGTCTTGTTCATCCTGTTTCGTAGCTTGCATTAATTTTAAATCTGATCTGAAGAAATTGTTCGTTCTCAAAAACTTTGCCTCAGACTTTTAGCGCAGTAAGCAGCAATCAGAAAAACAAAAACATTTATGAAAATGGTATAACGTTGCTAAACTGCAGGAGCACTTTATTTTCACAGCATATGTCATTGCATCGTCTGACCGTAACAATGAAACGGTGGTCAATTTGTCATAATATCCCATGGTGAACCACAAGCTTTGGTCTAATTGAAAAGCTTTTAGCGTTTCATTTTTAAGGCGCTGCCCATAGCGAACACTCTGTAAACGACTAGTTTTACGTCGCAAAGTTAGCCGTATCTGTACATGCCACAAGCCAGAAAAAAATACAGTGTATAGTAAAATGTATAAAGTAAAGACTTTAGCAAAAACTATTTACCAAAGTGGTCTAGAACTACGAAAAAAAAAAATGCTCAATATGACCATGAAAAAAAATTTTTCGTCTCGAAATTCTCCATTTTTTCAGCGGTAACCATTACATTTTTTGTAACTTTCACAGAGGAAATTTCATATACTAAAGACTTATCTATTTTTTTTTTAACTCAGACCTGTAACTTTTTAAATATTAAGTTAAAACTGCGAAATTTCTTACATTTTTGCTTACAATTTGCCCCCGCGCGCAGCTGCTTCACCCCCGCGACTACCTTTGCTACATAGAGCTTGGGGACAGCGCCTTAAGGTCTTTGTTGTCTCTCATATTGGCATAAAATCCGGTAAATTACTCGTACATTGGGTATCGTCATGAAGCCTAGTAAGTATAGCGCGTCAAGCATCCATCTGACGTAAACATTTTTTTGAGGGATAACAAATTTTATTTAGTACATAATAGTAAGATTAAGACACTTCGTGTCGAAACCATCAATAGGTGACTAACCTCCTCTCGAAAAGCATTTTTTTAAATCTGCTAACGTTATGTGCTACCTTTTTGTTTAATTAAAACAAAAAGGTAGCATTAATAAAGTGTAGACTATAGAGCGTAAATTATTTTTGAAAGAATATAATTAATATTCTTTCAAAAATAATTTACGCTCTATAGTCTACACTTTAAAGTTAAAATCGCCCAAAGGTTGCTCATGACGCTGGACCTGTTCCATATTGGGAACATTTTGTAGCGTCGTCCTGAGGTTGTGACATTGCGCCTCATTTGTTTCCTATCGTGTAAAATGAGCATAAAGATGCGATTGGACCAGTGGGGTACGATTGACGTATCCAAAACACGTCCGTTGTTTGACCACGGCTGTGGACGCAGCGCATCTCAGTGTGTGTCCGTGGTGAGCGCGCGCGACAACTTCACACATAATAACATGCGCCAGCCGAGCGCCAAAATCGAAAACTGAATTCGAATTTAGATTTTTTTCCTTTTTTTTTTGTTTATTTTCTTTTAAACCAGTATCAGGATGTGGAAGTGTTTATTTATTTTAGTGATTGTGACTTTGACTTTCACTTACTCTGAGGTTGGTAGCATTTTTTACTTTCGTTTGGATCTTGTTCATAAAATGTCCTGTGCCGTGTTTAATCCTCTGATATCATCAGACGCGGCCAATTAGCAGCTAAAATAATATTCAATAAAACCTTATTGGACCAGCTCGTGGCGAAAATTAATTGGAAGTGACATGCTTTCTCGCCTTTTATTAATAACTACACGATTAGCAAGATTTTAGCTATTCTAGATGTGACACCAATAATATTTAAATATAAAATTAATTTATAAAACCAGTTGTGAAATTGTTTGTTTACAACTGTAAAACTCATGCGATGGCTTGTTTGGCTAGTTTAAAATATTTATATTTTCAATATTCGCAAACTATGTAGGTACTGTTTGTTATAATAGAGCAAAAAAGAACAGTAATATAAACCTTGCCAGAAAGGCACTTTTTCAGAAAGAAACAAATTCTGAAAACCATAATTCGGGTAAAACGCGTTCGTCCAAAAAAAAAAAGCAGGAAAAAGCACATTAACATGCAACTGAAAGTTTTGTGCAAGCCGGAGCGGTGTCAAGATATACGACCTTTCATTTCTCTTTCACTACAACTTCAAAAACATATTTGTTGTGCTATTCTATAAGGATACAGCCTTGCGTTGAGCGCTGTCCCACAGACGCAACTACACTTTGGTATTCACTAAGTATCTCTATCTAAAGGCTCTGTCGCGTTGACGAGCTCGTTGTAGCGTACAGCTGCGAAAATTGTCCTCATTTATGCATAGCATAGCTGGTCTATCGCGAAAAGATGGCCGATCTACGAACCTACGTACTACACTCACTACACTACACTATCTAAAGCACTGGGCTCTCGATATTACGACCCATTTCTTCTCACCCAGCTGTGGGCTAAATTCAAATAGTGGGATTATTACAGGCATTTGGCATTATTTCTGGGCCAAGTGTAATGATCCCATGCGGCGGTAAGACCCCTCTTTGAGGAGTGGCTGGAGAGAAGTCATGGCGTCCTGACCTACCGCTTGACGCAGGTCCTCACCGGACACGGAAGTTTCGGGAGGTACCTGTGGCTGATGCGAAAGGAGGACACGCCTGGGTGTCACCACTGCGAAGATCGCCCGGAGGACACGGTGGAGCATACGGTGCAAGACTGCCCAGTTTGGGCGGAGCACCGACGTGTCCTCACGGCTGCGATAGGCAGAGACCTCTCGCGCCCGGCATTGGTTGCGGCCATGCTGCGGGGCGAGACGGAGTGGGAAGCGGTCAGCTCCTTCTGCGAGGCAGTAATGCTCGTAAAGGAGGAGGCAGGCCGCGAGCGAGAGAGGACAGCGTCCTCCCTCCGCCCCAGCCGCAGTGGTAGGCGCCCACGGCGACGGACGTCGCTAGATTATCTCCGGCCACCGTAGGCGCGGGCATGCGGGCAGCGAGTAAAGGGCAACTCGCTGCCCGACCAAGGACCATGCCCGGGTCGACGGCGCGTTGTGTCCCACGCGCGCCTCAAAGAGCGTCAGCATAATGACGGGGCCTCTCAGAGGGCCAAAGCCTGCCTGCAAAGATTGAGATTTTCCACCAACTCACAAAGAAACATTATAAGTGCGGTAAGGTAAGAGATATGGGTTATAAAATTCATTCCTGAAATACTTATTAGGTACATGGATTAAACAGCCTTTAAACAGAAACCTAGAACGAAGAAGACAATCAAAATTTGTATTTCTGTGCCATTAGTTAGCTCTTTATAAGCATGATCACGACAAAAATTAGAGGAACCTTCCGCTTTTTCTCCCATTTTTAAAGCTGTGTGTGTTTGTTACAGGGCGATGTGGTTCGAGATGCAAGAGATGTGTTCGCGAAGAACATCTTCGGCAGTATGTGGGGCAACCGGCCGCCGATGATGGAAGCCAACTTGCCGCGGACCACGTGCTCTTGTAGTAAGTATGATCTCTCTAAACACCTGACTACTCCGTCTGTGATAAACTTTCGTCATTCCCTTAATATTGAGAACCATGAGCAGATGCGACGCTGCCCGGTTGTCTTTTGAAGTGTAAACGGCTAAGTACAATGCTCTAACTACCTTCTTGATAGTCTCTGATCATCGAGCCAGTGCTTCAACCTCTAAAATGTACTGAGATTATTAATCCTATCCATTTGAAAACTAACGTAGTTCAAAATCTCTGGTGTCTTTATTAAGACACTAAGACTGTTTCAAAAATCATGATTTTTTAAACAGTTAGCAGTCCGTTTTCAGGACATTAATTGACTTTTGACTTACACCTTGGAGAAACTAATCCAAGTAATTTAAACGAGTAACAATTATTGGCTTAATTTGAAAGAAGTAAGCATCAATATTTAGACTGCAGACAGCAAAAAGAAAAAAACACTGTCCATGAAAGAAATTAGAGAAAATATTAAAGACATAGATTAAGTTCTCGGTACGCCTGTATTAAAATGCAAAACCTTTATGAGTAAAAATAAACTGTTTTCTCTTTTTCTTTCTTTGTCATTTTAATGCATGCAATATTCATCAAGTTTCTAGGCATAAAATTGAGCAGTTATTGTGAATAAACTTAGGCCAGCAAACAAAAGGTAATAAAATTAGCAGTCATTCGCGAACTCCTGCTTTATTTTATGACCATAGACGAGAGTGTGTTCTCTAATTTGAGAAATTATTCTTACCTAGAAAGAGATATCTAGCCTTCAACTTTTAAGAATTCTGAAGGCATTGTTAAAGACCCCCAATCTATAACAATGAATTTTCTTTCTTTCAAAGAAGCTCTATGATTTAAACAAATAAATGTATTTAGAGGGACAATTTTAATTTCGAATAATCATAAGACGGCACGCTTGTTGCAGTAGTTGAGCTATCGATTAGTACTGCGCGTCATGGGCATTCCCTCATGGAAGAAATATTTGTATGATCTGAATAGTTGTTCCTGGAGTGTTTGTGCATGTTGGGGCAACGTTTCATTACATAAATAATAAATTAGCATGCGAATTTGTGCATTGTTACTGGTAATATCGACCAGTCCATGAAACTTACAAATATCCAGCGTGTTATGCAGATGATCTCATTTTTTTTAACCATGGTTTCAGAATGTGGTGAAAGGAACGAGGTGTCCCGTATCGTGGGTGGCGAGGAGGCAGGCATCAATGAGTTCCCCTGGATGGCGCGCCTGTCTTACTTCAAGCGATTCTACTGCGGCGGCATGCTCATCAACGACAGATATGTGCTCACTGCTGCACATTGTGTTAAAGGGTGAGCTTATTTTGTTGTATGAGCAAAATGTTGATTGAAAATCATCAGCATCTGCCTAGCCTTTTCCCAATGATTGATGGGTCGGTTTCCAGTCGAACCGAATGCGAATTTCATTTTGACATTGAGTGTTTGCTTATCTGATTAAAAAAGGTTGAGCCTCATCCCTTTTTGCCATTTATAAATGTCAAAAGGGGATGAGGCTCGTCGCAACAATGTGGTCAAGCTTAAATGCTTTCAAGGGGATAATCACATCGTGACGCTATCTGTGTCTACTTGAGTGGTCTGGACTCATCATCTGCCTGCATTTGCACCATTTTACTAAGGGGATAATCACATCGTGGCGCTATCTGTGTCTACTTGAGTGGTCTGGACTCATCATCTGCCTGCATTTGCACCATTTTACTAAGGGGATAATCACATCGTGGCGCTATCTGTGTCTACTTGAGTGGTCTGGACTCATCATCTGCCTGCATTTGCACCATTTTACTAAGGGGATAATCACATCGTGGCGCTATCTGTGTCTACTTGAGTGGTCTGGACTCATCATCTGCCTGCATTTGCACCATTTTACTAGGCGTCAGTGCAACGCCTTTTTCTTCTAATGTCCCTGACACTTTATGATATTCAACCTTTTTATTATTTACTGCTCTTTCATTTTTAACACACCTTATTCGTTCTTTCTCTCCTTCTCTTCCTTCAATATTCATATTCCTCACTCTGTCAAATGCTTTCTACCCTTCCTTATCATGGGCATCAACTGGATTGATAAATATTTTAAATCATTCATCGAATAAACTTCCAACACACCTTAGATGTGTCGGCATTCAGAGTTAAATAATAATTTCCACAGCTTCTTTTATTTTCGCAAAATAATATCAAGTTTCGTCCCAAAAAGGAGTTCTGAATGGAATTATTATTCAGTTCTGTAGAGTCATTATTTGAGAAATAATGGGGTATTTTTCCATAATCCTACGTTTCTATGAGCCTAGTTGTTTTAGAAATAAATAATTTTTATGTGCGAAGTGTGTTGAGATGGCACAGAAGCGTGAACATGTTTGTATGATAAGTGTTTGTTCAACAATTCACTTGTCAGGATGTTGACTTGGAGAACAACGTACTACACCTTTCATAGGATATTAAAATATTCGAGTTTTACTTTTCTAGTTTCTGCTAACTGTCCTCTTTAATTAAGGTTAATCGAACCAAGGTGACGTAAAAATTATGTAGTTACAAATCAACAAAGGAATTATCTAAAAGGCTATTGACATAAATATCAAAGTAGGTTAATGATAATATAACGATGCATTGATGAATGATACTAGGAAAAATCGTTATTAAATATTGGTTCACCAAATATTTTTCGGTGTTCTATGTTCGTGTACCGACATCAATAAAATCATGTTGATACTAATAAAAATGCAAATTCACTAATGTCTTTCTGAATTTTTGATTGCTCTCAACATGTTTTATGACTAATACCCACGAATCAAACTGCAGATGACATCGTTAATCAACATGTATACGAGTTTGATAACCTAAGAATTAGCAAACAAGTCCAAAATAAATTCGCGGTACAAAATTGTGAATACCAATCGGTATCGATAAGTACGTTCACCTTGAAACCGGCCCAGGAGCAGGCTCCAAATTTAAAGTTCATTATCCCCGTCAAATGACCATTTTAGGCGCTTTGTGATCGATTTTTGTTTCTGTCGATTGCTTTATCTCAGGTATAGAACTTTTTGGGACAGTCGGAAATGCGTGATAACGTAGGGTTCAAGAGGTGCAGGTCCATAAGTCTCGACCTAAGAATGTACCTATTGTTTAACAGTAGCGGGGACTAATGTGCGCAAGTGAAAGCGTAAATGAGGCACATTAATAGTATTCATGACCGTGGCCCGCCAAAACACTGAGTGTCACTTTCGCTGAATGGTGACACAAACTTGACTTGGTTAGTGTTGCGAGGAACAATTGACGTCTAAAATAAAACGATCAATTACACAATAGATGTTCAGCAAGTGAATCTATTATCCGTGACGGTAACAGAAACTACTGTTTTCTTGTGGATTTCAAACCTGCTGGGAAAGTTAATGAAAACACTTTTTAAGAGATGTAAGAAAAGGTATTCATGATAGATAATTGAGTAAGAATAAAGCCAATGATCCACTGCAACGCAGGATTGTCTCGAAGAGGTTCATCATGTTAGCTACACAATCATCTGCACCAAGCCCCGCATTCGTGGCTTGCATAGTCGTAAGTTGCAGCGCTTTCAAATAAAATAGCCGTTGCTTACTATAGAGCCACAGCTTTAATATTTAAAGAATAATTAAAATTGCGCCACATTAAATAACAATGCAAATATCGCCTAAGCTGCAAAACAAGTAATAAAAACAATCAAACAGCCTCATCTTAAATATTTGCATGAGGTTTTTAGTGTTGGGTTTAATGAGTCATCCTTGTTTAAAGATTAAAAGCTAATTTATGAGTTTGTTTTTTTAGCTGCGATTATCTAGATTTGATCCACTTTTTATTCGTTGAGTATTTCGTTCGAATTTTGCAGTAAGACGTAGTAAAACATGTTTATCTACAGTTATAACCTAAAATAAAGTTGTCTGAACAAGGTTCGATAAATGGAACAAATTAGAGAGAAGATTCTGCTAGGTATAATTTTATAAAACGGTGGAAGCTAACCAAACGGACAAGACAACGTTTTGAATTGTAGCCTTTTTTGCCACCGACATTTTCTAAATTGTGGGTTTCAAACTACACTATCCATCTGATAGTGAAGCTTGAATGTGCGTCATACGATCCCTAAGCTCCAAGAAAAGTCACGCTGCACATTTGTTTTTTGCATCCCAAGACACCAACCCTATACTACGAAATAGGTAAACACTATAATAATATCTACATATTTGTCCGTATGTTCCAGGTTCATGTGGTTCATGATCAAAGTGACGTTCGGGGAGCACAACCGCTGCAACGCCACCAGTCGGCCGGAGACCCGCTTTGTGCTGCGTGCGATCGCCAACAAGTTCACCCTCACCAACTTTGACAACGACATAGCCCTGCTCCGACTGAACGAGAGAGTGCCCATCTCGGAAACCATCAAGCCTATCTGTTTGCCTACCAATAGCAGTAAGTTCATCTTAGTGTTCCACGGAAGGTCGGTTTTTGGTCAAAGCTGAAGCCAATTAGTTGGTTATTGCCACTACACAGCCGAAGCCAAAGCCGAAGCTTCGGTTGGACATTATTTTTCGATTACGGGAATTTAAGGTACCAGTTGAAATCAGGTTCATGAGGAGAGTTGTCTCTCTAAGATGGACGCTTCTATGGGGTATCCAAAAAGTTTCTATGACCATAGGAAGCGATGACCAAATGCCTGTCTTCTGTTTTGTCACCATAAAAACGGAAATTGGTAAATACCTCGTTTTCCGGTTTTGTGGTGTCAATAATCCATCCTTTTGTTTATGGATTTCGTTCTTTTCCGAATACTAGTTAAAATATTGGAACAGCTTGCAAAAGGATCAACATCAACATCTATTTCCTGCTGCATTTGATATTGCTCGTCGATATCAGTAGTAGATATCAGTCTAAGATGAATAACAGGCAACCCCCTTTATCCGTGAAGATGCAATTGAGGCTAAAAATCCATTTAGGTATTAAATTCACCATCTCTTTTCAACAGAGAACTTGTACGTTGGAGTGAAAGCTGTCGCATCAGGCTGGGGTACCCTCACTGAAGAAGGCAAGGTGTCGTGCACGCTGCAGGAGGTGGAAGTTCCAGTTATCAGCAATCAGGAGTGCCGCAACACCAAATACACCGCATCCATGATCACCGACAATATGCTGTGCGCTGGATATCCGAAGTCCGGGCAGAAAGACTCTTGTCAGGTGCGGTTTTCATTTTAAAGTAAAACCCACAGTAACACCCAAACTAGTGTCAGTACTTTCATAAAAGTTTGCCTTGCCAAAACGTTTTTGAACTGTGTCTTTATTTTACGGAATTTTGCACTAGGTTGCCATAACGTTGAAGCCTAGGCAATTGAAGACTCTGACAAATTATACCTTTTTCAAGCGAATGAGGTTATGCTGACGTCTTCTAAAACATTAAAAGGCCACTTAAGATTGAGGCGTGTCACTGCTTGGGTACGCAGAAATTTAAAAAGTCTCACAAGAGAAATTTCTTAAGCATTCTTCACCGTTTTTATTCTACGAAGTTGTAATTTGTATTTCTAATGAATGAGTCATCAGGATTACTTTTGATTCGTTACTTTCGACTGCTGAAGTGAATTCAGTGAAAATCAAATAAGTAATCGGATTCGTCTAATTTAAGATGGCACGACAAATTTTCAAAATACTTTTTATTCCATAATGATCGTTTCGGAAACAGCATGCAAATGACCAGGGCCCCCGTAAGGTCTACTGGCGCCTGTGTGCAAAAAAGGATTTTGGCGCCCCCTTAAGGCATTTTGAATTATCTTTTTTTTTGATGGTAGATAATCAGTGGCGTATTTTAAAATTCAGCGCCTTGGGGCTGTAAAGCTTGCGCTTCGGAACATAAACACAAAAAAAAACCATCAAGTGCTACTCAAACTTCACACCCAGAGTTCCGTACCATCTTAGAGAAGACAAGTTTCATTTTTTGTGGACCAATATAAGATTAATTAACTAACATATGAAGCATTTGCTATTGCTTTCAAAAGCGAGGTCATGAAAAGCGAATGTCAACCTTAAATGTAGCGCGAGCGAAGCGAGCGCGAAATTTTTGAGCGTTTTGGAATAGGCAATTCTTCCTAGAAGAACGCAGTGAGCTCTAAAAGTTTAACGTTTCTGGACTTCAAGTTTTAATCTAAAATTAGTGAGATCAGATATTTGAAGTCTTTAATAGGTACTTAAAAGTAATCTTAGTTAGGTTCTCAACTTTTCTTTATAAATATTTTTTATTTTTTCATTTTTTTTCTGGTCCCTTGGTTTTGGCGCCCCCTAAAGGATGGCGCCCGTGTGCATTGCACACATTGCACATATGGTAGCGGGGGCCCTGCAAATGACTGTAATGCAAATGACTGTAATGCAAATGACTGTGTGTGGTCGGTTGGAAATTTACGAGGTTACTGCTCTTAGCGTTAAAACTTGGTATTGAAAAGTTGTAGGTACAGAGGCAGTAGACTTTTTTTCATTTCAAGATGCGAAATTTTTCTTGACTCAAGTCTAGGATCACACAGTGACACAGACAAAATCTACGATAGAGTGAAGGAACACAGACGCAGGTAGTGAGATCCATTCTTTTGGCTTGGGCATTATTAGGGATAGGATTTGGAAGCATAGTGTGAATTGGTGGAAAAGCATTAAGTTTGGATGGTAATGAGTAGTACGTATTGATGTCTGATGGTGTATAGCAAAATAGCGAGGACCAACCCCAACTCTGTTTAGAATTATGTGATGACGCAAATAAATTGGAAATGCTCAGAACATAGGACCTTGAAAATTAAAAATAATAGGTATTTATTTTTAACCGAGATTTCTTTTCGTTTCAGGGAGACAGTGGTGGTCCATTGATAGCTGAGAGAAAACACGACAAGCGCTACGAACTGATCGGTAATTAATGTATTTCCTAATCACTTATTGTATCCCTGGTTTTCTGTCTCATTTAGTTCCCCTTGTTGGAAACACGAAAGAAAATGAAATTGTTTGTCGTCATTCTTGCTGCAATGATAATATGCGTCTTATCCAAGTTACGAGTAAATTCAATAATAAGAAAATAATCTAGAGGAATTCGTACAATTTTTTTTTCCATCCTCCTCGTATGGTGGTCGTCTATGGCGCTGATGCTGTCAACAGTCCGTTTTTGCAGTTGTGACAGTGGGCTTGACAAATAAACAGTCTGTTTATTTACCGAAACTAATGAAAGGTGGTATATTACGACGCTGAACAATATTTAACAAAATTGAAAGTCAAACCAAATTGAAAGTGGAGATATCTATCGACCTACCTACTCATAAATCAACATACTATTGTTTCTTCATTTCAAGCAGAAACTTATTCAAACAAAGCTGTTAATGTTTTCTCTGCCTAATGTTTTATTTATTTTAATTTTAGCGTACTTCAAAATACGCTTTCTAATGTCAATGTTATTTTACAGGCGTAGTGTCATGGGGCAACGGTTGCGCAAGAGTAGGTTACCCAGGAGTTTACACCCGAGTCACAAACTACCTTGACTGGATTCGTGAGAACACGCAAGATGGTTGCTACTGCACCGATTAGTGCTTAGAAGACCCATCAGCGTCTTAATAGCTGTGTCAAAATATGCATTTATTTCCTGCGATTTTAGTATAGGGTAACTAGCGCCATCTGTATTGGATTCGATTAAACTGTCGTCGACATTTTATAAAGGTAGATGGCGTTGTAATTTAATAAAGTAGTTTCGTGTAGCCTTTTCTTTTAAGCGTGTAATTTTATTGTAAGTAATTTAATGTAACCAAATATTTGGACATAATATATATTTAAAAAAATACGTGTACGGAAAGATATAACTATTTATTTTAATTTATTATAATTTTTTTGAAAAAAAAAATGTACAAAAAGACGATAAGTGAATTAAGAAGATTTTTATTATTCTTGTCTACTATCATGTGGTCATGACTATGTCATAAAGTATTGCCATATATTTAACTATAGGAATACCTACAGGTAAAACTGTCATTAAGTGTCTTGTATTATTATTTTGTACGATTTTTGAGACAATAAAGTACCTCAAATCAATATTGTTGTATGTATAATTCTGCCAATTACTGTCTTGGCAGTCTAGTAGAACATTGGAAAAGGTTATAAAACGCCTACAGGACCTTTTTTTTCAATGGGCATTTGGGCAAGTGTCCAGGACTCTCCAACTCTTGTTTTCCCCAATTTTCTTGTGATATAAGTAGGTAGAAAACCTAAGTTATCCCAGAGGGTCATAACTTTATAAGCCTTCGAGTTCGCTACGATTGCTTCGAGTGCGTCCTACATTTTATTTCGCTTTTCTATATGGGGTGACTGGTAATTAGTGTACGATACTTAAACACGTGATTGTGCTCATGATAACAAACAATTGTGTGCCTAACACAATTTTGTTGATGGGATGGGACTTGGGATGGTACTAGTACATCTTAGTCATCATGGTTTAGATGGAGAAAAATATAATTGACCTCAGTAGACCTTTTAGAAAAATCATTGGCCAAAATTTGTCATTTCAAAATGGTGATTCAAAACTCATTTTTGCCAACGGTTTTAGGTTTCTAGAACAATGAATAAAGCGTGTAGAGTAGGCCCCAATTCGACAAAGAGGTCAATTGTTAATCTGACTCTGATGATATATGAGCTTGGGAAGCTGCACAATATCTTTACGTGTCATAACACAGTGTCACTATTTTTTCACTGTCACTGTTTTTGTGACATAAAGTAAACGGAGTCCCCGTTCTGTTGTTCGTACAAGAGAGGGACCTATTTTCATTTTCCATACAATTTAAGTTTTAATACTTTGAGTATGATGTACGGTCAAATACGTAGAATTCATGCTAAAGCCACAAAACACGTCGCTAATTACTTCTATCTAGTATTAAAACGTGGTTTCATGAATCATTTCAAAAATATTTTTTATACGACATTCTCATATTATCTTGTCTAGGTTTTACTATTGTACGCTCATGAGTGAAAACTTGTTTGGTATTCGATCGTGCTATGTAGGAATGAGAACGACAATAATATTATGATGAGGAAAGTTTTTTGTACAATACAAATGCTCTCCGTTCAATAATCAATTCAGATTTACTCCAACTCAAACAAAATGAAATGATTAAATCGGTTTTTTCGAGACGATTTCCTTTTGCCCTCAATTATCCCAAAACATGCCTACCGGGCCGCGGTAGCGTCTCATCAGGTCACCGTGGCACTGGAACATAAAGGGCAATTGAAGGACCACCGTGAATTTTAATCAGAAGTAATTTTTTAAAATCAAATTTTAGTTACAAGTCTGACGGTAAGGGTAGAGGATTCATTTGATGATGTTACAACGATAAAAAACCCAGAAGATTGATGATTGGCAAAGGTGGCACGAAGTTCTAGTTCCTTCACTGAGCCACCCCGAACTGCGCACCGACGGAATACAGTAAAAACTACTTGGTGGAACTAATTCCCTTGTCGCACAGATCTGGTAGGGCGTCAGTGAGATCGCTCAGTCTTCACGGTAGGTTACAGATAACATTATTTGACCATTTATCGATTTGAACCGTTAGTAGGTGGATCCCAGCCACCCCAAGAATACCCCAGAAAAGTAATTTCACTGGTCAGCATGACTTTCACTCCAAGTCCACTGAATAGGTCAGGAGCCGACCGCACCAGGTCAGGAGAACGTTGTGTTATCCTAGCGTAGCTAAATCAATATTAAGATTACGGTTAAACCACTCTGAGTATTTGTTTAAAGCTCTTATGTTTGCAGAAATGTCTGCCAAATAGTATTTCAACAAAAATTTCGCTCGTGAAGGACACTCATAAAATATACCAAAATATATATGAACTTAAACTAAAAAGGCTGAAATGCTGCTTTACCGATGTAACTAGAACTGACAGTTGTGAAATAGTAGATTATTAACCAAGGGGATAAAGCAGTGTCTTCTGTCGCGGGTGACGATTTAAATCGCGAGCATAACGAAGGACTCGAGGCTTACTCCCGAGCGGAGCGAGGGTGTTAGAAACTTAAATCACGAGCGAAGCGAGGGATTTAAGACGAGTCCTGAGTGTAGCGAGGGATTTAAGTTCACCCAAGACTAAGACAGCTTTATCACCGAGGAAAATACTCTACTTTTCGTACCACTTGCGAAAAAATTAACATAATAATAATATGAGACAAGCATTAATTAAACATTTTTAAAAAATAACTTATTTAAAAAAATAAAAAAATAAACTCAACGTTTATGTATTTGAAGAAAACAAAACGCGTCAAATTCCTAGATTATATTGTACTAGCTGTTGCCAGCGGCTTCACCCGCTACAACTCGAAAATTATCCCACGGGAACATAAAATCGGGATAAAAGCTATCCTATGTGTTAATCCAGGTTATAAACTATATGTGTACCAAATTTTAGCCAAATCCGTTCAGTGGTTTTTGCGTGAAAGAGTAACAAACATCCATACTTACAAACTTTCGCCTTTATAATAGTAGTAGGATTCTCGGAAAAGCAAAGGCATCAAGTATCATTCATTACAGTCAATAACATTAAATTGTAATTTTAGTTGTATTGTAAATATGTTTTTGTCTTTCATCACTCATTACTGTCATTTTGTATTATATACTTACTGATCCTAAATTCCGTAAATTCCGCTTTTAACAATTTTAATATAATCCCGTTTCCCTTTAATGAATAAAAATAAATAAAACATGACATTGGTTTAATGCACAAACAGTGCGGGCCAAAGAGGAGAAAAAAAAAAAAAAGATCATACGGCCTCTTCGGTTTTCGTAATGTTATTAAATCATAACTGCATAATAAATGCGTATTCCTTTTTCAAAAAGTTTTATAATGTTTTACATACAAACTCAATGGTGTAAAGACAGACTGATGTAGTTCACTACCGGTAAGTATTCGAAATTCAAATCACATTCTCTCCCTAGAGGATGAATGAAATTCAGTACAACTTTCTTTTCCTAGGGAAAGCTGTTTTTAACAGATTAATAATGACTATTGTTATGTACGCTTTTCGTGGCATAGAATGTCACTTTTTTGAGCAAGTGGTACGAAAATTATCATAATTATGCATTTTTTATGAACTGTCGGTGTAAGACCAACAGAAATATTATGTCACAAATAGTAACATAATAATAATATATTCCACAACTATCACACAACGCCATCTAGTCCCAAGCTAAGCAGAGCTTGTGTTATGGGTACTAGACAACTAATAAACATACTTATATATTTTTAAATACATACATATTATAGATAAATTACACCCAGACACAGAACAAATGATCGTGCTCATCACACAAACATTTGTCCTGGGTGGGAATCGAACCCACGACCTCCGGCATAGCAGTCAGGTTAACTAACCACTAGACCAACAGGTCAGGATAGGTAATCAGGATTCCACTTCAATATAAAACGATAAGGAGAACTGAAATGGAGCCACTTACTTGTTCATTGTTCTCACTTGTGATTCAGGCTACTAATAAGCCTGAATTTCATCACAATATTAACAGTTCTACCGAATAGGCCAGGAAGGGAAGAAAAGTTCTCGAGTGGCGACCACGGATTGGAAGACGGCCTCCCACTAGGTGGACAGACGACATCGTGAAGGTCTCGGGAAACCGATGGATGCAAGTGGCGAATTATCGTTCGGCGTGGCGGTGTAAGGGAGGCCTATGTTCAGCAGTGGACGTCTTCCGGCTGGTGATGATGATGATGATGATTAACAGTAAAGTTCTTGATCAATTTTAGGATCTTTGCCTGCAGACTCTGCCAATTTGTTACTCACTGAGTTATGGCCATTCAGAAATTTTCAAAACTAGTATCAGAGACGTTTGAGAGTGATTATTCAGGTTTCATTTTACGATATTTTCTCTTTTATTTTATCTTTAATAGTATGAACGAGCTTTCTGATCTTATTTGTATACGTAACAAGCGCTGAAAATAAGCCTGTCTGGTTGGGCTCTTGATCTTTCCTACCATCAGCCTTGCGAGGTCCTTAGAGGATCTACTCAGGTTTGTGCAAATATGCATGACACCTCTACAATGAGCAGTCCGGCAATGCCTGTTGTTATAAGTATTAGTTGTAGCTATTGCTATATTATTGGTATGTCAAATGTATGTCGGAGAAGCAACCGAAAGGGGTGTTGAAAACTGAGCCTTGGTGTTCTACACTTGTAGCTCACCAATTTTGAACCGGATTTTGGTGCGGCTTCAAAAAAAATATACGCCGCCCCAGTCCACTTAGGGTCAATTTAGTCATCAGCCAAGGCCCAGATTACCACTCGCCAAACTATTCCCTTTCAGAAATACATTTAACGTACCATTGCTTATATTGCAATTTTTCGGACTTTAGATCTATGTAGTTTGACCACGGGGATTCGTGCGTTGATGTCTTTTATTAGAAAAAAGTTCGTAGGGTAAAAAAGAAGAGCTTTTGAATTCCACGAAACTTTTAAAACAAAAATCTGTAAGGTTTCATTCGTTACTATCTTAAATCTTAACTGCAACCATTTATCGACTTTTTATCACAATTTAATGTAAAGTATTTCACGCTTTTATTTCTCCAAAATATATTATATTTCTTATCAGTGATGGTATAAGATGCGAGAGCTTATTGCCCTGTTGTTGGTTACAACATTAACGTTTTAAACAAATAATTAAGCCACGTAATTTATTCGGGGTCATTTAATTACGTCGCCGTAATTAAGTATCGGCACTTTTAAGATTCACATAATCGTATGCAATAATATCGATACGAAGGGAATGCAATTCGAAATTTATTGGTCTGTGCTGCACAATAATTGCATTTAAAAATTATACAGGTAATTACACCCTTATCGTACCGTTTATAAAGCTCAAAATGATCACAAGTTTAACGTCTACCTCTCCGCGGGATGAATGACCGCGGAGGTCATTGCCAAATAAAGCGCTCATTCGCACAGCCCTCGGAAAGCTAAAATGACGCATCTCGACGTTAGAATATTAAGAGCGTATATTCTAAAAGTTGACAACGTCGCAAATAGCTGTCAAATATTTACAAGTTTTGATTAATTTTGCAAATTTCCTGCATGAAAATAAAAAATAAGGCTCTGTAGTGCACTAAAACATTGATTAGGGAATGCAATAATAAATATCGCAATACCGAATACATAGTTTTAGACGTAAAAAAAGCATTTGGAAACTTTTCAAAAGACTTTTTTACACCGAAACGGTTACATCATCAAATTCAGTATTTTAATTGCATTCTTAAATCAGTTTTCTAGTGCACTACATAGCCATATTTCATATTTCCATTCAGTAACATTGCCAAATTAATTAAAACTTGTAAATATTTGACAGCTATTAGCATCATTGCCAACTTTCTGGTTATGCGGCCTTAACCAGCAAGTCAAATGTGTTACAACAATTTTACGGAAGAGTCGCTACTCCGGCATGGTTAGCGGGAAGTAACGGACAACTGTCCAAAATATTCGTTTGAGCTTTAAACAAATTAATTGGTAATTTAGTTTCGGATGCATCGAGCAACATTTTAAAGACCCTGTACCCATAAAGTGCGTCAAGATCGAAGACATGACTTAGTGTATCAAAAACATTGAACCTTGAACACATGATACTTTCTTCAGAGAGTTAAATTTTTAAGTTACGGGATAAAGACGTGTGTTTTGTTAAAATTAATTTAAAACGTATAAAAATGTGGTTGTGCTACTTGTTCTGTTTTCTATGTGTGTTTTCCAGCAGTTCGCCGCTCAATATAAACAAGGTAGGTTGAGTAACAGTAGTTGACAGTATTTATTTTCAAATTCCAAACGGTGTTACCAAAAATCCCTCACGTGTTCGTGAGCGACTTTTTTGTAAATATGTAAGAAACTGATGTCTCGAGTGTCGTGATTTACATAACGTACCTACTATAATACGTGATTACGCATGCTAAGTAGTCAAAGTTATTCATTCGAAATAAATATGCGTTTAAATATGTATAATTAATTGCGGATGCTTCACGACTTACGATAGACAGAATCAGCTGATTGTGCACCTGTTCAATTAAAAAGTTTTCATGACTTTGCCAGAAACAAATTGTATTTTAGGATAAGGATTCTCATTCTAAATCTAACATTTTTATTTTAGACAGCGGATCTGATTTAACGCGCTAATCTTAGGAACCACTGGTTCGTATTGAAAAAATATTTGTATTGGACAGTTCATTTATCCAGAAACTATATAACCACGCTAAGAACAAAATATGAGAATAGCAGTGGTTGAAACCGCGGGGAAAGTTATCGTGTTAGTAAACTTGTACACTAATCTGCATGTTATTTGGGTCTTAAAAACCACGTTAGCAAAATCACATTACGATGATACCTACATTGAAATTGTGTATAATAAATTATAAACTTTTATTATGGATTGTCAGTTTGTGACCACGGCACGGATAGATCGATGATTTGAAGAAGGTAACTGGCAGTAGATGGATACGTACTGCCTAGGACCGCGATAGTAGGCGTTCTTAGGAGGAGGCTTACGTCCAGCTGTGAACGGGATTTGAGTGAAAAGAGAACTGTTATTACTTCAGTTGAAGGGCAAAATAAAAGTTAATCCTAATTTCATGTATTATTTTATAATGTCACTTGCGGGATATTTCCATGATTAAACTTTTTTCCACCCACGTTCATGTTTAATCACGAAAGATATCCAAACCGTGATAGTTTAAAAAATATTTAAAGATTTATTTTTGATAATAGGATGACCTGAAGATTTCTGAAGACTCTTTCCACGGATTAGGACGCATCGTCAAAAGAGAGCTACTACCATGTGAAGATTGTGGTAAGTTTCTTGTCCTGTTTGTTCATCAGATATTTTATATTTCCTTTTATTTTTTATTAGTTATGAGACAATATTATTCACTATTGACATACTGATTTATTATTGCAATTTATAATGAATATCTGAGTACAATGCACCGATCTTTTAATAAAACGTGGTAAAAGTGAAGTAGTCATTATAAGACGAATTAATTTTTGGTTATTCCAAAGAATTAAACGACGACGTCTGAATTAAACGATTTAATCCAATTTTGATCTGCATTGAATAATTTAATGCGAAAATTGAAACCCGTGAGTAAGCACAATCAAGCATAATTATATATGTATTAGTTCGCAAGACGATCTCCGGCCACCGTAGGCGCAGGCATGAGGGCGGTGCAACTCGTTGTCCGACCATGGACCCTGCCTAGGTCATAACGGCGCGTGGTGTTCCACGCGCGTCACAAAGAGCGTCAGCATAATGACGGGGCCCCCTCTAGAGGGCCAAAGCCTGCCGGGGTCGCGGGACTTATCTCATTACCCCGGAACATAAAGGACTATTGAAAGACACCGTGGATTTTAGTCAGAACGAATCTGACAGTCCCTCCCGCCCTGTCCGGGGTGGTAGGACTCATTTGATGATTTTACCACGCTATAAAAAAAGCATTATATTAGTATATTTTTTAACTTAAAATAAGGTTTAAATTTTAGTTAGATGTTTTCAGTAAAAATATTTACAAATACTTTAGGATCCCTTCGGAAGTCAATTACCTTTTTTTAAATAAATAAAAAATATTAACGCAAATACTCAAAGCGTTTGTTTCGTATATTATTGTCTCAAGAGACTACTTTAAACTGATACTTGTCAATAAGAAGTACATCTTTAAAGTAGTTTTAAGTATACCTTTTATCCGCAAGTTCAATGGACGATGTTTTACCGATATGATGATTGTGTTCCAAAAGTACAACCTCACTTTTTACTGCCAGATGTGTTGTGGTTAACGTCACTGTCAATGTCAACTGAGAGATGAATGGATTGACCATTCATCTAACTGAATAAAAAAAATAATGCCTAAACACTGTTTTAGGCTATTACGGTTATTTTCATAATTTAAAATGTCACTTACGTCATCCCGCGATCATGGCGCTTGCAACAGCGTCGAAATATCGGGAACTCATAATGAAAAACAATCACGGAAGATATCCCGTAAGTGACATTTTAAATTATAAAAATAATGCCTGTTTTTTATAATTCTCTAATTCTATTAGCTCTTTTATGTTACCTAAACAGTTTTCACTTATTATGTTTTTTTTTTAACGTGGTAAAATCATCGAATGAGTCCTCCTACCCCGAGCAGGGCGGGAGGGACTGTCAGACTTGTACTGACTAAAATCCACGGTGTCCTTCAGTAGCCCTTTATGTTCCGGGGTCACGGTAAGGAAATAATCCCGCGACCCTGGCAGGCTTTGGCCCTCTGAGAGGGGGCCCCGTCAGTATGCTGACGCTCTTTGAGGCGCGCGTGGGACACAACGCGCCGTCGACCCTTCACTTATTATGTATAAGTAGGTACCGAAATTCACTACTCCTCATAATAGTCGCGAAACTTGTTTAGGTACAGTATCTGGTAGAGGTATTTTCATTCCGGTAACTCCAAGATGCTACGCAGTTTATAACAGATACCAATAAAAAAAAACGATTTTTTTTTGACTAGCCTGTTGGTCTAGCGGTTAGTGACCCTGACTGCTATGCCGGAGGTCGTAGGTTCGATTCCCAACCGTCCTGGGTGGGAATCGAACCTACGACCTACGAAATGTTTGTGTGATGAGCACGATCATTTGTTCTGTGTCTGGGTGTAATTTATCCATAATATGTATGTATTTAGAAGTATATAAGTATGTTTATCAGTTGTCTAGTACCCACAACACAAGCTCTGCTTAGCTTGGGACTAGATGGCGTTGTGTGATAGTTGTGGAATATTATTAAAATATAATAATTAAAATATCTTTTCTCTGTCAGGTTGTGGTGAACGTAATGAGGAGCCACGCGTAGTTGGCGGTGGGGACTCCAACGTGAACTCGTTCCCATGGTTGGGACGACTGATTTATGAGAAGGCTTTTGGATGTGCTGCTTCGCTCATCAATGACAGATATGTTGTCTCTGCTGCGCATTGTGTGAAAGGGTAAGAAATTGTAAATATCAATCAATATGCCTGGGCCTAAGTCCTAGAGGGCTAAAGCCTGCCGGGGTCGCGTGACACACGTATACCGTGACTCCGGTACATCAAGGGCAACTGAAGGATACCGTGGATTTTAGTCAGTACAAGTCTGACAGTCCCTTCCGCCCTGCTCTGGGTGGGAGGACTCATTTGATGATTTTACCACGATAAAAAAAAAGCTTAAGTCAAACTGAGACAGACGAACTGCGTTTTATATGATACAACGCCGATTCGATCTCCCCTATCCAGTTAGCATAACGACTTGCGAAAGGCAATTGGCAGCGACTGGATGAGGATAGCTCAGTACCAGGACTATGTCCAGCCGTGGACTAATATCAGCTGAAGATGATGATGGCGACGCGGACGTATTGTATTTTTTGTTTGGATAGCAATCCAACACATCTGAGTATTTAGAATGAATTATCTTCTAATCTAAACTGTAGCTCTATTGGAATTATGAACTTATTTAATTTTAACAGTAGCTAGATTTTTATTTTCAGTTTTTAGCGATATTAACAGTATGTTTCTTTACAGGTTCATGTGGTTCTTATTCCGAGTTAAATTCGGTGAACACGACCGTTGCTACCAGAAAAAGGTGGCGGAAACTCGCCGTGTGGTGAAGATGATCGTTAACTCTTTCACAATGACTGATCTAAGTAACGACATCGCGCTGTTGCTGCTCAACAAGAAGGTGGAGTACAATCACGCCATCAGACCTGTGTGTTTGCCGAAGAATGATGGTAAGTGAATAATTAATGTGTTACGGTTATTATGGGGTCCTCGTCGCCTGCCGGGGTCACGGGACCGAATTACATTGACCCCGGAACGTAGTGCATGTTATTCAGTACGAATCTGACAGTCACTCAAGGTAGGGCTACCTTGAGTGGGAGGAATCATTTGATGATCTTATCACACTAAAAAAAAATGGGTTCCTCGTCAGGTTACTGACATTCTTTGAGGCGTGTATGAAACACGTCGACCCGGGCATAGGTCCTGATTGGATGGCGAGCTACTCATTACTTGTCGTTCGCAAATCCGCACTTACAATGGCTGAAAATCGTTGTACAAAGCTGAGTCGTGAGGTGGAGGGTACCTTGACTCTAACGACGGGATACGTCCTCCTTCGTTAGCATTAATGCTTCGCAGAAGAAGGTGACTGCTTTCCATTCTCCATCATGACCTCAACCAGTGCTGAGTTCGAAAGGTCGCAACCACCCACGAAGACATGTGGTGCTCTGCCCAAGCGAAGCCATCTCCACCGTATACCCCCCGCGCATTACCCAGCCATTGTTAGGAGGATGATAAGGCAGATTGTCAGACTTTCTGTCAAAGATTTAAAACTTACGTCACGTAAATTCTCCAAAAGAAACATAAGAATGGAGAATGGTCTGCCGTATGCAGGAGCCGTTAAAGATACCTTTATCATGCTACTGTTTTTGGGATTCAAACCTATACAGAAACAAAGCAAGTTTTTTGCCTTCATAAAGTTCCCTAACCTGTATTATGTGTCAGAAAGTAAATACCAGCTATACGTAAGGGACATGGTTCGCGAATATACGAAGATAATGATCGCTGCGTTCTTCAAAACTTTGTGTGTATAATTTAGAGTTTCAAAATCTGTACATTTATTGCTTAATTTATATTTTGAGGTACATTTTATCCCCGTAATATTTTTCCTCTTTTTACAACTTATTTTTCGAAGAATTTTACGATTTTGCGTCATTGTGGAGTTCAGTTTTATAACGTGTAATTGAATAAGGAGTAAGGGCATAAATTAAATTAGCTGCAATGAAATATGTTGACTGTAATGGGCTGGTTTATTTTGAATATCAGACATTTCCATATTATGTTTGAGGTTATGTTCTTTTGTTGTTGTTTTAAAAGTTCACTAATAAGAGGTTGCAGACTTCCAACGTAACATCATCCATATCAAAATTAAATGTTGTTCTTTTAGGTATTTCATATTTAAAATGAACATGGCATGATGTCGGATGAAAATTATGAGATCGCTCTTGATTTGACTATGAATTCTACTAAAGACTGGAGGTCTAAAAACGACCACTTAGCAATATTCCTAATGATTCGTTTCTTAAATAAATAATAGAAGAAGAGCCAATGACGTTGCCTGAAACTGAAGAGTTGAATCGTTAGGAATATTGCTTAAAGTAGTAATTTTCAACCCGGTGCGCTCAGTAAAGATTTAGGCTAAAGGGCTTCACACACAGCAGCTATAATGTAAAGATGTACATAATAGCACGATACATCCCATTACATCTTTACATTATAGCTGCTGTGTGTGAAGCCCTTTAGTCCTTTTATGTAACTTTTCATCCTTGCATTTACAGATAGCCTTTACACGGGGAAAACTGCGATAGTTGCCGGCTGGGGAGCTATAAACGAGAACGGCAAGTGGGCGTGCACCGTGATGGAGGCCGAGCTGCCGGTGTTGAGCAACGATGCCTGTCGCAACACCAACTACAATGCGTCCAAGATCAAGGAGGTCATGATGTGCGCAGGGTTCCCTGAGACAGCGCATAAGGACGCTTGTACTGTGAGTTTAAGGTTGATTTTATAATCACCCTTGTATAGATAGACCCCTACCCCCCTTGTTACCCCTAGCAAGCGTAGATGCTTTCAAAGGAGTAACCACATCGTGACGTTATCTCTATCAACGCATGCTCTAAGCGTGACGATAAATTCAGTTTTAGTAATGGTTTTAGAAGTCGTTTTGAAAGCTGGTTTTTCATCTAACACCTTGTCTGTCTACCTAGGGTTCCATGACATTTTAATTAATGTGTATATCAAAATTTTTCAGGGTGATAGTGGAGGTCCACTAATTATAGAAAATGCAGAGCACATGTATGACTTAATAGGCAAGTAATTACATTTCAAATAAACAAAATGTAGGCCTACTGGCATGGCATGGCACGGTACGTTGTGTTAGCGGCATGAAGCAGGACTACGCGATATTTCTCCTCGGTACCGCTGCTCCTGTTACTACTGAAATTGACACGATGGGCCAGTTCAACCTTTTTAGTGATTATAAGAGACTTATGAGTGCGAGCACTCGTCGAGCGTTTCTTTATCAACATGAGTCACGAAAATAATTTATCCACAAAAATATCCTATGCCATGCCGCGCCGCCGCGCCGCGCCGCGCCGCCGCCGCGCCGGCCTTGTAGAAAGTCATTAGGATAAAAACTACGAACCGCTGCGCTGCTTCCAAGAATTTTGTTGTTTGAATATTTATGATTTGATTACTAACAAATAAATTTAAAATTTCAGGAATAGTCTCATGGGGATACGGTTGCGCCAGAAAAGGTTATCCGGGAGTATACACAAGAGTGACCAAGTACCTAGACTGGATTAAAGATAATACCCCAGAAGGATGTTACTGTAAATACTGAGATTAGGGCTTTTCTTGTGATGCCAAATGACAAAATTTTTAGTTCGTGAAAATGTTTTATTTAAAAGTTACACTTGAAATCAAAATCAAAGAATTGATTTCAACTAGGCGATTACAGGCACTTTCGAACTGTCAAAAGACAAAAAATAAATTTCTATGTCACAAGACTTTATAACTGTGAAAGTACTGTATTATCCGATTATACTGTATATTCCAAGGAGTGGATCTCTAAGGAGAAAAACGGGCAAGCAACTCCATGGACACTCTTTATCAATCGCCAAAACTATTAGAGGACCTTTTTTACAATCATTCATCTGGAGATATTACAATACTAGCGTAACGTTTGATGGAAAAGGGCTCAAATGCTCTGCTCTGCTTTTTGGTGTCACTGTACGAAATAATGACTTTTCTTCTCGACACTCGTTTTAAATTACTGTAAACGACTGTGTCAGAGAAATGCAATAAACTTTATTTTTTAGTATCATGCAGTTTCCTTTATTTTTTCATAATTAATAATTAGGGGTGATTAGGGAAACAGTTCTTCTTCTTCCTGCCCTTATTCCATTCTACTTGGGGTCGGCGCAACACGTTTTTTTCTTCCATTCTCCCCTATCAGACGTCATAGGGCAACAGAAGGATTATGGCAACAGTAGGATTAATTAGGGGCTTGCGGTCGTAAATTACCTTAGTCCATTTCATAAAACATTCGGCTGTGATTTTTCTACGTTTAAAATTAGACTATTTTGTAAAGACAACAAGTTTACCATATTTGCAGTCCAAAAAATATAATATTAATGCAAGATTTTTACATTAAGGCGGCGCTAGTCGCGAGCTCGAACTCACTGGCAGGTATGGTCAAAAATCATGATATTTCACCGGAAATCGAGCCATATTGTTCATGTGTGCGCGAGCGTCATCCCCCCGTGGAGAAAACAGGGGAAAACTTATTCAGTGAGATGCACGATCATTCAGAGTAAAAGGCGCGCGTAAAAAAATACGAAAAAGCCTTTGGAAGTTGGGGTTTTATGGAAAAACCACTACACCAATTAATTTCAAATAAAATTTATTAAATTCTTCGATAAATTTGCTGTGTTGGTACGGACTTCGTTTTGGAAATTTGATGCTTCTTTAGCTTCTAATTTACACCTAAAGTTGTGTTAAAATTAGCAAAAAAACGAATCTTTAGAAGCTCGTAACTTTTTAATAGCTTCATATTTTACAATTCTGCTTCCGTACAGACAAAATTAATAATGAGACAAAACGATACCATGATTTAATTTTGGATGTACCTTGTCAAATAGTGGAGTAAAACCCCAACGAAGTTTCTATGGAAAAAACATTGACTTGTAAATGCGACCGCCGGATTTACATGTAACTTAAGTGACATTATTGCCGATAGCTCCAGATCTGAATTGAAAAAGATGATGTGATTGTCGACTTGTATCTTTGACGGTCTTCTTGTATCTGATTAGTCAGCTAGCCAGCTAGTGAGTGTGCGATGAAAATGCACAACTTGATTCCGCCTGGACTGCAAGATGTACGGCAATGCACCATCTTTACGTATTGGACATCCCTCCGGTACGTACAAAGCGTTTTGCCAATACTCTAATTGTGTGCACAGCTAATAAGTGGAGTTATTGTTGTATTTCCTGACAGCTAAAAACGAGCTTGGGGTCTTCAAGTCAAGAGTAAATAATTATATTATTTAGATAAATAGATAGATGATTTATTTAGTGCAATAGAGACACAAAGAAACAATAGGTAAATATAAGGAATCACAGTAGCAAGAAAAAGAATTATAAAAAAAAAGCAAATATGACAGATAACAAAAACAAAAAGTAGGTACCTACTGAGATTGACATAATTCAGACGTGACACAGAAAATGTGCGGTGTGTGTCTCAGGATTGCACCAAATGGGTGTCCCTGTCCAGCTCAGCATGTGTCAGACTGTCAGGTTGATACTTAACGCTGGTATTCTGCTAGACCCCTACAGTGACATACGGACGCAAAGCAGGCGCGACCACACAGTCATCTAAAATGTGCGTATGTGTGTATTTCAAGTTAAGCGTGCTTCACCGTCGTCCACATCATCGCTTACCATAGGGCGCGATAGTAACCAAACGCGAACCCACAGCGCGAACCTGTCGTAAAATAATGAAAAAGCTAGTCATCCACAGTCGGTTCATATTTTGTAGTCCGAGCGACGACTGATCAAAAATTACAAGCATTTCTACGTTACATTACATTTGTAGAGAGAGATGCCACCTGCCGTTATTCATCCGGTTTTTTTTTAACGCTCTAACAAAGATAACTATTCAAATTTTTGTTTGAATTCTCAATTTATTACTTTGTTGTTATAGTAACGGTTGTTGGCTGACTCAGATTTTTTTTAAGAGTGGTGTGGTAGGTAATGTCTACATGACATCATCTTTAGTACAACGTGCGTGCTCAAGTAACGGTTTTGCGACTTTTTATTAAGCGGGATTGATACAATATTTATAAGGAAGCAATCCAAAAACATTTGATTAAAAATAGTTACGTAGCTTGTTTTAGAATACTTTGCTAGTTTCCGATTCCATTGCATCCTAGTACAGATCGACTGCTTGATAGGCATCTGGCTTTGGAACAGTTCCCTTAGATTATATGATTTTTATGAAGGCTGTTTGGTTGATGTTTTTGATGGTACACTTATAGTTTAGAACCATCTGAGGCTCAAGTACAATTTCTACCCTTTGTCAATTAAACGGGAGCTTTTACGTTGTTAATGGGAAAAAAATTATGACCTCGTTCGTACACTAGAGGCGCCATGTAATTTTCTATTCAATGCCGTAAATACTTCAAGTACCTACGCTTTAAGTAAAAAACCGGAAATATTGTGGAACAGTTATTCTGGAACAGTTTACTTAGATCAAAATATCTTTGTATTAAAATGTACATAGACAGTGGCGTAGCTAGGCGGGGTCAAAGCGGACCCTAACCCCAGGCCTCTGCCCTGAAGGGTCCTTGTTGGAAAATTACTATATTTTTTAGCGTGGTAAAATCATCAAATGAGTCCTCCCACCCCGGGCAGGGCGGCAGGGACTGTCAGACTCGTAATGACTAAAATCCACGGTGTCCTTCAATAGTCCCTTATGTTCCGGGGTCACAGTAATGAGAAAAGCTCCAGAAGGACTGCAAAATGACTTGGTAACGTTTTATTTCTAACTGGGAACTGAAAAAGTCAAAGAGGCATTGCAAAGTATAGATGACTTTGTTCTCCCTATCACATACCATTAATGTGATTGTCAGTGACATTAGCTTGGCGAGGCATCTTTAACCATCACACCACCTTGCGCTAACATCGGGAGGAAAACATATTTTTTATCCTGAAAGAAATGGGCCTCGCAGATATGTGTCTTGCGGGCTTCTAGATTTCTGACTATACGCCACTGCACATAGATATCTTAGTTACTATAGGAACAGTGAATGGTACAGGTTCAAGTTGATGCTAGTTCGATGGAGTGCAACGTCCCCATTCCTGTCTACAGCATCCCGTTGTAGGAACTGCACGTCTAGCCTGATTTTAGAAATACTTGTGCGGAATACAATACAGAAGTATTTCGTGATTTAAATCGGTGATTTTTCCAAAATGTGGAAGTTCATATCAGTGATAGTAATTTGTGTGTGCACGAGTTACGTGGTAAGTATTCTGATGCTAGTTATTGATAAGTATTTTGTTAAGATAAAAACCTTGCTAAATTGAAGTTTCAGTTCCGTTACGGTCATAATTATCTCTTATATATAAAAATCAATTGCTGTTCGTTAGTCTCGCTAAAACTCGAGAACTACTGGACCGATTTGGCTAATTTTGGTTTTGATTTATTTGTGGAAGACCAGGGAAGGTTTAAAAGGTAAATCTATTCTGAGGCGGTACGAAGTTTGCCGGGTCAGATAGTTTTATATAAAAATGTCTTTATTCAATTGGACTCACTCCAAATGGGCCCACAGGATCGCTTTACCCGAGGACTGGCCCCATTACACAATTCCACTATTAGTACAGTCACGGAGTAAAGCAGAATCTTTTAGTTTTATGATCTTACATTTCACATTATTGTAAAAATGATACTTTTACTTTTACTCTAAATCGAATTGCATTTCTTACTACCTAATCAATTTTGCGTTCGACTTTATCGACTTAAAAAAGTTTCTTTAATTAGTATTTGAGTGTTTAACAAAAATAAATTATGTTGCCAAGTGAACCCGCGGGTACCTAAGCAAGCGGTTCAAATTGGCTGAAAATTAAATCAGTAGAAAATATTTCAATAATCAAAAAAAGAAATACCTACCATAAAATACACATTTAAATACATAAAAATAAATACTAAAAAAGCATTTGATATGTAATTAATGGATTAGAAACAGTTAAGTAAAATAAAAAAATGTTTTAGGTGGCGGCAGATAATGAAACTAATGAAACTACAACGCAATCCTTGCCTGACGCTGATACCGAAGAATTAGGACGAAAGTGTCAATGTCGTAAGTAATAAACTTATTTTACTTCTATTTTTGCCCTTTTCTTTATTATTATTGATATTTGTCACCACATCATACCTTGTGCTTAATACTATCAAAATGAAGTATTAAGGCAATCACAAAAAAAAAAATCGCAGAAGGAGACTCGCACCAAACAGCGGCCGTGGTACGGGACCCACGTGTACAGTGGTGACTCAGTGGTATCGGTCCCGACTTACGAGTTGTATGTCATGGGTTCGAACCCCGCCAGGCGCATTACATTGTGAAATTTATTTCATCACCACTGCATTCAAAACGGTGAAGGAAAACATCGTGAGGGAACCGGCATGTCTTAGAACCAAAAATTCGAAGACATGTGACATCTGCCAACCCGCAGTGCCCCGCCCGCGTGGTGGTTTATGGTCCGCTCCCTCTCACAAGAGAGGAAGCCTGTGTCCTTCTTTTTTTTTTAAGTTGGTAAAATCATCAAATGAGTCCTCCCGCCCTGGGTGGGGTGGAAGGGACTGTCAGACTCTTACTGACTAAAATCCACCCGTGTTCCTTCCTATGCCCTTTACGTTTCGGGGCCACGGTATCCTGGGTTAAGAAAAAACCCACGACCCCAGCAGGCATTTGAGGCAGGCAGAGGGACACGCGTTGGAGCGTCCACACGACAGGCTATTCGCATACGGGCAAAGAGACCACTTAGGCACACAGTGCTTAAGGAAGAGTTTTTGCCCGCATCCCAGGGTGCACCGGCCCGAAAAACTGGTCTTCCCCCCGGACGTAGGTATCCGAGAAGGAACTCCAGTCCACGGGCGCACGTGAAGGTTTCCTGTCATAGCAACCCAAGCATGTGTCCTAGCAGTGGGAACATTGTAGGCTATGATGATGACTCGCTGTTTTAATTTCAGGCTGTGGCGAACGTAACGAAGCCTCCCGGATCGTTGGTGGTGTGGAGACTGCTGTCAATGAGTTCCCCTGGGTTGCTCGACTGTCCTACCACAACACATTCTACTGCGGGGGCTCGCTGATCAACGACAGATATGTTCTTACTGCTGCCCATTGTGTGAAATCGTAAGTGTACAGTCAACAAATCAGTACCCTGTTTTTTTTTTTTTTTAGCGTGGTAAAATCATCAAATGAGTCCTCCAATCCCGGGCAGGGCGGGAGGGACTGTCAGACTTCTACTGACTAAAATCCACGGTGTCCTTCATAGCCTGTTAAGTTCCGGGGTTACGGTAAGGGAATAATCCCGCGACCCCAATAAATCAGTACCCTTAGCACGAATTTGAGACGTTAAAGTAAACTGGAACTTTGACAATTTCAAATTGACAATTTTCAAGGAAAAAATTAGTTCCTTCTTCGCACACCAGAGGCACTGTTCCATTTTTTCATACAATACGCTGTAAATACTGTAAAGTAAAAGAGTGAAAATTCGAGCTAAGGGTACCTACAGGTACGCGGGCAGTAATATTCAAACGGCTCTCCTATACAGTATATGCATGATAATTATAAGCTGCGTAGATTTTTTTTTTTGTGCAGTTGCTCGTATATGCAACATTGGAAAACGGTTTGAAAATTGCTGCTTGCGACTGTACATAAGAAAGTGGTTGTAGTGCTTGTGGTGGTATTTAAAACTTAGAATTCAGTAAGTAGATCACTTTGGACCTCGTCTGTTTGATTTGAATTTGGCTGCAGATAATGTGGACTAGAAATGGAACTAAGGGTGCTTGTACACGGCGCATGTAACCCGCGCAAGTAAAGGTTCGGGTTACCCGTGCGAGTAACATGCGCAAGCTACTTGATCTAGCTACCCGCGGGGTGCTTGTACACGGCGCATGTAACCCGCGCAAGTAAAGGTTCGGGTTACCCGTGCGAGTAACATGCGCAAGCTACTTGATCTAGCTACCCGCGGGGTGCTTGTACGCGGCGCATGTAGCTTGAGCATGTTGAGGCACTTGCGCGGGTTACATGCGCCGTGTAACAAGCACCCTAAGTATTGTTTTTTTTTTAAGAAAACCATTTCGCTCCTTTAAGAATTTCTTCTATGTTGCGGGTACGTTTACCAACATTTAAACTAACACCAACAGCTAGGACTCGGAACAAAATCTGTGGATCAAACAAATAATTTTATGGCTAGAGCTCTTACACACGAGCGGCATGTTCCCAACGGCAGAGGTAACTGCAGCCGTCGACCCGCGTCGGCGGCAACCGTCGACGCGTCGACGGCAGCAGTCGACCTATAGCGGCACTTGCAGTTGTAGTGTGCGGCAGCCGTCGACATTTCAACTGCGCGGCACAATGCAGTTACCTCTGCCGATGGGAACATGCCGCTCGTGTGTAAGAGCTCGATTGACCGCCGTGGCCGAATTCCGTCATTTCTTAGTCAGAATGATCTTTCCAATTTTAAAACCAGTTTTCACTTTCTCAGGTTCATGTGGTTCATGATCAAAGTGACTCTGGGTGAGCACAACCGCTGTAACACCACGCACCGGCCAGTGACCCGCTTCGTCGTCCAGGTTGTCGCGCATAACTTCACTTTTACCAACTTTAGAGACGATATCGCGGTACTGAAGCTGAATAAACCAGTGCAGGTTACGGAGAGCGTGAAGCCAGTTTGTTTGCCGAAGAATGACGGTAATGTTTAGATTATAATCATCATCATCATCATCATCAGCCTATTAATGTTCCCACTGCTGGGACACAGGCCTCCTCTCTGTGAGAGGGGGTGGGCCATAATCCACCACGCGGGCCCAGTGCGGATTGGTGGATGTCACATGTCTTCGAATTTTTGGTTCTAGAACATGCCGGTTTCCTCACGATGTTTTCCTTCACCGTTTTGAGAGCAGTGGTGATGAAATAAATTACACAAAGTAATGCGCCTGCCGGGATTCGAACCCATGACCTACAACTCGTAAGTCGGGGCCGATACCACTGGGCCACCACTGCTCTTCATCTATTTGGTTTTATATGTGTTTTGATGCGTAAAAACTAAAATAAAACCAAACAAATCTACACTGACCTTATTGATGAAGTGCTTCAGAAAGGCCGGGTGCTTAGTTAGTGTGACCAGATGACTGTATGAATGTGGATGAACCGAAAGGAGTATGTAAGGATTGTAGCAGGTGACGCTCTGTAGTAAGTTTCTGCCTACCTGCTTGGAAAGAATGGTCGAGTTTATGTATGTAATAATAATAATAATATTCCACAACTATCACATAACGCCATCTAGCCCCAAGCTAAGCAGAGCTTGTGTTAAGGGTACTAGACAACTGATAAACATACTTACTTATATATTTCTAAAAACATACATATTATAGATAAATTACACTCAGACACAGAACAAATGATCGTGCTCATTACACAAACATTTGTCCTGGGTGGGAATCGAACCCACAACCTCCAGCATGTTGGTCAATACAAACTGTGGAATTCGTCAAATCAATCAGACTTTTATCTTTGGGGATACCCGAAACAGTCAAGTCTATTTTATTTGATCATGCGGTCACTGATCTTTTGTTGTTTTACTGTAATTTACTACCACCCACATATTTAGCGTCCTTTTATGATATCACAGAATAACATTGACTACCTATAAAATCAATCCACAATACACAGTATTTGATTAATGATCGACGCTAATGAATGGACCTCGAAACAAATTAACGGTTTGTTCCATTCATAAAAAGATTTTATGAGACACATAATAACTAAGAGTGCCTTCCAAAAATGTGAGGTTTTAGATGCAGGATATTGAATACGTTATCTGTTTATTTATTTGAAGAAAATATGAATTAACGGAAATGTATGTGATTCCAAAATTGCCTGGAATGTATGAATGCTAACCAAACCGAACGAGGTTCGGTTTGGTTAGCATTCATACATTCCGGGTGCTTTTGACGCCTACTTTCAAAAGCACCTATAACTATTGGGCAGCCCGAGGTTAAATTTTTAGGTTCCTTTAAATATTGCACAGAAAAAATATGTTTTAGGTTTTCTACCTGAACGAGTAAATCACATCTTTATACATTTCCTAAATTGTTTCGGAATTGTATACATTTCACATTTCCTAGGAGTCGCTTACAATTCCCTTAACTATATCATATTATATTACCGGTAACATTATACACAAAATATAGCAAAATTAGATGGTATCATGGGTACGTACGTACAATTACATAGGTAATAAATAGGTACTTCTAAATCGAAAAAATACAGGGTAACTTTTTAGTAGGGTAAAACTTGGTAATTATCCCTAGTTGAAAATTTTTAGATAATGCATACACTGGTGTCAAGGCAATAGCTGCCGGTTGGGGCACGGTAGCCGAGGGTAAGAACCACTCGTGCTATCTCCAAGAAGTGGAACTGCCAATCTTAAGCAACGAAGCTTGCAAGAATGCCAAGTATACTCCGAATATGATCGGAGATGGTATGCTCTGCGCTGGCTACCCTGACCAAGGGAATAAGGATACTTGTCAGGTAAGTAACTTATGGCAAAATTAGTCTATAATATTCCCACAGTTGGGATAATTATGTTTCCTTTCTGTAAGAGGCGTGGCCTGTCATTCAACACTCGGCTCCAGTGCTTGTTGGTATGTAGATGTCAGATGTCTTCGAATTTTTTATTCTTACATATGCTAAAACTAGCATCTCATAGAATTGATTTCTGAAATAAATGATTTAATTAATAACAAACAAGAAAAGTGAGTTTATAAAAACGTGGGAAAAAAGGACCTATACTAGTTAAAAATATTTCAGCAAAATACTCTATTTTGTCAAATAAAAGTAGATCTGATCGAAAACGTCGAATCATGAGGAAACCCTCATGATGCGACGTTTTCGATCAGATCGTTTGTTATTAATTAAATCATTTATTTCAGAAATCAATTCTATAATATGTACAATAATTTGTTAGTAAAACTACTCAATAACTATGTTAGTAATGTACGATCTTTTTTGAGTCAACTACGAGTAGATGACTCAAAAAGTTAAAGATTTGGTTTAGTGGTATTTTAGATAATACCAGTTTTTACCATTACTAGTGACCTTTTTTTACGTGGTAAAATCATGAAATGAGTCCTTCCAGAAAAATTGGTGTTGTCCCGACTCCCGATATGTTGTCAGAACTTATGATTTCAGAACTAATAGAGAGTAGGGTTCACTTAAATGTCTCGATATCTTTCATACGCGCCCGTATTTTCGTTGACGGATTAAGAGAGTAGACTCCTTGCACCGGGAATTAATATTCCAAAAATAAAATGTTACATTTATATTGTTTTGTATTACAGGGAGACAGCGGTGGACCTCTATCAGCTGAGAGGCGTGACAAACGACACGAGCAATTAGGTTGGTATCGTTTGTTAAAGTTTTGGTCTGCCCCGTTGGTCTCACAGTCACAAACGTTGTGGGGTCATGGACTGGAATGAAGGGGTTGAGCAAAAAGTGGACTATACAACGTAGTAACATGGGCTGAGTTACCCCACGAGAGGTTTTCCGCTTTTGGCGTTACACGCTGTATACAACATGTGACATAATTAACGCACATCCTGAAATTACTTTGTTCAGAATCGTTTACTGAATCGATTTCTATCATTTTTAATATAAGTAATTTTTTTATCAAAAAAAAAATAAACTACGGAAATTATAGTCACATTACCCCTGTACAGTCAAAACAAACTAAGATAGACCGTAAATCAAGGCAACAAGACTTAAAAGTGCAATTTTATTTGTACTAATACAAATTCCGTCATTCAATACAAAATAAAGAAAAATAAACCTTATTGCAAAATAACTAATTTAGTTAATAACAATGCATTACATTATAAATTCAATATATGTTTTATGATTATAACATAATATTCTAATTGGGGTGTCTGAGGGTGTGCGTTAATTTCGTTACATGTTGTATACAAAAATGTTTTCCTCAACAAACTGATGGTGTCCCTTTGTATGGCATGTTGCGCCATCTTGTAGGAACCAAATATTAGTCACATCAATACTATTCAACTGAGGTACGAAGAAGTCAGCGATGTGGTCAAGTACCTAGTGAGTGACCGAAAGTCATGAACCGAAAATACAGTATTGGTTAGCATTTTGGTCAAATTTTTAGCAAAATGTGCAATGCAATGAGACGTCTCACATTAACAAATAATAAAAATAAAAAGTATTGATGAAAAAGAGCAATGATAAATTATAGATTCGTAAAGATTTTTAATTTTAAAGTCGAGCATTCACTTGACATTTACGTCACGCATCATGAAAATGAAAAACAAAGGCTGTATTTATAGGTAGATTCATAGCTGGAAAATCACACGACAAAAAGAAAACTAAATAGCAGGGAAACAGCATTCCGGTTTACGCAAATTTTTTAGCTCATAATTATATTTTGCTTTCAAAATGCAAAGCAATGTATTTATCTCGGGTAAAAGACTTATTTCGTCTCTCGAGCTATTTAATTGGCGCCCTTCTTCAGATACGGGCGCCAAACCCGGGACTAAACTTGTCACTTTCATCCCTTGGATTACAATGTTCTGTTACTTTTCAGGAGTGGTGTCCTGGGGAATCGGTTGTGGTAGACCTGGCTACCCAGGTGTTTATACCCGGGTAACAAAATATCTGGACTGGATACGAAACATCGCTAACTCTGGATGCTTTTGTAGTGCCTAAGAAGATGTTCATACAATTTGTTGCTTCTCATATTTATTTCTAATTGTTTCAAATTCAAATGTTTATTTCAAATTCAAATGTTTAACTAAAATTATATTTGTACACAGATAAAAAGTTTTTCAGTGTATGTATATGTCGCAGGGATATGATAAAACGAAGGATTTGTGTAAATAAATTATTATTTGATAAATAAAATCCCGGGAGATGTTGAAATAACAACAAGATTTTTATCATTTCCCTTAACAAATCTAGTGATTTGACAAATTCCGCTAAAAATCTAGTGATTTGATGAAATCCCTAAATTGATTCAGTGAAATGACAAAAATTACTTTTATGTGATATTGTAAAACTAAACTAAATCTAGAAAAATGTAAGAAAACGTCGACGGAGCACCGCTCGCGGTGCTCCTACTTCTGGATGGTTTAAAAAAATCCGAGTGGGTGTGCCCCGTGTGTACCTACGAAACGGGGCAATGAGATATAAAAAATAGAAACGACTGGGGGCACCTCGACTCGGACGTTAGGTTCGAAGTGGATGGCATGGTCTTGTAGAGGCATCTTAAAAAGTAGTAGTGCCTATAAATTTTAATTACACGCCACAAAGTAGTTCAGTTGGATAACAAGCCACGAGCCGATCTATCGATCAGTCGACCTCGCGTTTGTTCAGAACATTGAAGTAGATAATTAACACACGACCAATATTGATTGGATAAGAGTATTTAGCAACTGAAGATCTGTTAAATACTCTTATCCCTGATGATTCACTTGTTAATGATAGTGAATACCACCAACAAATTAGAGCATGGGCTGCAGTTGCACCCAGGAATCAACAGCGTCAGATCTTCCATCAATTGACGAATTCATTAATGCTGTCAGGAGACAGCCCCTTAACAAGTCATCAGGTGAGGATAAAATAACTAATCGTATTATAAAGGAAGCGTGTAAAACGGCAAGTGACGCGTTTTAACTGTTTAGGAAGGGTGCTTTTCTGAAGGCGTTTTTCCTCATATATGGAGACATGACTTTATACGTACAATACCTAAAAGCGGCGACAAACCACCTGATGACCCTAAGTCTTACCGGCCCATAACATTATTACCATCTTTGGGAAAGCTCCTAGAGCGGCATATTGTTCCACGATTGTTACCGGAGGACCCAAATTACATAACAACCAATTTGGTTTTACTGTCGGTAAATCTACCGTAAACGCGGCACTCTCTGTTAGAAAAATAGTTAATACCTCTAAACACAAGTACTTGGAATCTTTTTGGATATTTCTGGGGCTTTTGATAGCGCATGGAGGCCAATGCTTCTACTTAAAATAAAAGGCCGTGGTTGATATAATAATATATAAATAATCTCATTTGCTCATTCTTTTCAAATGGTTCTGCAAAACTTAAACTGGGACATCATTCCGTATTGAAACCTCTTACCAAATCTGGGGCTGTCCTCAGGGTTCGGTTATCGGTCCCCATTTATGGAATCTAGGCTTTGATGATTTCCTCGCGATTCCACTTCCTAGTGGCTGTTCTTTAACTGGTTAAGTGGATGACGGTTCCTACTCATTCAGTCGAGTACGCGTGCTGGACTCGAGAATTAGGCTAATACATGCGATATATATTACGATAAATATCTCAATGGGGCGATCAAAACCGTCTGACTTTTACACCACATAAAACCTATCAGTTTGATGTCGTGCTAAGGGTACTAAATTAGTGTACAGTACCCTTAGCACGAATTTTCACTCTTTTACTTTACAGCGCCTTTCCTGTATTTACAGCGTTTTTGTATGAAAAAATGGAACAGCGCCTCTGGTGTGCGAAGAAAGAACTAATTTTTTCCTTGAAAATTGTCAATTTGAAATTGTCAAAGTTCCAGTTTACGTCTCAAATACTGATATTATTGGAATCAAATATAGCAGCTCACAATAAATTTACGACCCATTAATATTAGTGGTCATTTTATCCGTGGTGCTAGGCAACTGGGCTTCTCCCAGTTGTAATGTCCTTTTGTGCCTATTGGCCTTGTTTTGTTCTGTCTCCTGCTTGCATGGAGGGAAGCGGAAACAATTTTTTTCGTACTCCTCCACTATTCTTTTCCGATCAATTTCGTTGGAGTATCCGAGACAGGTACATTTATCCTCCAGGACACGTCGAGCTTCATTGTCTCGGCGCTTTACTGGTGATTGCCACTATTGATTCTGGATTTCAGGAGTTGCAGTGGTTTGGGAATAGTGTGGTGGGTATGTACAAAAAAAACAAAAAAATATTACATCTAAAATTAGCGCTATTTATTACAATTTTATTTTTGTCCATATCTTGTAACAACTTTCGAACACAAAGTTCAGTCCAACACACAAATCTTGTACGAGACAATTATAGCAGCTCATGTCATTTAAAGCATTATCTAGAAGTTCTACCGTCAAAGATTCGATCTGATTCTATGCCAAACAGTTCACGCATCACTTCTGTTTCTCTGAGATACGTTAAGATTAAGGAGATCCTTTTCATGGTGCAGAGGTAGTCCTTCAGACTTGAGTATAGTATCAGGTGCTTTAAGCGTGCTGGTGTAAGTAGGGTTGAGTGGGTGCACCGGTCCCCACGCGGTCACCGCTGCACGAGCTTCCTCGTTACCCAGCTTGTAGTGAGTGCCGTCGCCTGTCCTAATTATGCGACCCTGTACCTTTACAATACAAATAATCATTAAAATCAATCACTTTTGATTGAATAATAGTCACGAAAATAAACTGTATGTGTATAATGAAGCTTACCACTTCAGGTGAAGCAGTTTTCAAATCAGAAGCCAGTCCGATTTTTTCCAAAAATCGGATGATACTTGCGGACGGGTTGAGATGCATGCTCAGTTCTGCTGCCTTGTAGTCCCAGGGAAACGCGTGATGATAGTTGTGCCAGCCCTCGCCCAAACTTATCAGTGACACGAACCATGATTCCACTGCCTGCAGTTTTCTGGAAAATTGCAACGAAATTGGATGATCAACAACTCATTGACGTTATTTACGTACTGATTAATTATAGTCTGATCCTAGCCATAAACATTCTAAGGTGGATTAACCATCCTGTATTGGACCATGAACGGTTCATGCCCGTTTACCAATGCTAGTTTTGGGTTCAGCATTGGGATTGTTCAAGGCATGATGGTAATGTTAGATCTACCAACAAGGGCTTCCAATTCGAATATGGGGAATATTCGAATATTCATTTACTATCCGAATACTGACTCGGATAATATTCAAATAATATTTTACATGGCGTTGGTTTTTTCGTATGCAAGAACCCCGAGCGAACGAAGAGAAGTGTGATAAGGTTATTAGACGTTGTGATTAGATTCTCCTTCAAAATTATACAGAAAGACGCCTTATGCTGAACGAGATGAGCACATAATGCAGCTCTGTCGGGTCGTAGTAGTGGAATGACGGGAAAGAGCTGTGCTTGATGTGTTTGGAAAGAAGCACAGATTCCTGGTGCTCTAGAGAAGGACACACTGGTGTGTCGGATAAACCGGAAGCCACTCGGTTCCTCCACGTCCATAGCACCGAGCTATTACTGTTCCAATATTTGCAGGAACCAAGTGAGCCGCATGAGACGGGTCGCGCTGTACCCTCATTTTATAATGAAGGAGACCTTTCTCTACCGACTCTAGTTGTCTTCTAGCTGCCGCCCACCCTGCTTTGCTTGCTTTTGCTTTGCTGCACTAAAAGTCGGCAGAGACCGTGCACTGATCATTTTTCAGGTCCAGATTCAGTGGTAGATTACGTCATATTCAAGTTGTTGCTCAAGTGGTACCTATTCAATCTCTTTTCTAGTTCTGATAAAATGACATGGCCGGAATTTGTATAGAGCGATGCCCTGACAAAAAATATTAATGTACAGACGCCAGCACATCAAGCTACCACAATCTGTCAGATTTCTTTAATAGAATTTCAACCTTATCACAAGAGTAGAAGGTTAATGTTTGAGTGGTAAAATCTGACAGATTCGGGTAGGTTGACGTGCTGGCGTCTGTACATTGACAAACAGTACCTCATATTAAAGCTTACAGGTATTTATTTGTAGTAGTTTAAGTTTTATGAACAGAGAACAGGCGAGAGATACTGTAAACAGGATTTTAAAAAAGTGCCTGAACGTTTTGATTAGCAATTTCCGATTGCTATTCAAAATGTTCAGGCACATTTTATTCAGGCGGAACAATAGGAGAATTGGTATTTTCAGTAGATAGAGGCCGTTTCTTCACTAGGCGCGTATTAGATTTGTCTCTTCATACAGACTGGTCAGTACCGTGTGGCTAAAGGCGCGGCCCCACCACAGCGCTTGCTGTGCACGGGCACGCGGCGCATTTAAGCTGCGTGTATTAATTTAGTTGACAACGTGGATAACGGTAACGCGGTAGGTTTCCACTGGAGTACACACGACTATGTATATCGTGGTACGGCGCACGTAGAGCCTACGAACGTACCACTGCAAAACCGCCCTGCGATAATCGAGCTGTAAATAGTCGTGGGTCATATTCGTGTACTCCAGTGGAAACGTAGACCCAAGTCGACAACGTTGAGCTATGTAACCGCCTATTCGAGCAAGCCACGCGTGTATCAAAGACGTCAATTCGTGCGTAGCTTCTCCGTGGGTTGCACTGGACACAACCACATACATTTTCTCACAAAGCGAAGCTTTCTTACACGTGCGTAGCCTCTCCGTTCACTGCGGTAAGGCCGCGTCTTAATGTTCAGTTAACTATTTTTGTTAGACTCTCTTCAAAAGTTTCACATCGCCAAAACACACACAGAAACAGACAATAAAACACTAAAATGATATTTGTATTTTTATTAATTAATTAGATAATTGAGTGCTCTAGAAGGTTTATCATCTGGCAGCGGTAGTGGTGGTAGTGGTGGATCATAAGCGATAGCAGGGGAGTAGCAGCTGTTAGAATTGGAAGTGTTTCAGGCAATGCAGGTCCACATTTCTATAGTTCGGCATCTTGTTTAAGTATATTTAATCATTATCAATTAGCTCGTATCCAGCAGGGATGAATATACATACTTGCAGATTTGCTCTCCGATCCTGTAACATGGACATTTTAAGAGTAAATGGAAGAAATACTTAATACAGGTAGTGTAATAAACGTGGTTAATTATACTTGGTCATAATTAGGGTGCAATCTCAGATACCAGCACACGCTAACCTGATTGTGAGATTTCATGAAAAAATATTATTATGTACTGATTTCTATAAGTGTATCAAAATGCAGAATATGAATAATTATTATAATTACTATTTAGGTACGTACCTCTCCTAAGGATAACCATTCAGACAATGTATTTTGTAGCTGCGGTATTAAAGCTGTTACAACATAATACCGTCGCATTCGATAAGTGACCACAATACAATTCAGACATGGTGACCGTCACAATCCAAATCGTACGTATATACAAGTCCATTTTACACAGCACAATACTATTAACTTTGGAAGCGTAAACAAAAGTCTGATAAATGATAGCGTGGAGGCGAGTTAAAACATCTAAAATCCAACACAGTAACGATCACAGTAATACGTGTAATGATCAACGCAAGATTTTACAGTTTTGACGGTTAAGTTCAACTGACGCAGAAACGTCAAAATAAGTCTAGGACATTTGGATACGCACTTTTAAAAATATATCGATTTATAAAGTGGTACGTTAGTCGCGTCAAGACGCGCGCCTTTCGAAAAGTGGTAAATTATCCTAATGATAAAATCATTTACGTACAATTCTAACAGTCACGGTCGTTTTATAGGTATTTTAATATGACCATCAAGCATAGTTTACATAGGTACACTGATTGTCTTATGCGTGTATCCAAACGTAGATGCAATTGTCTCTTCCTAGCAATGAATCAAAAGGGAAATCACCCTTAAAACATTTAATTTTTAGGAATTTTCCTCGCCTGTTTTAGAGAATCGTAATTGTTGCGACTATTTTTTATTTATTTTAGAAGAATTTTTCATATAATTGTTATTAATGTACAGTTTAAAATTTGGATTGAGTTTTGAGGGCAGAATCCGGCCATGTCATTTATTAAAAATATGAAAATAAATATTATTATTCGAATAATTTGAATATTTTCTATAGAGAAAATGAATATTCGAATATCAAATTTATTGAATATTTGGAAACGTAGTAGGGCTTCGTAGTAGGGGTATACTCACTGATCGTAAGGTCTAGTTCCATACAAATGAGCAGCACTATTGACGAGCCATGTCCCGTTTAACTGTGCCACATAGCGAAAGAAGTAACAAATTAAGATAGTTTGAAATACAGGTTCATCAAAGAAATGCACAGGCACCCACACAGGCAACAAAAACGCAAGTATGAAGTATAGTTGATAATAATACCTGAAAAGGAAATTAAACAGATATTACCGGTCTGAACGGAAGTATAAAAAACTGCGGTAAGAAATAGTTGATGAAAAAATGAAAAGTCTGTGTATAAAGCAAGGGAAAAATAAAGTATACTTTTTTTGGAACATGACCATCCAATCTGCCTGCAAGTCACTCATGTCAATCTTCCTGCCGAGCTCGATGACGTAGGGGTGCTTCTTGTACATGAGCCATCCGATGTGACTGAAGAAGAAGCCACGCTTGGAGTTGTGAGGATCAGCGTCCGTTTCTGAGTAGCGGTGATGCAGGCGGTGGTCGCGACACCAGATGAACATAGAGTTCTGTAAGAAAAATGTTAGAATAGAGACATCAAAATTTTCCTAATTTTCTAACTAGTAGTTTCAAAATGCCGAATAATTACGGGTGAAGTTTTATAGGATTTATTGAACTGAATTTTATTACCTGACCAGCAATTGTTTGCAAAAGTACAAATGCAGCCCTCAGAAAAGTATTCGCTTTAAAAGATTTATGAGTGTAAAAACGATGTGCTCCAATTGTGATTCCTTCTGAGGCGCAGTAGGAGATGAAGAAACCTTAAATAAAACAAGTTATTTAGGGCTGATTTTTCAATAGTCAGATAACTTTTATCTGAGGAATTAAAATAACAGTTTGACTTTGAACAGCCCTAAAGATCAAGACTTCAGCAGAAGATCAAGACAAACATATTTTTATGAATTTTGAAACTTACCCCACGCAATAGTCTGCCACTTAACAAAACCCATCAAAATAAGACCGAATCCCCACAAAGCAAAAATATGCAATATCAAAAAGCCGATGGCATTTTTCCAAACAATTTGATGTTTATACGAATAATCTGTCCCAATCACTTCTGGTATAGACAATGAATCTACTGTCTTTGTGTTTCTATTTTCATCTTTTGAGTTGGTTGCTTTGCTTGCCAAGTTTGCAGTAGTCATTTTAGTGTTGTATACTACACCTCCGTTTACTAGCTCTTTAACTCACTACTGGTGCTTTCCGAGCATCGGTCCACTATTAAAAGAAATGCTATGTAACGAATGTTTCCGCATTTAAATTAACTTGAACTCGCCTTTGTCTGAATAAAAGTGCTTACGTATAAAAAAAAAAATTGCATAATTGGTTTTAGAATTTATTCAGTTGTGGAAATCAACTAATAATTTAACCTTATAGGTCATGGCACAATATACTAGTCTGTATGTATGTATGTATGTTTATCCGCGATTACCTCGAGATTGGCTGAACCGATTTTGATGCGGTTCTCAGAAAAATGTTCTTTACATTCTGTCTGTTTGAATCCACTTTGAAAACCTTCAATCCGAGTAAGCGAAAACGAATCCATGCTGGCAACGTTACAGGACATCCATTAGTGTTACACACATACTTGAACTTTCTCCAGAATGTAACAAACATTTTCCTGAAAAGCGCATCAAAATCGGTTCAGCCAAACGCGAGACAATCGCGGACAAACATACATACTAAAATACAGGTCGAACTGAGAACCTCCTTTTTTTGAAGTCGGTAAAATAAAAAAGGAACCGACTTCAAAAAAAAAACACAAAAAATGGCTAAACTAACTGCTCTTTCGGAAGTCGGTTGCAATAAAAGCAAAGCCGCGCGCCGCATTACGATTTTGAAGTACTAGTTTCCAGCGAAAGTTTTTCGTACCAACATTCAAATCGATAAACGAACTACTATTTTCCAGTAGCAAATTAATGTTATTGCTTTTGAACAACAGAGGGCATTTATTACAATTTTGGCAAATATTCTAGTGGTAGTGGCCAGAATTCATTGAAATCATGTCCAGTCGTTTTAGAATTACGTTATTTTTAATATAAAAAAGTAACAATAGAACTTGAGGGAGTTTTAAATTAAAATGTAAAAGTTTCATTACTTTTGAAGAATAAATTTCATAGCTGCAAAAAACGATCACGTGTATCCTCACCAAGGTTCTTTGTCTAGCTGTGACGCATGGTCAATTGTTACTTTATATTGAAAACGAATAGCTCAGAACAGAGACGTACTTTTATTTTTATTTTCTAAGCGGGTATTGCCAATCGACTTCGTCTGCTCGTATAAAAACATAGACTTTGTTAAGTCGCAGATAATGTAGCTTTCTAATAGTGAAAGAATTTTTAAAATCGGTACCTACAGTAGTTTTTGAGTTTATCTATTAGAAACAAACAAATTATTCCTCTTTATAACTATTATTAATATTATTTGTGTAGATTCCGTGACATTGCCCGCATGGATCCGTTTTTTAAGTGGGTTGTTGATTTTCAAAGACGAAAGTGAAGTACCGCAGGAATGTGCGATGCGAATAATTATTCTCAAGCACTTGTAAGTTCGTCGTGCGATCGTGTTTTTTTTAAGCCCATAAATCTATAAATAAAAGGAAAAGGTCATCTATCTGTACATATGTTATAGGCAATGTGTATAATGCAGGCATTCTATACAATACTTTTTTTTTTTTTTTTTTTAGCGTGGTAAAATCATCAAATGAGTCCTTCGGCCTATTTCCAAAGCCTATACTATTTCAGTCACAAGTCGGACTGTAATCGATTAGCTTTTATTTGTGCATATTTCTCAACAAAACCTAATCTATCTCAGTAAAAAACCTGACTCAATTAAATTAGCTTTTGGAATTGATATTTTCAATGAAAATGCACGGACAAAACCTAGTTCTATATAATTCATATCACTCGAATAGCTAGACTTTTGGCGAGTTATTTTAAAATAGTAATAGTGTATCTCAGTAAAAAACTTGACTCAAATAGATTAGGTTTTGTTTTGATATTTTCAAAGAAAATGCACGGACAAAATCTATACCATTTTAGTCACGCACGAGCCAAACTCTAAAAAAAAAGACCAGGTTTTGTTTATACATGTCGCAGTGAAATGAGGAAATCAGGGATTTCACGAAATCCAATTATCAAGAAAAGTATCTAGTGATAATTATGACAAAAAATACTAATATAAAGTCAGAGATCATGTAATTTCACTAAACTAAGTAAAATGTTAGAAAACGTCGACGGAGCACCGCTTCGCGGTGCTCCTACTTCTGGGTGGTTTAAAAAAAAATAACCACGAAGGGGATGGCGGGGTCTTTCAGACCCCGCCATCCCCTTCTAACCTAACCTGTCCGAGTCGGGGTGCCCACAGTCGTATTTACGATAATCAAGTAGTACTATAAAATTTAAGAAAAGTTAAATTCCGAGGTAAATTTACTCATATAGCAAGTGAGCCTCTACTCGACAAGGTTTTGTTCGTACGTAATGTTTTAAAATAACTCGCCAAAAGTCTAGCTATTCGAGTGATATGAATTATATAGAACTAGGTTTTGTCCGTGCATTTTTATTGAAAATATCAATTCCAAAAGCTAATCTATTTGAGTCAGGTTTTTTACTGAGATAGATTAGGTTTTGTTGAGAAATATGCACAAACAAAAGCTAATCGATTACAGTTTGACTCGTGACTGAAATGGTATAGGCTTTGGAAATAGGCCCCCGGGCAGGACGCCCTCCCGCCCTGCTCGGAGCCGGAGGTTTCATTTCACTGTCAGACTTCTACTGAATAAAATCCACGGTGTCCTTCAATAGCCTGTTACGTTCCGGGGTCACGGTAAGGAAATAATCCCGCAACCCCGGCAGGCTTTGGCCCTCTGAGAGGGGGGCCCCGTCATTATGCTGACGCTCTTTGAGGCGCGCGTGGGACGCAACGCGCCGTCGACCCGGGCATGGTCCTTGGTCGGGCAGCGAGTAAAGGGCAACTCGCTGCCCGCATGCCCGCGCCTACGGTTGCCGCGGAGATCATCTGCTGATTCTATACAATACCTAGAAAATGTATAGACTGCCGGGGTCGTTCAGGCAATGTATATAATGATGTTCAATGTTTAAACTGTTTTACACTTAACCTAGGAAATGTATAAAATACCTAGGCATTGTATAGAACGCCAGTTTAAGCACAGGCAATGTATGTAATCGATTTTTCGATGAACCCTTCGTGGTTTAAAAAAAGTAAAAAAAAAAGTGGTGAATTGAATTCTAAAGGGTTGTTTTTGGGGTTGATACTCGTAGTTTGTATGAAACTTCATTACTACAAGTACTAAGAGTTTTAAATGTTTCACTTCACAAGAAGGTTCTTTTAGGACGTAGGTGCTACCTACTTAAGACGGGATTTTGACGGGAAATTCCCCCCCTTTTTTTTTTTTTTTTTTTTTTTAGCGTGGTAAAATCATCAAATGAGTCCTCCAACCCCGGGCAGGGCGGGAGGGACTGTCAGACTTCTACTGACTAAAATCCACGGTGTCCTTCATAGCCTGTTACGTTCCGGGGTTACGGTAAGGGAATAATCCCGCGACCCCGGCAGGCTTTGGCCCTCTGAGAGGGGGGCTCCGTCATTATGCTGACGCTCTTTGAGGCGCGCGTGGGACACAACGCGCCGTCGACCCGGGCATGGTCCTTGGTCGGGCAGCGAGTTGCCCTTTACTCGCTGCCCGCTTGCCCGCGCCTACGGTGGCCGGAGATCATCTAGCGACGTCTGTCGCCGTGGGCGCCTACCACTGCGGCTGGGGCAGAGGGAGGACGCTGTCCTCTCTCGCTCGCGGCCTGCCTCCTCCTTTACGAGCATTACTGCCTCGCAGAAGGAGCTGACCGCTTCCCACTCCGTCTCGCCCCGCAGCATGGCCGCAACCAATGCCGGGCGCGAGAGGTCTCCGCCTATCGCAGCCGTGAGGACACGTCGGTGCTCCGCCCAAGCTGGGCAGTCTTGCACCGTATGCTCCACCGTGTCCTCCGGGCGATCTTCGCAGTGGTGACACCCAGGCGTCTCCTCCTTTCGCATCAGACACAGGTACCTCCCGAAACTTCCGTGTCCGGTGAGGACCTGCGTCGAGCGGTAGGTCAGGACGCCATGACTTCTCTCCAGCCACTCCTCAAAGAGGGGTCTTACCGCCGCAATTGCGGCGTGCCCGGGAAATTCCTCCCTAAGGGAAAGTTTTTAGCTTCATCGTTACTACAAGTCCTACGTGTCTCAGATTTACCAAAACCGACTGCTAATGGTTGTTTCGTGGTCGATAGAATTTAAGTTGCATATTAATTTAGATTTTTTTTATTCTTGCAGTCATACGACTGCAAAAATAAAAATAAAAGTACCGACTTCAAAAACAAATACAAAAAAGTTTAAAATAACCTTTCTTTCGGAAGTCGGTGGCTTTGATTTTTATTATTTCATTGACTATTGCCACCGACTTCCAAAAGAAAGGTTATTTTAAACTTTTTTGTATTTGTTTTTGAAGTCGGTACTTTTTTTAAAAAAGTTTTTATTTAACCCTTTTTAGTTTATTTATTAAAAAATATCCAACCCAAATTCTTGTAAAATACAAAGTTTTCTTACATGACGTGCACTAATCTTGTAATCCGTCACAACGAAAAAATCCATATCTCTAAAACTATTGAACCGGTTTTGATGAAACTTGTAGTGTACCCTAAGTTGAACAATACCTGGGACAACAAAAAAAGAATTACTTAAATCGGACTTGTAGTTCCGGAGATATGCGTGCACAAACATAAAAACACACATACATACATACACTTATGAAATTTGATACATTTGTTCAGACGCTGATATAGACTAACATATACGAAAACTGGGCAGTTCTGATAATATTACATACATACGGGTCGAATTGATAACCTCCTTTTTTTTGAAGTCGGTAAAAATAACAATAGAATTTGAGGGATATTTAAATGAAAATGTAAATGACGAAATTCATAGCCGCAAAATACGAGCGTGTGTGTATCCTCACATTCCTCACCAAGGTTTTTTGTGCGGCTGTGGTGGCACAGGGACGTCTGTTATTTTTTGTTGAAAACTGATCAGCCTCAGGACAGTGAAATACTTTTTTAACTTAGCGGGTGTTGGCGGGTCCTTCCGTGGTTTCGTGCAAAAAGCAATAAAAAAAATACCCATGAATTCATTTCAAAAAGTGAACAAATTTTTGCTTAGAGGATAAAGACTTCAAAACTTTCAAAGTAATAGGTATTGCTAATTTTACATATATTTTTATTCATTAAAAAAATAAAGATATAAAACAGTCTGTAAAATCATCCCTCTCCGTTTCGACTTTAACTAATAGGTACGCAATATTAAAGCTTAAGGCCTGAACTACTTTTTTTACTACTTTTCAATGTTTATTGATTTTTTTCTACGTAAAAAACTCGTTTTTAAAATTGTCACAAAAGAAAACTTCATTAGCATCCGTACACGGAAACTTTTTAATTTAAGCGAATACGAGACGGTCTCCGATATGATACCCACCATAACAAGTTTATAATGGTCAGTCGACTCGACACTGGTAGATGTACGCCTAGGGTTAGCAAAATTATGAATGTTCTTCAAAGTGTAATAACCAGTAAAAAAGGAGGAAACGCCTGGGTGTCACCACTGCGAGGATCGCCCGGAGGACACGGTGGAGCATACGGTGCAGGACTGCCCAGCTTGGGCGGAGCACCGCCGTGTCCTCAGTGCGGCGATAGGCGGAGACCTCTCGCGCCCGGCATTGGTTGCGGCCATGCTGCGGGGCGAGACGGAGTGGGAGGCGGTCGCCTCCTTCTGCGAAGCAGTCATGCTCGCGAAGGAGGAGGCGGGCCGCTTGAGGGAGAGGATACCGTCCTCCCTCCGCCCGAGACGCAGTGGTAGACGCCCACGGCGACGGATGTCGCGGGACGATCTCCGGCCACCGTAGGCGCGGGCATGCGGGCGGCGAGTAAAGGGCAACTCGCTGCTCGACCAAGGACCATGCCCGGGTCGACGGCGCGTTGTGTCCCACGCGCGCCTCAAGGAGCGTCAGCATAGTGACGGGGCCCCCCTATAGAGGGCCACAGTCCTGCCGGGGTTGCGGGACATACGTATACCGCGACTCCGGCACACAAAGGGCTACTGAAGGACACCGTGGATTTTAGTCAGTACAAGTCTGACAGTCCCACCCCCCTTGCCCGGGGTTGGAGGACTCATTTGATGATTTTACCACGTAAAAAAAAAAAAAAAAGTGTAACCAGTGTTTCGTCCAAAAATCAGCTGATCATCTTGCTCCGATTTTACAAGGTAATTTAAAAAAATATTATAAATACGTAACATGTATATCGCTGGCCCCAGGCAACAAAGCGGTAATCGCCGGTAACGTCCTTTTTAATGTTTTCTGATTTTTTCCTTTTTTGAGTATCAATCTATCACTCTATTTTTTGCATATTTTTAAAGTTACTCATCATCATCATATCAGCCGTAAGACATCCACTGCTGAATATAGGCCTCCCCTTTAGATTTCCAGTAGGACCGGTTGTTAGCGGCTTGCATCTAGCGTGATACTGTGGCCTTCATAAGATCGTCTGCCTAAAGTTAGTATTTTTATAAAAATCAATGACAACAGCTATACTGCATGGAAAATTCTTACTACTAAAAATGTATTATTGAATTACTCTATGGAATATAACACGAAGAGTAGTGAATACCGTTATGATACTTTACCCTATTATTTTTTTTACATAAATATATGATTCATTCATACTAAGCTTTGGTTTTAAAATTTCCCTGAAGAAGGTGGAAAGTGGAAAATACGTCGTGTTATATAGTCCCAGAATCTCAGTGTCAGGTGTGTTTGTAAAGTCATTAATGATGTTGCAATTCAAACAATATCGTCTATAATTTGTATTATTTTTTTCAATAATTTCATTAAATATTTATAAAATTACAATTATTTTTAATAGGTTTGATTGGTAAAAAAATTAGCTTTAATTGGCATTTTCAACGCATGTTTTGGATTACTGTGAACTCTGCACAATAAATAATATTAAATTAGCTTCTTTTACATACAAGAAATATTTATTTACATACATTAATTACACATATACAACTATAACAAAATTATTATATAAAAAGTACCTATATATACATACTATAAATATAAAAACTTAAATGAAGAGTAAAATATTTACAGAAATAACTAAACAAAAACTAAAATTTAAAGGGCGTCAAAAAATTCATCCACATCGCTGTCAATGGGGAAAGTGCCCAGAACGCTGGCAGCATTGCCACGTTGGATGGCAATGCTGATCCAACGTGGATCAGCATTGCCAATCAATCAATCAATCAGCATTGTCAATCCTGCTTCTTTTATTTCTTTTTTTTTTTTTTTATTTCTCTTGTAAAAAATATTTTTTGATAATACCGCTTTGTTGCACGGGGCCAACAACATCTCTAAAAGCCATATTGGTCTACATTACCATCGTGTTCCATCCGTTTTTTTACGGGAAGGTAATATACAGTTTTGGAAAGAAATGAAGACTAGTCATTTTAATGTAAAAAACACGTGAAAAACTGGCAACTTTATGGCTTTTTCTATTCATGTTTTTTTTTGTTATTAGGTAAAACATAATTATTCATTCTATATATTCATGGTTTATGCGACTATTATATTCTTTCTTTATATTCGTGGTTTTGAGAAATGTTTTTGTTGGTTATTTAATACGTAACACTTTTTGTTAGACAAACACATTATCGAGAAATTTTAATGACATCAATTTGGAGATTTGCTGTGATTATCACACTCTGTGTTAATCACTCGTCACACCTGCCCAAGCAAACACACACGATGAAAACAGTGCTTGTCCCTATTGTAAAGGGATTAAATATAATGACCACCATAAAATGCTTTGATACAAGGGTGTTCGAATACAATTTGAAGTGTAGTAGCTAAGGAGCTACTACACTTCAAATTGTATTCGAACACCAAATATAGTAAATGATCACCAAATCTATACTGAATGTGCACCAAATCTAAAACTCGCTTTAGCAAGATGTCAGGGACACCCCGAAGTTCGGTTTGGTTAGGTTCCTTTAATCCTTGTACACAGAAATAGAAGCCCCGCGAAGCAGGGCTTCGTCGACCCTGCTTAGGTAGATTTTTTTTTTATTACACCCCGTTATGACATATTTTAATGAACATATTTTGGTGATCATTTACTACTTTTGGGTTGACAACAATGATTTATTTGGAGTAATTTTGATAAAATAGGATAGCGAAATGTTAAAACTGGTTATAATTTTACATTAAAATGCGGGTTTCATTTTGGTGATCATTTACTACTTTTGTCTGTTATGTTACTATATCTGGTGGTAAGTTAAACATAAGCCTATTGTAAATAACAAAACTGGTGATATCTCCGATCCATCCAAATATAGACTTATATTAGTTCCTAATAATAGCAAAAGTACTGGACAGTGAGACGTTCGACGATAGAAACACCTCCACAGAAACACACACTGACTGTCGGGTGTCGAGTCGAGTATCTTACGATGCGTCGTCGAATGCGTCTCAGGTGGTGCTCTTTATTTACGATGGAAGCTAAGCTTTTCATCTCACGCAGGTTCTATTGTCAAATAAGGAGTCTGTATTATTTACATTTGAATAAAATTTATTTCAAAATATCTTGTAGGCATCTTAAAAAGTAGTAATGTCTATTAATTATAATTATTACATCTAAAATTGGCACTATTCATAACTATTTTCATACAGTCATGACTTGTACCAAGTTACAATTTTCGAACACATGGTTCAGTCCAACACACAAATCTTAAATTGTTCGAGACAGGTATTGCAAGCTCATGTCAGTTAGAGCATTATCCAGAAGTTCTACCGCCAAAGAGATTCGATCTGATTCTATGCCAAACAGTTCACGCAGCACTACTGTTTCTCTGAAATACATTAAGATTAAGGAGATCCTTTTCATGGTTTAGAGGTAGTCCTCCAGACTTGAGTATAGCATCAGGAGCCTTGAGTGTGCTGTTGTAGGTAGGGTTGAGTGGATGCACCGGTCCCCACGCGGTCACCGCTGCACGAGCTTCCTCGTTGCCGAACTTGTAGTGAGTGCCATCTCCGGCTCTAATGATGCGACCATTTACCTGTAAATTACAAAAAAATATTAAAAAAACCGGCCAAGGACGTGTCGGGCCACGCACAGTGTAGGGTTCCGTAGTTGCCCATCAAAATACTTACGCAAACTAACTAACTGATTCGCTGAATTTAATTTTAAAAAGAAGAATTTTCAAAATCGGTCCAGGAGTCTTTGAGAAATCGGGGAAAATACATAAGAAAAAAGATTACAACGAATTTAGAACATCCTCCTTTTTTTTAATTTAGTTAAAAATAGTTGACGATAAAAACCTACCTATCCCCAAAAAACATACCTTTATAAGCTGTAAAAATAAAGTTGACAAACTTACATTTGCAGTTGTCTCCGATACATTTTGTTTAAGAAAATATGATATTCAAGTACATTTTATAAGTTGGTCGACTATTACTCGTAAAGTTGTAAAGCCTACTTAGTCATGATAATTTTCTTTTAAACTTCGTTATATATACTACTATTGTGAATTTTTTCACACCCCCAAACATAACCGTTTAGCTGGTAGAGGGGGGGACACTCGAATCAAGCAAAATTTAGCACTTTAAAGCTTAATATTTCACAAACGAATTTTTTTATCAAAAAATTGTTAATGGAAACTATCATTATTTTTTACAGGCTTATTTAACGATACCCCACATTAAGGGGTACGCGAGAAAAAAAAAACCTCACTTTACGTGTAAGTACTGGAGGTACAGTAAAAAAAAATATTTTACGAGATTTTATTTTACCACTTTTTCGGCACAACAAATCCGTATATTTACACCAAATTACAGCTCTCTAGTACTGTGCGTCTCTGAGCTAAACTGCGGACAGACAGACGGACGGACGGACGGACGGACATTGCGAAACTATAAGGGTTCCTTGTTGACTACGGAACCCTAAAAACGACTTCTTTTGAATTGAAAAATAGTCAAGAAAACAAACTGTATAATGAAGCTTACCACTTCAGGTGAAGCAGTTTTCAAATCAGAGGCCAGTCCAATTCTTTCGAAAAATCTGATGAAACTCGCGGACTGGTTGAAATGCATGCTCAGTTCTGCTGCCTTGTAGTCCCAGGGAAACGCGTGGTGATAGTTGTGCCAGCCCTCGCCCAAACTTATCATTGACACGAACCATGATTCCACTGGCTGCAGTTTTCTGTAAAGTTGAAACGAAAATGAAAAATTAAGAACAGCTCATTTACTTAAGGTAATGATAATTTGAAATTAACACTTTCACTGTCCGCGCAGCAGACACAATAGATAAACAATGGTCGTGAGTCACATGTTATTCATCGGACAGGGAAGTGGTTAAACCTGAAAATTTTAAGATGGATCTGCACACTTTTCAAATTATACTATGAATAAGGGTTCACTCTCGCTGCTAGGGAGGAAACAAACTTAAGTATCGGTAGATACTAGGTTTCCAGCAGTGGGATGACTCAAGGCTGATAGATGTATAAACGAAGGTATACTTACTGGTCGTAAGGTCGAGTCCCATACAAATGAGCAGCACTATTGACGAGCCAAGTACCGTTTAACTGTGCCATATAGCGAGCGAAATAACTAGTTAATATAGTTTGAAACAGAGGTTCGCCGAAGAAATGCACAGGTACCCACACAGGCAAAACAAATGCAAGTATGAAGTATAATTGATAATAATATCTGAAAAGGAAAAAGTACAAATATTACTTTTCATAACAGAAGTATAAAATTAATCGCGCCTGGAAACAGTCGATGAAAATTAAGTATACTTTTTCTGGAACATGACCATCCAATCTGCCTGCATGTCACTCATATCAATCTTCCTGCCGAGCTCGATGACGTAGGGGTGCTTCTTGTGCATGAGCCATCCGATGTGACAGAAGAAGAAGCCGCGCTTGGAGTTGTGAGGATCAGCGTCCGTGTCTGAGTAGCGATGATGCAGGCGGTGGTCGCGACACCAGATGAACATAGAATTCTAGAAATCAATGATTCATTAGATGCAAATAACGTGTAACGTTCCATGGCATTTAATGTTCGTCGAAATTATTTTTTACCTGACCAGCTATTGTCTGGAAAATGATAAACAAAGCTCTCAGAAAAGTATGTGCTTTAAAAGATTTATGAGTATAAAAACGATGTGCTCCAATTGTGACTCCTTCTGTACCTACAAAAATAACGACGAGATCTGAAATAAAAGAAGATATAATTATTAGAATCATCACAAAGTAGAAGAGTGAGAAACAAAAAGGATTTTTTTTTACTTACTCCATACAAGAGTCTGCCATTTAACATGACCCGTCAAAATAAGACCGATTCCCCAAAGAGCAAGAAGATGCATTATCAAGAAGCCGATGGCATTTTTCCAAACAATTTGATGTTTATACGAATAATCTGTCCCAATCACTTTAGGTATAGACAATGGTTCTGCTTTAGTTGTGTTCTCCTTTTTTGAGTTGAATGCCTCGTATGTGTTTGAGGCAGGAGCATTGTTTTCCAAGTTTGCAGCGGTCATTTTGATGCTGTTCGCTACTCCTTCGGTTACTGGCTCATCAATTCACACTGATTCTTTCAGAGCATCGGTCTACTTATAAATGGAAATACTTGGATCCGAATAACGTAATTATTGTTTCAGCAATTGAACGAACTTGAACTCCCTTTTGTATGTATAATACTATTTACAACAATGTTTATATTGTTCTCTTGTGTGTTAATAGTAGTATAGAAGATGTCTAAGGTTTTATTGTTTGATGCCAGCCGTTGATTGGCTATGGTTGTGCCAGTTGGGCCACAGTCGGCGCGGGCCACATAGATCGTTCATAAATAATAAGAATAAAAAATGAAATAGAAATAATTGAATAAAAATGTTGAATTCGAACAACTTAGTAAAACAATTATTGATTCTTTTTTGTTATACTAAAATATTAACAAAAAAATATCAAAATGGAGAAATGTACTGAAAAGTGTTAATTAAGTATATCACAATAATTGCAAACGGCATAAGAAGAGAAACAGGTAAGATCATTTTAATATATTTTTTTGTTAAAACCGTTAGTTTTTATTGTTCAGTTACCGGTTATTTAAGGGATGTTATGGTCAAACTCATACTACCCACTTATCTACTTTAAAAACCCAAATCTAATTCTAATATTGGGCAAGCCGCGGTCACAGCGGTAAAACCACTTTTTGACGAATAGCTGGAGAGACATCACGGCGGCATTTTCACCTTCCGCTTAACACAGATCCTCACTGGAAGAAACGCCTGGGTGTCACCACTGCAAGGATCATTCGGAGAACACGGTGGAACATACGTCGGAGGACTACCCAGATAGATTGGGCAGTCCTCCAACACCTCCAAGCACCGCCGTGTCCTCACGGAGGCGATAGGCTGCAACTTCTCGCGCCCGACTTTGGCTGAAGCCACGGTACGGGGCGAGACGGAATGAAAAGCGGTCGTCCACTTCTGCGAAGCAGTCGTGCTAGCAAATGCTATGGATGCAGCCGCCGTGAGGTAGAGGACAGCCTCCACTTCACAACCCTGCCATAACCCTACCACCAACCCTGGCATCTGACGTCGTAAGGCGATTTCCGGCCAACATAGGCGCGGGCATGCGGGCCCATAGAGGTCCAAACGCCTGCCGCGTTCGCGACTGAAAACGGTAACCATGCAATGAACATGGAAAAAAAAAAATTGAAAAGTGTCAATTTTAGCCTGTACATGTCTGACAGCCCCTTCCGGACATAGGTAATGTTTTGATGATTTTACCAAGCCAAAAAATGCCAGAAGTGGCAAAATTAAGATTTATGCAGAGAAAGAAATTGATTACAAATTAAATAAGGTTATTCCCCAGACGTATTGTAAAATTATGAGAGTAAGCAGTGATTGATACTCCAAAACCTTGAATTGTAACTTTGATCTGACGATAACAATGTCCGATGACAGTGACATTAACATAAATACTAACAAGAAGCTATTGTGTTTGAATCGTCAATCCTAATTTATTTAATTTCGTAAGCTGCATGTTCAGGAGGCGGAATATAATGTTATGCAATGTCGCTAATAAACATCATATTCTCAAATGTGGGGTCGGAAACCAGCCCCCATTGAATGGTTACCATTTCAGTATTTTGATGGAATTTGGGTTGAATGTCCCAACTGGGGTAATTAATAAACTTTTCGCAGCTGATCAGAATAGTAAAAAAAAGCTAAAATTACTCAAATAATGTAATCAGTAAACACTTCCTCATTTTGTAATAGAGGGTAAATTAATATCAAATTTTCTATAAAATTACCTCCTTTTTTCAATTAACCAAGATTTTAACAAAATTCGCCCCTGACAGCTTCCTTTTTTATTTACTCGTCTAATAGATGTTGAGTTTACCCGAATCATACCAAAAACTCGTTTTTATGATAATTGTTTTTTTTTTTTTTTTAGCGTGGTAAAATCATCAAATGAGTCCTCCAACCCCGGGCAGGGCGGGAGGGACTGTCAGACTTCTACTGACTAAAATCCACGGTGTCCTTCATAGCCTGTTAAGTTCCGGGGTTACGGTAAGGGAATAATCCCGCGACCCCCGCAGGCTTTGGCCCTCTGAGAGGGGGGCCCCGTCATTATGCTGACGCTCTTTGAGGCGCGCGTGGGACACAACGCGCCGTCGACCCGGGCATGGTCCTTGGTCGGGCAGCGAGTTGCCCTTTACTCGCTGCCCGCATGCCCGCGCCTGCGGTGGCCGGAGATCATCAAGTGACGTCCGTCGCCGTGGGCGCCTACCACTGCGGCTGGGGCGGAGGGAGGACGCTGTCCTCTCTCGCTCGCGGCCCGCCTCCTCCTTAACGAGCATTACTGCCTCGCAGAAGGAGCTGACCGCTTCCCACTCCGTCTCGCCCCGCAGCATGGCCGCAACCAATGCCGGGCGCAAGAGGTCTCCGCCTATCGCAGCCGTGAGGACACGTCGGTGCTCCGCCCAAGCTGGGCAGTCTTGCACCGTATGCTCCACCGTGTCCTCCGGGCGATCTTCGCAGTGGTGACACCCAGGCGTCTCCTCCTTTCGCATCAGACACAGGTACCTCCCGAAACTTCCGTGTCCGGTGAGGACCTGCGTCAAGCGGTAGGTCAGGACGCCATGACTTCTCTCCAGCCACTCCTCAAAGAGGGGTCTTACCGCCGCAATTGCGGCGTGCCCGATGATAATTGGTTTAGGAGATAGTATTGATAGAACATAGACTTGTACATTTTAATTTTGGGGTTGAATGCAGCAAAATGTTTATTTTGAGCTAGTCTGCACCAGGAAAAAGCTGCTTAAGTTTATTAACATTTTTTGCGATCATTGTTCGTCAAACCGAAAGTTGCAGTCAGTTTATTCTGCGCAATTCATGACAAGGGATTATAAAAACAAAAATGACTACCATTCAGTAGGGGTTGGGTTCCGACCCCCATGTGCTAAAATTTTATTGACAGAATTGAGTAAGCTACCTTCCCTCTAAGTTTGTACAGACCGACACCGGACACATTGCATCTAAATATTAAGAAACTTTGCCTATCCGTGTTCATCCATTCACAAACAGTCTTCTGCAACCGTTGCTTATCTGTGATCACCAAGACATAAACAGACCTTGGCAACTGTCACTTAACTTGGATGGCCTTCCAAGGCCCGCCCGTCAGTTTGATGACAGCTCATTGAGGCGCGTCGACCGTCCATAACGTGCCGTCGACCCGAGCATGGTCCATGTTCGGATCTAGACCAGGTAGGGCCCCGAACTCACGATTACACTAGTAATAAAGGGTACCTTCTTTTTATTTTTTAACCCGCACCCGAGTACAGATCCTACGAAATGTCTATACACCGTGTTCTTCACGTTATCCATAAACTTTAGCAAATACTTCTATGGCTTTTACAAATCAAATCCAACAAAGGAAGTAGTACTTAAAAAGGCTTCGTTACAAAGATATTTGTAATTTCATTTAATGAAATTTAATTGAGCTATGCAGTGAGAAAGTATCTTAATTTGGCCTATGTTGCCGCTTAGTGCAATTAAAATGATAAATCTATCAAATACTATTTGCATTTCATTTGCACGTACGAGATGAACCCGAGAGTTAGCGAAGAAATACGATCATTTGCGATAACGAATCTTTCAAAGAGATTAAACTGGTCGCTATGGATACCTAAGTTGTTATTTGTCATTGTTTGTCATGCATGATTTTAACTGTCAGGATTATTGTTTATTGTAATTTGCTTTTGGGCACAGAGTACTTTTACTAATAGGGCATAGAGATCTAACTTCACGGGTTTTTCGGGCAATGGACAACAGCGACATCTAGTTTTCCCGAACGAAAACATTTCTGTATATAGTTATATATATAGGTTGTATATAGGTATATACAAAGCTTGCTCATTCCTTTTAGTGTTTTAATTGACTAATAATAATTATATGCCTACATTAGTAAAAAAATAAAACAAATTTGTTATGTAATTATATTTATTTCACCAACTATGAGGCCTTTTACAGTGTTTTTTACAGTTATTTCTAGCCACTTGATATTTATCGGTGTCACTGATAGTATCTCGCTTTCCAGTGAGAATTTTATTAGCATGGAAATAACACACGGATACACTACTTTAGAATAGGACCAAAAGCAGAAAATGCAGGAAAATAACGAGCCGCACCAAACGAGAATCCAATTTTTTCTGCTAAGTGCAATGTGACACTGACATTTTATTGACGTATTGAAAAGACATCGCACCTTCGGTGCACCAAAGTCACAAATAGCCAAAACTGCAAAATCGACCTAAGTATGCCGAATTGTTTCTAAACCATGCCTTTACTTGGGGCAACAAAGACATCCGCGAAAGTATCTCGAAACTACACTAGATGGCAGAAGTGCCTTTGTGGTTATTGGCGGTTTTTCCATGCGTTTTGGGCCGACACCGTTTCATTGTAAGTAGTGCCCCCTCGCCCGCGACTTTATTGAGGTCTTTTTTCGCTCAAAATCTTGGAGCAACAAAGGCATAAAACATAACAGTCATAAAACTAAATAACTTCTGGTGCAACAAAGTCACAGTTCAGGACATTTTTTTTTGTTATATTCTTTTATTAGGATTTCTTTGGCAATGAGGGATTTTCTTTTTATGTTTTCCCTAATCAATGGATAGATGGCACTGAACTTGATATGTTACTGCAATAAACGAACGTCACGTCATTTTTTTATTTTTTTCACTTGGATGTAATTTTGAGATCGTAAAACAAAAAGTACATGTCATGTCATTGTCAGTCACATCACATCACACAAATAGCATTTTAAAAATAAATAACAACAAGGAAAAAGAAAAAAATATTCATTTACCAGTCTTTTTAATTTATGAGTTTTCCACGCCAGAAAGAAAATGTCCCAAGAGAAAAAGAAGAGAAGTCTGTGCCTCGTGAATTTGTGCAAAAATGAAGGCGTACATCTTTTTCCTAGAGTAACACCGTCAGTTCAACGCCATCTATAGAGTTCTTGGAAACTATTTTTTTTTTAAGTGCGAAAAGAAAACCTCCGATTAAATACAAGATTTTTACGTATAAGTATAGCCAACTAAAAAACAATTAATTAAATGTGAAGATTTCAAACCTTCTTTAGATAGTTATCCAGAACCGAGGAAAAACATGCAAAAAAAGTCTTCTCCTGTAAAATTTAAAAATGAGCTGCTACGTCTTTGTTCCACCGAAGGTGCGAATGAGTGAAAATTAGAGTTACCAGTAGGTAGCCCAAATAATTATAGAATTCTATTAATAATTTGGGAAAATATCGAAATAGAAAAACATACTTATATAAATATTGAAAAACGACAGGGACATCATTAAACTAGAAACGTAATAAAATACATGATAAATAATAGTATAAAGCTACAGTAGCGACATCTATTGTCAGCAGACCGCAACTCTCGTATTATAATACTACTAAATTAAAAAATACATCTCTAAGAAGATTTATAAGTTACATTTGGTACTCCACAATTTTTTAGTATAATGATCTAAGTCATGCCAGGCTTTTAGTTAGAAGATTGATGACCCTGCTTTTGGGTTTCCGACTAATTTAATCAATCATTTTGATTACAACTTTCACTATGCCGCACGAATATTCTGCTCAACACCAAGCTGATATTCACTTCGTCTACGGTTTCTGTGACGGAAATGCTACAGCAGCTGTGCGAGAGTACCAACGGCGATTCCCTGGTCGGCGCGTTCCTGATATACGAACATTTATTAACATACACGGGAGATTTTGTGAGATCGGAATTAGACCACGCCGCCCTGAACGAGCAATCAATTTGAGCGTCGCTCAAGAAAACAGAATAATGAACCTTATTATTCATGATCCTACACTCTCAACGAGACGCGTTGGGAGAATCGTGGGTGTATCTCATAAGCTAGTGTGGAAACTGTGGAAAAGATATGGTTTGCATGCCTACCACTACAGAAAATCCCAAGGCATAATACCACCTGATCACTTCTCAAGAATTGTTTTTTGCCAGAGAATGAATCAAGAACTGATAAATAATCCAATACTGCTTCAAAAAATTCTTTGGATGGATGAAGCCCAGTTTACAAGAGCGGGAGTATTCAATTCCAAAAATCAAGTGCCCACTGCACTGCATGAGAGCAACCCGAATTTACATTGGCAGGCGTCACATCAAACTGAATTCTCTGTAAACATGTGGGCTGGTGTTTTTAACAATCAGCTGATCGGCCCTATTGAGATTCCCCACCGCCTAAATGCTGACAATTACTTAGAGTTCCTAAGAAACGTCACTAGCTTCGAATTTTTCGAACAAGTGGATCTTCAAACTCTGCGAACCATGTGGCTCCAACATGATGGGGCCCCTGCACATTATGGCACACAAGTGCGTGAATATTTAAATGCAACGTTTCCTGGCCGTTGGATTGGACGAGGTAGCACAAATATCGCATGGCCAGCTAGGTCCCCAGATCTGACTCCTTTAGATTTTTATGTCTGGGGAACCTTAAAGGAGAAGGTGTACTCCGTACAAATTCAGAACCGTGAACAGCTCTTAGATAGAATATCTCAGGCTGCTGAACAAATAAGACAAATGTCTGTAAATTTAAATGGCCAAATTAGGACTCGTTTGAATATTTGTGTCGAAAAAGAAGGTGGTCATTTCGAAAACTTTTTACATTAAATTTATTTTTTGCTTTTTAGAGTTTACTTTTTATTAATAAAAATATTTTTGAATGACTTTACGGCTGACGTAGTTGTTTAACCTACAGTGTTATATGGATCTTTGGACACTCCATTGAGGTTGACAGGAGAGCGCTCATTTGTGAAATGTATTGAAAAATAAGATGGTGGCGTTAGTTCTGATGTTGCCCACGCAACAAGTGTGCTTATAAATTATAATTATTCTACTCAAATGCATAAAAAAAATATGCTGTGATTACCATTTATCTTAATTTGACCGAGACCTATCTTTTGAGAGTATTTTTACGAATGTACGTGAGCTCTAAGCGTGGTCCCCAGATTGCGTGTTGAGCTGCCCCTCTTTTAGTCAATAATTTTGAGATTGAATGTTCGTTACTTAAGCCGAAACGGCAGAATGGGAAGATAATTATGGTAGCCTACTCCCCTTCCCGTCGTTGGAGGTCCGGCGTTGCTTTAAGCCTAGACTAAAAATAAGGACTGCAGAAACGTTTTGCGAAGGCTGCATGTCGTGGGAAGAGGTTATCATGATTTGGTTATGGAATTTTGTTTTTTTTTTATTCCTCAATTAAAAAGACAATTCGAAATACGTATCTACCTGCTTGGTAGCCTTATACGTTCTCTTTAGATAAGTATAGTACATTGACAGTGCTATGAGGAACGAGATAAAAAATCAAAGAAACTGTTTTGACAAGTTTCAGCCCGCCAAATGTTATGAATGAAAATACGACGTTGCCAATTCGGATAAAGAGGCATGCATATCGGGTTATTTACGTCTAGGTATTTAGTTTGTATGAAAATTAACAAAAAATAAAAAATAAGAATTTATTAATGTGTCCATAATGAAAAATGCTTACTTCTGTGGTCTGAACATCTGGTCGAAGTTTATATACAGGGTGAATTTTTCAACTGGGCGTGGATGGCTATTTCCGAAACTATGAGGAATATCAAAAAACGTTGAAAAGAGTCTCGAGGCCGATTTTGACGAAAACTAAAACTGCATCATTGGATTTTAGAAAAATCAATCATCTTAGCCAGGAATCGAACCCGCTGATTTTGGAAAAAAAATCACACCCTATATTATGAAGCCATTCGATAGTGTTGCTGGTAAGGATAAAATTCTGTGAAGTAATCATAAACGGCAAACTTAAGGAAAAGGTATAATTTAAAAAAAACTGATCAATCTTCAAAGCAATGACTTAATTCGAAACATAAGTTAACCATTTCTTCTTTGAAACATTGCTATTTTTTATTCAACTCAATCATTTATTATTGCTGAATGCAGTGGGATTATTGAGACGTCAAATCCAGTTTAACATTGAAAACAATGAAATTTTATTATTTTGTATGAATATGGCTCAGTAGGAGTAAAGTGACATAGAAAAACGCAATTTTATAAAAAATAACTATTCCCTGAAGTTTGTCGTATATGGTTACTTCCCAGAATTTGATCCTTGTTAGCAACACTATCAAATGGTGTAATAATACAGGCTGTGATTTTTTTTCCAAAATCAGCGGGTTCGATTCCTGGCCAGGATTATCGATTTTTCGAAAATCTAATAATGCAGTTTTAGTTTTCGTCAAAATCGGCCTCGAGACTCCTTTCAACGTTTTTCGATATTCATCATAGTTTCGGAGATAGCCATCCACGCCCAGTTGAAAAATTCACCCTGTATATCGTCCGGAACACGGTGTATATCAGTCCAGATTTCCTCACGATATTTTTCCTTCACCAACTGTCTATTACGTCCATGGAAAACTCAGAACGTAAGATAATTTATGTGTGGACAAAGACACATTGATACTTGGGCGGGTTTGAACTTACAACCTCGTGCATCAGAGAAGAATATTGTTGATTGAAGAGGTGTGTATTGGCACCGTGCACGACTCTACACGACCGTGTTCTCATTAGACAAAAAATCTTTCGACTGACTTGTCTTTGATATGACTGATTTGAAGATGAAATTCGGTAATATCGATATACTTACGTTTTTCTTAGATATCCATCATTCGAAGCAGCGGTTTACAGCTTCTTACTGTCGTAATCCTAGAAATAAATCCTACTATTCACCAATAAATAAATCCTTGAATTAACAAATTGATGGAAAAGAGCTCTGAAGCCCTTCAATTTAATTCAATGGACGTGATAATGACCTATATTTCGGGTTTCATTGTTAAATAAATTAGTCTGTACTGAATAAATTTGAATAATGTTTATTTCAAAATGTTCTACAGGCATCTTGTAAAATAGTAATGTCTATTAAATCACAATAAATTAACTTAATTAAATTCTAAATCATAAAAATTAGGAACTATTTATTGCTTAAATAAAGAGTTTTATCTTCATAAGACATTCGTCTACGAGGGTCAGTCCAAAACCCAGACCTAGAAAGATATTGCATCTTATCACAGTGTAGCACATCACATTGTAGAAATGCTCTATAATAAAAACAAAAAGTTCACGCAGCACTACTGTTTCTCTGAGGAACTTCAAAGTTAAGAAGATCCTTTTCATGGAACAATGGCAGGCCTTCAGGTCTGAGTATAGCATCAGGTGCCTTGAGAGTGGTGGTGAACGTAGGGTTTAGTGGATGTAGTGGTCCCCATGCGGTCACAGCCGCACGCGCTTCTGCAGTGCCTAGCTTGTAGTGACTGCCGTCACCAGCCCTTTTGATTCTATTTGCTACCTGTAAACAAAACATATTGAAAATTAAAAAAAGTAATCAAGTGTTCCCGTCATTGCGATATTTTCTTTTGTCAAAGGAAACCACTAATTTACTAGAAGTGTGCTAAATATTACTGAACTTTGGTTGTACAAATATAATTTCAACTCAATAGTCAGTAATATTAAGTCTCCAGAAATGCAGTTTTGGAATGCGTTACCCTACCAATTTGATAGTGAATATTACTGCTATACAGACTGCTATCTATGCCTTCATTGTCTTGTGGATTTGGCCATTTGTTTGTTATGATTGTTTTAATTAAAAATAAATTTAGGAATTCTGTTAGAACCAACCATTTCTGGTGAAGCAGTTTTCAAATCATATGCTAGTCCTATTCTCTCTAGGAATTGAATGAAAGTTGCTGAATGGTTAATAAGGTTACTCAGTTCAGCAGCCTTGTAGTCCCAGGGGAACGCGTGGTGGTAGTTATGCCAGCCCTCACCGAGGGTCATGAAAGACACGAACCATGACTCTACTGGCTGCAGGTTTCTGTAAAATAAAGCAGAAAACATTACAAAAAAAAATCCCCCGGTGATAATAGGAGTACATTTTGATATAATCAAACCTCATGGAATAAGGACAATAAGTGAAAAAACTTCAAAAACATTTCCCTCATCCCGTGCAGAAATACCTAATGCTAGCTATAAATCACTACTTACTGATCATAAGGTCTAGTTCCATAAAGATGTGCTGCGCTATTTACAAGCCACGTCGCGTTTAGAGAAAAGACATAGCGGAAGAAATAACAAAAAAGCAATGACTCCAACCAATGCTCTCCGAAGAAATGTACTGGTACCCATGCAGGGATAAAAATAGCAAGTAACAAGTACAGGGGATAGTAATATCTGAAACAAAATAGGAATTATTAGCACAATACGGATAAAACTAAAAGAAGACTCAAAACAGGATTGTAAATATGGGATATCTTGGTTATCATATTATTTACTTCTTTTGGAACATGACCATCCAATCTGCCTGCATGTCACTCATATCAATCTTCCTGCCGAGCTCGATGACGTAGGGGTGCTTCTTGTGCATGAGCCATCCGATGTGACAGAAGAAGAAGCCACGCTTGGAGTTGTGAGGATCAGCGTCCGTGTCTGAGTAGCGGTGATGCAGGCGGTGGTCGCGACACCAGATGAACATACAGTTCTGTAAGATTAGAAGATATATTTGGGTCAGTGTGTTATACAGAATGAATAAACTTGGAGTGGGTCATAGTGGAACCAAAGGCCACTCAGATTATTTCAACAGTAATAAACCAATTGAATTCATCAATTTGTGGTCGTGGTGTACAAGAATGTTAAATGAGGTACCAAAAAATTTCAACATTCTTAAAAGTGACATAATATCTTAGGACTTCTCGGTAGGTATTGATTTTTTTTCTGAATGGCGTTTATTTCTACTATGACTCATTTCAAGGTTATCCATTCATTATTGGACATCCTTTATTTTAAGAGGTCCGAATTTTACTAGTTTTCCAACCAGCAGTTTACTACCGATACATTCGTGGACTGTAATTTGACAACTGCATGATAGAAAAATTCTTTTGTCATCGAAACTTTTACAAATATCAGTCTGCAATTATCTTTTGCCATTAACCATCTTTGTTAAAGTAAAGATTACCTGTCCAGCTAGCGTCTGCAGAGTTAGTAGAATAGCTCTACATAATGGTGTGGCTTTAAATGTTCTATGAGTGTAGTATCTATGGGCTCCCGTAGTTATACCTTCCGCCGCAATGTAAGTTACAAATATAGCTGAAAAAATAGATTTATTTCTTATGAGAATCCAACATAATAGGAACGGAGGTAATCCAAGTATTAAAATAATGTGTTGTTACTTACTCCATATGATGGTTTTTATTCCAACTCCTCCTGTTATTAAAACTTTAAATCCCCAGAGCCCAAGCAAATGTAGTATTAAAAATCCGATTGCATTGGGCCAAAATACTTGATGTTTATAAGTGTAGTCTGTCCCTATATTTTTGGCGTTCACAAGTACATGGTGTCTATTCTTTTCCTGTATATTTTCCATCTTGTTTACGTTACGTTTCGGGAGTGTTCAATGTTCTACTAACTTCTGATATCTAATTGCTATTGATACTAATCTCAAAACACAAACCCTTTTAAGTGATGTTGATGTTAAACTTTAGTCACTATTAGTATCATTGTATTCAGTGTTACAATTGGTAGAACTTGAACTCTTGTTCTTGTATGTTAATTAGTTACGAGTGTTTGACAAAGGCATGTTTGATTGATGCAACGACTTACATGAAATCACATTTCAACTGCATTGCGCAGTTACATGATGAAGATATGGCGGCACGGTTGGAGCCGTGGTTGAGCTACCGGCTGCTTGTCGCGTCACAGCGTGGATTCTATCCCCGCTTGGAACAAAAATTTGTATGTACAAGTAATTGTTTTGAGTCTGGATGTTTGTTTTGTGTGTTTCTATGTTTGTAAATGGTCCACGATTCAGGAGAAATTCTTAGAGTTCGGATGATTTAAAAAAAAAAGAGAAGACAATTTGAGCGTGGCTTTAGGTACTGAGCGAGTCTTGAAGCTGTAAAACAAAAACGTAACGCTTGCTCGTTTCAAAGCAATCAACGTTCCGTCTATTTAATTATTTTCAACACATTTGCTCGAAAAATGCATTTACGAAGCCTGTATACATTGTTTGAAAGTTAAAAATTACGCACCATACAACGGAGCGTGCGGTAAAATAGGTACTCTCACCTAAGTACCTACTTTACCGCACGCTCCGTTGTATAGCACCGTGCGTTTTCTTTACGGTTTTTTTTTTTAATTTCCATTAAAAATAAAAAGAATTGCACCAAAGAGTTTCACGTTCTGAGAATAAACAGCCTGACTGATCGAACCTCCTTGGAAGCGCTTTTGCTCAATACGTTGTCTCACTTTAATACCTACGAGTAAATGAGACGAAAGATGTAGTTCTAATTTCCACCACGTGCATGTGGCGCCATTTGCGAATTCGCGCCATTTTCATATTTTAGGAACTTCAAAAATTGTTGCGACTTTTCTACTGTTAAATAAAGTTTTTTTAATTACATATTATTGTACTGTTTTCTCGCAAATGTGTTGAAAAACATTGTATGACACACGTGCAGAAATTGGTATTTACAAACTCGTGACTATGGTAAGCCCTCGGCTACGCCTCGGGTTTACATTCGTCTACTCGTTTGTAAATACCAACTTACCGCACTAGTATCATAAATAACTATTACACGCTCTCCCCCCCAACAAAATAAAAAACTTGTCAGAAACTTTTTTCTGTTTAACCCACGACGGAAAAAGAGGGGTGTTACAAGTTTGACGTGTCTGTCTGTTTGTCTGTCCGCTCTAAATTATTTATTATCTACGATTTTTTTCGGTCCCCCAACGTGACGTGTTTTTTTATAATTATTAATACATAATTGACTGGCCTGTTGGTCTAGTGGTTAGTGATCCTGACTGCTATGCCGGAGGTCGTGGGTTCGATTCCCACCCAGGACAAATGTTTGAGTGATGAGCACGATCATTTGTTCTGTGTCTGGGTGTAATTTATCTATAATATGTATGTATTTAGAAATATATAAGTATGTTTATCAGTTGTCTAGTACCCATAACACAAGCTCTGCTTAGCTTGGGACTAGATGGCGTTGTGTGATAGTTGTGGAATATTATATTATATTATATATTATATAATTAGGTACAGTCAGCATCAAAAGTCGATGACCACATTCAGATTTTCAAAATTACTGTTCATCATATCACCCATAGATCGCTCAACAAGATAGACACCAGTATTGAATGAACATCATTAAAGTTCAAAATTAACTGAACACTACTTGTCAAAAGTCACTGAACAGCATTTTGTCAAAAATTGCTGATCGTTATGATACCTGAAAATATCAGTTATGATATTTAAATAACTAACTGAATGTTAATTCAGTTTTACAAAAGTCAATGAACAATTTTAATATAAAATGCTTGTTTTGGTTATCCAGTGTAATCACGGCAACGTCCAAAAGTAACTTAACATCACAAATAACAAAAGTCACTGAACAATTTATAAAATGCTTGTTTTAGTTATCTAGTGAAATCACGGCAACGTCAAAAATTAGCTTAACATCATAAATGACAAAAGTCACTGAACAATTTATAAAATGCTTGTTTTAGTTATCTAGTGAAATCACGGCAACGTCCAAAATTAGCTTAACATCATAAATGACAAATTTCACTGAACATTACTTTGTTTCGGATACGTAGCGTGTAAACTTATAACTACTATCAAAAGTAGCTGAACTGCAAACAAAAAAATCTTCAGAGTTATAAATCCAATCTTGTCCTATCCAAACTAAATTATGTAAAAAGAAAATTAAATGAATGTAAATTACGAATTTAACTTTCCAAAATATTTTTTTTTCATAGTATTAATGAGAAATATTAGAAAAGGGTGTTCTGAAGTGACAAGCACATTTCTTATTTTATGGCTTTGTAGTGCTCTAAAAAACGAAAATAAATGAGGAATAGAACTTTTTTTTTTTTTTACGTGGCAAAATCATCAAATGAGTCCTCCCACCCCGGGCAGGGCGGGAGAGACTGTCAGACTCGTACTGACTAAAATCCACGGTATCCCTCGGCAGCCCCTCATGTGCCGGAGTCGCGGTATACGTATGTCCCGCAACCCCGGCAGGACTGTGGCCCTCTATAGGGGGGCCCCGTCATTATGCTGACGCTCCTCTTGCCTGCCCGGCGGCAGGGTTAGTGCACGCCGCGCGCCGGGCCCGCTCTTACTCCAACCACTGTGCCCTCTGCTAAACAGAGGGACACGTGGTGGAGCGGTGTGACGGGACATTGGCATACGGGCAAGGAAACCCCTTACGGGGAGTTCTTGCCCGTACCCCGGGGCGCACCGTCCCGAGAAACTGGGCTTCCCCCCGGACGTATAGGAACGGAACGGAAAGGAACTTCCAGTCCTCGGGCACTCGTGGAGGTTTCCCGTCCTTAGCACCCCGAGGAATTAGAACTTGGCTCTAATTTCACATTTATGTTTTTGATGGGATTTCATTACTTTTTGAACATAAATATTATTAGTAAGTAGCCTGTGCTGATTGTTACATGTGTATTATAGTTACGGGCAGTAAGTATAAATTTTGTTTTCTAGGGAAAAAATGTAATAAAACTAGAACTCCGCCGAACTTAGGTCTATTCCTCTGTGAATTTCAATTCAATTTTTTTCGTGGGATACTTTCGGAAAATCTAAATACATATCGTGTCACCTCAGTTGATTTTACGTTTTCAAAAGGAAGGGGTTGTGGTTGGGTCAAAATTAAGTCCAATAGGGCTTAATTTACTTATTTTGACTTCATTTTGAGGGAAAATTAATAACAATAACCTGTATCAAAAGAGAAATAAATGTTTTCTAGATACTAAACCGAACGAATAAGATATACATACCTATACAACGAAATCAGATTAATACGCATCTTTTAATTGATTGAAAGAATAATTAGGTCAAGTTTTGCTTTTATTGAAGCATGCAATAAAATCATTCCTTTAAAACTTGAATACTCCTTATCACTAACTTGGGGGGTGATTTTCTAAAACTCTAAAAAGTTTGATCAATTTTATCTTATTTCTGTAGGTATAGTTTCAAATTCAACCGCTTGCGTGTGTTATTTTCCCATACAAACTTTTACGCCATCAAAATCACCAAATGAGATTAGTTTTATAGAACTATTAATCCCACCAAAAACATTTCATGTAAAATGTTGCCAAAACAACCTCATAAGGTTTGCCCTGTGAAAAAGATATCAGATCTCATGTAGAACCAAGCTTCTGAATATACACGGCCTAACTCTACCAACCCTAACTTCACAAATTCTACACATCAGTAAAAATATATGGTTTCACCGTTTCGCTACCGTCGTGGAGGTGATGCTAATATTTAGTTTTTTAAGTAAGTAACGAAACAGCCAAACAAACCTGAAAACGCGGGAAAAAAATCAGATGTTCAGTACATTTATGTTTGTCTAATGTACTGAACAGCTGATATTTTTTTCACGATTTCGGCTTTGCTCCCATAATAAAAGTTGTTTGTTATCATGAGCACAATCACTTGTTTAAGTATCGTGCACTAATTACCAGTCACCCTATATAGACACCAAACACATATACTCGTACCTACCGAAAATAATGCACACGCATTTGAACCCAAAAACATTTCATTTTGTTCAGGGACTTAAGAGATAAACGATGGTATGCTATTTTTGTCAAAAATTAGTTCAGAAACTTTAGAGGCGAACAATGTTAAGCTTTTTTTACTATAACTTCGTTTAGCGACTTTTGAAAAGTGGTCACCTACTAATGCCCTTTTATGATAATCATTCATTTCTGGCGCTTATCCTGTTGAGCAATTTAGGTATAATACGGTGTATAGCGATTTTGAAAATCTAAATGTGTTCATCAACTTTTGATGCTGACTGTACTTTAAGATTTAGTTGTTTTTATTATTTAGTACTTTTTAAAGGGATCTTGGTTTTTGTGTCGGGGGTTTTTTTAATTTTTAAAACATGATTTTTCACATCCAATAGATTGCCATGGCGCTCGAGGAACTGCACATTTGGCATCCTCGGCTATAATAAGAGGTGTGTACTTATTTTTGTTCTTTTGGTTTTTCCATCTTGTTTACGTAACATTCTCCCGAATTTTATCGCTCAATAATCTATTTTCTTCTGATACCTATTTGCTAATGATACTAAACTCAAAAACAGTTTTTTTTTTGTAAAATACATCAAACTTTAAAAACTTTTTTATATCATTGTATTCAGTGTTTCAATGGATTGAACTTGAACTCTAGTTCATGTATGTTAATTAGTAACGACTAGAAGTTATTTTTTTAAGTCTCATTATTATAACTATCTATATCTATAACGTGTGTATTTAGATTTATTGGACCACGAACCTTTGCAGAACTTATCCAAGTTGTATCACTGTATCTGATTGCATCTAGCAAACACTTATGTGTAGTTACGAGTATTATATGTACAAATACACCGTGACTGTTTAGTCGTCTTACAAAAGTGGTCCACGTGAACGCACATTAAGCCGCACCGCAGTCTCCGCAGTCTGTTTTCTTACCGAATTCTTTGTATGAAGTTCTATGAAACCTCGCACACCGCATCGCAGTAGCCGCAGAATCGGTAAGAAAACAGACTGCGGAGACTGCGGTGCGGCTAAATGTGCGTTCACCATAATGTATCCGACCTGAAATACCTCTAGGCGAGTTTTTTTTATCGTTAATAATATTTATTTATTATTAGTAAATAGGTACATTAGCAATATGAAACACCCTGTTAAAATATTTGTGTATCAAACTGTAGAGTATACCTACCTAGCGCAATAGTCGGGCAGATCATTCCATCTCCATTTTCTATGAAACAAGGGTATTTCGAACTACGCCTTGCGTCATTTTAACAAATTAATTTTTTTTTTTTCAAATCTCTTAAGGGGCAGGTCTTCTAAAATTCACTCGCGCGGAGATATTTGCGTAACTTTGTTTGTGATTTTTGAACAAAACAATGCAATAGCTTGAAATATTATTATTGCACATAAATAACCATAATATAAGTAACAGCTAGTTATTTTTTTTTTAATTTGATTTAAGTGGATTATATAAGGTAAATCAAGCGTTCAAATCAGCTCTTTCCTGCCCGACGTCATTTCGAGTTACTTTGGTGCACTCAATCTGAGACAATGAAGAATTAATTTGAAAATCTGATCAGCGCATAATGACCGCAATATCCTCGTCTTCAAACTGCGCTGATTAGTTTTTTATACTCGTATTTATCTTTCATTTTCTAAATTATGATGGCAGAATAACATCAAAATTCTCGGATTTCATCTCTTAATAAGTCGTTTTTTTCATAAGAACTATGCATCGTAGGTATGTAATATTTAGATTATTCTGATGTCAACATATCAATAAAGCAAATACAAAAAAAAAATTGTACCTAAAGCGCTTTTTTTCAACAATAAAAAATATCTCAAATAGCCTCTCAAAAAGTGTTTATAAACGAGAATTGCAAGAGAAATTCCTTAGTGGCCGGTGGACGGCCGGAGCGATTGGACGTGAGGTCCACGAAGAATTTTTAGTCCCTCTCGCTCGCACCTTCTCTCGCTCTAACGGTGATGACGCATAGTTACGCATCTCAGGTTGCTCTACTTTATTAAATTATAATATATTTTTTAACCGACAGAAAAAAAGGAAGAGGTTCTCAATTCGACATGTTTATATATATATATATATTTTTTATTTATGACCATTCATTAGTTTTTCTGACGTGGTCCAATTTCAAAAATTCTTCTTTTTTTTTGTTGGACAGAGTGTATCTGAAAGTTGGTCCCATTTAAACATCAAAACTAAACTCGGCCTAAAAGGGTAGAAAAAAGGAATTAATTGTCAATTTTCCTACAGAATTTTACGTTGTGAACCGATTCTGTTGAAATCAAGTTAACATAATGTAGTCCTGAAGACATTATATTATACTATATGTATAGCAGAGATATGGAGAAGTAACTAAACAGGTTCGAGCGAATTCCGACCTTATTGAGTATTAATATTTGGATTGTTTTTTCTCACATTCACGTTCGCTAACATTGCTCCTCCTCATTAAAATCCGGTGTTTGCATAAATGTCAATAAGGTACAAAATCGTTTGAACCTGTTTTTTAAGTTGCTTAACGATAGCAAGTTAAAAAACAGCTTCAAGCGATTTTCAACCTTATTGACATTTAAAATTTGGTTTGTTTTTTCTCACATTCACGTTCGCTATCATTGCTCCTTCATTAAAATCCGGTTTTCACATAAATGTCAATAAGATCGAAAATCGTTTGAACCTGTTTTTTAAATTGCTTAACGATAGCAAGTTAGAAAAACAGCTTCAAGCGATTTTCGACCTTATTCACATTTAAAATTTGGTTTGTTTTTTCTCACGTTCACGTTCGCTAACATTGCTCCTTCATTAAAATCCAGCAAGGAACAAAAGCGTTGGTTGCTCTGTCTCCAGGTGGTAATGGACTGGAGGACACAAGGAGTGCAGTCCTTGGATGTTACTGAGGTACCCCGGCCAGGGCGGGAGGGACTGTCAGACTTGTACTGACTAAAATCTACGGTGTCCTTCAAATAGCCCTTTATGTTCCGGGGTCACGGCAATGAGTACCGCGACGCCAGCAGGCTTTAGCCCTCTAGAGGGGAACCCCGTTATCTTGCTGACGCTATTTGTGGCGCTCGTAGAACACAACGCGCTGTCGACCCGGGCATGGCCCATGACTTTTTTTTCATGATAAAATCATCAAATGAGTCCTCCCACCCCAGGCCAAGCGGGAGGGACTGTCAGACTTGTACTGACTTAAATTCACGGTGTTCTTTAAAAGCCTTTTACGTTCTGGGTTTACAAGGGTATACAAAGTACCGTCGACTCGGACATGGACCATGGTCGGACATGTCACCCATTACGCGCTTACGATGGCCAGAGATGACCATGACCGAGTCACCGTGGGCGTCTACCACTGCGGCTGGGATGTAAGGTTTACATTGTCTTCTCTCTCACGCGTCCCGCCTCTTCCTTCGCCAGCATGACTGCTGCACTGACCTACTAATTAAATACTCTCATAGGTTCAAAAAATTAACCTATGAGAGTATTTAATTAGTATTAAAACACTTATGTGATACTCGTATTATTACAAACCAACAGGGTTGGCATAATTAAAACAAGTTGTTTTGAAACAGCTGTTTAAAACAGTTTGAAATTAAACAGTGTTTTTTATTACCCGTTTCAACTACTTTTTAAGGCCTAGTTCAGACACGGCGGGAACCGCGCGATTCCCGCTCGGGAATCGCGCGGTTATGTCTGAACGATTACTTAATAACTCATACAAATAAGACTTCCATGCGATTCTGAAATCGCGCGGTTCCCGCCGTGTCTGAACTAGGCCTACGGCAGATGAATGCATTCATTAAAATAAATTAATATTCAGGAGTCTAAATAGTTTGACATAAAACCTTTTGAGTTTAATGCCATTGTTATGTCATATTTTTAACTTTTATTGACACTGTAATGAAATAATGCTTAAAATTATTAGAAAAAAAAACATCACATGTTTTTTTTTCATTGATTATTTTTCGTAAAATATTCACTACAAAGGGTGAATTTGAAAAGATGTAGTCTACAAATGAAACATAATTGATTCATACGTTTAGACATCAACAAACAAGGTGAAAAAAAAAACACTTGTTTAAAACATTTGGACTGTTTGTTTTATAAATTTGAAAAAAAAACGGTGTTTTTTTCCAACCCTGAAACCAAGTCATATTAAAACTCCTTATTAAGCAACAATTCCTATAACTCCTTTTAAATAATCCTTAGTAGAGCAATGTTCTTACCGCATCAAAATTGTTTTATAATAATTCAGTGGGCAGGATGTATGCGGGGGGATTGCGGGAAGGGAGCCCGAAATTTGACGTACGATCGACTGGCCGAACGCGATTCAATTTTGTGCAAAAGAAGACGGAAGCCTTAATACCTATTTTTTTTAATATAAACGTGTTCTAGTCATTTGATACATGAACTGGGCTGCCTTTGTAAGACGATTAAAAAGTCACGGTGAATAATTCAGGTAATTCGTAAATGTAGTTTATTCTAAAATGAGTTTCTTATGGTAATCATACACCATACTGCCTATATCGTCCAATCGGCATGATACTGCCAATTGGATCAGTTAAGCTGTAAGCTTTTTCTACTGCTCCCTCGGTGAGAGGAAGTCAAGAGATATAAAGCATGATTTTGGCAACCGAATTCAAGAATTACTTATATCTGTGGGCATTCTAAGAATTTTCCTCAATACCTTGTTTTGATCATTCGTTGACTGGCCTAATAAATAGTCTTTGGAGCACAGTGCAAAATAATATACTACATACAGTCTGTTGAAATAGTCAAGTCAGTTTCAATTATCTATTTATTACATAAGTGTTCATATAAATATAACTTTAAAAAAAATCACGTTGTGGAAGCTTATCCAAAATTGTTGATTCTCTTTTTCATGTCCCCAATAAGGACGTCATTTTCATGATTAAGTGGTAGTCCTTCAGGTGTGAGTATAGCTTCAGGTGCCTTGAGCGTGGTGGTGTAGGTAGGGTTGAGTGGATGCACCGGTCCCCACGCGGTCACCGCCGCACGAGCCTCCTCGGTACCCAGCTTGTAGTGACTGCCGTCACCTGTTCTTTTGATTCTATTGGCTACCTGTGAATTGTACAAACGTATTTTAACGATGAATGTCATTTATTTATTCTTCCCGTCATTCTGTATATAAGTAGTAGCCCTTACTAACACTCAATTAAATAATATACAGACATGGACTCATGCCAAAGTTAAGTTCTATAAAGTTGCCTTGCTGGTGACAAATGGGTAAAGACTTTTAACGGGTAAAGAGTTTTTTTTTTACCAAAAACTGGCCACGTGCGAGTCGGACTCGCCCATAAAGGGTTCCGTAGCAGCAAGTAACATAATAGAAAAGTTCATGTATTTGGTTGTAACTTGGACAAGTAAATTGCGGTTTACGATTAATGACGTATAAAAAAAAGACCTAATAACTTTAGTTTCATCATTCTCTTATTATAGAAGTCACAGGGGGGGGGACACTCATTTTACCATTTTGGAAGTGTCTCTCACGGAAACTTTTCAGTTTAGAAAAAAATGATTTTATTCAACATCATTTATAGAGACCTATCCATAGATACCCCACACGTATGGGTACGGTGAAGAAAAAATTTGAGTCTCATTTGTAAGTATGGGGGCAACCTCCAAAATAAATTTTATTTTTATTTTTGTATAAAAATCCTAATGCGGTTCACATAATACACCTACTTACCAAGTTTCAACACGATAACTCTTATACTTTCGAAGAAAAGTGGCTGTGACATACGGACGGACAGAGTGACAGACAGACAGACATGACGAATCTATAAGGGTTCCGTTTCCGTTTACATTATACATATAATAAGAAGATGTGGATGTGTCTAATGATTTAAAAAAGTGAAAAGACAAACTAACCATTTCAGGTGAAGCAGTTTTCAAATCATATGCTAGTCCTATTCTCTCTAGGAATTGAATGAAAGTTGCTGAATGGTTAATAAGGTCACTCAGTTCAGCAGCCTTGTAGTCCCAGGGGAACGCGTGGTGGTAGTTATGCCAGCCCTCACCGAGGGTGAAGAAAGACACGAACCATGACTCTACTGGCTGCAGGTTTCTGTAAAACAAATAATAATAATAATATTCCACAGCTATCACACAACGCCATCTAGTCCCAAGCTAAGCACAGCTTGTGTTATGGGTACTAAACAATTGATAAACATACCTACTTATAAATTTCTAAATACATTGCAATGGTTCGATTCCCACCCAGGACAAATGTTTGTGTGATGAGCACTATCATTTGTTCTGTGTCTGGGTGTAATTTATCTATAATATCTATGTATTTAGAAATATATAAGTATGTTTATCAGTTGTCTAGTACCCATAACACAAGCTCTGCTTAGCTTGTGACTAGATGGCGTTGTGTGATAGTTGTGGAATATTATTATACATATTATAGATAAATTATACCCAGACACAGAAGAAAATAATGATCGTGCTCATCACACGAACATTTGTCCTGGGTGGGAATCGAACCCACGACCCCCGGCATAGCAGTTAGGGTCACTAACCACTAGGCCAACAGGCCAGTCAATAGATTGAAATACTGAAGATACTATATTTCCATGGCTAAGAAGTTACCACTTACTGATCATATGGTCTGGTCCCATAAAGATGCGCTGCGCTATTCACAAGCCACGTGACGTGCAGTGAGAGTACATAGCGGAAAAAGTAGCAATAAAGTAATGAGTTCAACCAATGTTCTCCGAAGAAATGTATTGGTATCCATACAGGGATCAAAACAGCAAGTAAGAAGTAAAGGGGATAGAAGTATCTGGAACAATTGAGAATGATTAGTACGAAGAATAACAATGTATAATTATGTCGCAGAGTGATGATAAAAACAGGTATCTGTTCAAACCCCTAAGGGATGTGATAAAAATAACAACACGATTTTATCATTTCCTTAAACAAGTCTACGTAGATTTGTCAAATCACTGGGTACTAGATTTCTTTAGTGGGATTTGTCAAAACACTAAATTTCTTTAGGGAATTGATAAAAATCGTGTTGTTATTTTAACAATTCCTGGTTTTATTTTATCATATCCCTGCGACATATTATATATAAAGTTGAACTTATTATTGACAAAGACTTAGAACAGGGTTTTAAATATGAATATCATAGTTGGTCATTACTTCTTCTGGAACATGACCATCCAATCTGCCTCCAAGTCACTCATGTCAATCTTCCTGCCGAGCTCGATGACGTAAGGATGCTTCTTGTACATGAGCCACCCCATGTGACTGAAGAAGAAGCCGCGCTTGGAGTTGTGAGGATCAGCGTCCGTGTCTGAGTAGCGGTGATGCAGGCGGTGGTCGCGACACCAGGTCAACATAGAGTTCTGTAAGATTATAAAACTATTGTGCGGGACGAATGAACTATCGTTGATTGTGTAAATAGTAAAGTGTTATAAGCAGTGCTGTATTATCCATAAGGCACTTTAGGCCAGTGCCTAGGGGCCCACTATGACCAGGGGCCCACTACTCCCAATAAAAAAAGGGAATTATGTGGTTAAATGAAGACATGGTAAAAGTGAAACTTTTTCACATCATAGGTAAAAGCCCCCATTATTGAACATTTTTTTTTGTTTATGACACGTTTAATGTATAATTTTATTTTATACATAAATAATCGCTTATTATAATATGACAAATAGGTATAAATGTATAATTTGAAATCAGCAACTCAAGTGTGGGTAATATTTGACAGGGCAAAATGGTATCAGGGTCTATTGACAAATTGCGTTGTTGTGGTATGAAAAAAAGGAGGGCCCGCAGGCCCTCAGGGCCCCTAGGCACAACGAGCTGTGCCTAGGGGCCCTGAGATGGTTAATCCGGCCCTGGTTATAAGTGAATAGTGCAAACAAACTGATAAGACAGTGATAACAATTGATCTTTTAAGAAAGTGTTTTTATTAGAATAAGTGAATCTTTTCCTTGTTAGAACTTTGTTTTTATATTAGATTTCGATATATCTTATAGGAATTAGTTTGTAAGTTTTATTAGAATGTGTTATTTCTTAGTATTTGATAGTTTTTACGAAGTACTTTGTACGTAGGTCGAAAATATTAAATTAGTTTTTTCGTGTTGAATTTATTTTTCCCCAGTAGAAATAAGTTTATAGATTTAGAAAATATATAGTTTGTTATATGTTTGTATAGAAAAAACTTGTAAAATACGCGAAAATTGTCACGCGGCTCTCGTTACGGTAACGTTTTGCTGTACTTAAGCTAACTGCGTCGAATCCGCCCTTTTTCTTATTGGATAAAATTCGTGCGCTCTGATTGGTCAACCAATCAGAGGCCTTACATTTTTCCTAGCAAAATTGTATAAAAGACGGGTGGGTCCGGGCGATCGACACACTTCTTCGACATAGCGAAAGCCTTCGACAAAGTCTGGCACAATGGCTTATTATACAGTGTGTCCGGGCACGGGTTAGCGATATTTGAAGGGGATATTCTAGGCTCTTTTTCATCGACAAAAATGCATTAAAAAAAATTCTTACTCCAATACTGCGCGATTGGCAGCCATTTTAATTTTTTCATCCGTCGAACTGGGGTGTGTACAATAAAATGCAAATATCTAGGAATCCAAGAGACCTACATTCATGAAAATAACTTTGTTGCAAAGTTAAACGTTGAGGCTTATCAAAAACTTACGAAAGTTTTCTAAATAATACGTAAAATTAACCAAAAAACATGGGCAAACACGAAATTGTACACAAAAATTACTGAATAATTTTATATTTTTAACTCTAGCTCGATAAGTACCCCTGAATTTTGATAAGATTTTTGCATTAAATTAAAATTATTTGAGTCAGGCTATAAAATGATATCAAAATGATCACTCTACGTTAAGTATCTTAGGAGTTATTCTCACTTGAACATCACCCTTCCGTCTTGCCCCGCAGCAATAATTCCAAGAAGTGGTTTCATATAATAAAAAAAAAAAGGTTGCACTCCAGGAGTGCCGGTAGAAGTGAAAACTTTTTTGTTACTATGTTTTATTTTTAATTTGAATGACGTCTTACTCATTTTCGATCAGGGTCACGTGACCCTGACGCGAGTTTTGGTCACGTGACCCTGACGCGAGTTTTAAATTTTTTACCCATTACAGAAAAAGTGTACAACGCCGCTAAAGAAGTTTTCACTTCAAAAATGTACCATTTCAGTTTATGGATTATGGTGATCAATAATTCCAGCTGATAAATATTCGTTGGAACCATTTAGCTCGACCAAAGAATACGACACCTGTAATATTGGGGTACATGCGCTAAGGAAGAGTGATGTTCAAGTGAGAATAACTCCTAAGATACTCAACGTAGAGTGATCGTTTTGATATCATTTTATAGCCAAACTCAAATAATTTTAATTTAATGCAAAAATCTTATCAAAATTCAGGGGTACTTATCGAGCTAGAGTTAAAAATGTGAAATTATTCAGTAATTTTTGTGTACAATTTCGTGTTTGCCCATGTTTTTTGGTTAATTTTACGTATTATTTAGAAAACTTTTGTAAGTTTTTGATAAGCCTCAACGTTTAACTTTACAATAAAATCATTTGCATGAATGTAGGTCTCTTGGATTCAAAGATATTTGTATTTCCCCAGTTCGACAGATCATAAAATTAAAATGGCTGCCATTCGCGAAGTTTTGGAGTAAGAATTTTTTTTAAAGCATTTTTGTCGATGAAAAAGAGCCTAGAATATCCCCTTCAAATATCGCTAACCCGTGCCCGGACACACTGTATAAGCTCTACCAACTGGGTGTGCCAGATCGTCTCGTGCTCATCATACGAGACTTCTTGTCGAATCGCACCTTCCGCTATCGCATAGGCAACGCCCTCTCCGCCCCACACCGCATCCTAGCCGGTGTCCCTCAAGGCGCAGTCCTCTCGCCCCACCTATTCACGCTGTTCACTAGCGATATTCCCAAGAGCAAGAAGGCTCAGTTAGCTCTCTTCGCGGACGACACGGCCCTGTATTACACAGGCCAAAGTCCTACCGCTATAGCCCAAAACCTCCAAACCTCAGCCAACGCCCTAGGCGATTGGTTCAGGAAATGGAGAATTGAGGTTAATCCCGATAAAAGCCAGGCGGTCCTATTCACCAAACCGCGTAAGCGTAACCGACCAGCAGACCCCTCCCCGATCACTATGTACGGCAAGCCTATTCCTTGGAAGAAGCAAGCCAAGTACCTAGGCGTGACCCTAGACAGTCACCTCTCCTTCCAAGACCACATCAAAGCAGCTCGTAATCGGGCCGCTTTTGCTATGGGTCGACTTCACTTTCTTCTCATTCCGAAGAGTCCCCTGTCCCGCAAGTGCAAATTGCGCTTATTCACGGCGGTAATCCGCCCCATCATGACTTACGCGTGTGCCATCTTTGCGCATTCCAATCCCCGCTACCTCTATAAAATGCAGGTCCTCCAAAACCGGTTTCTTAGGAAAATCACGGGAGCCCCGTACTTTGTCCGTAATGACACCCTCCACCTAGACCTTAGGATCCCGACCATCGCTCAGTTCATGAAGCGCATTGCCACGCGCTTCTTCGAAACTGCAGTTAGGCACCCCAATCCGTTAATCGCATCGTCCGCTCGATACGATCCATCGCGCATTAGCTCCATTCGCCGTCCAAGGCATTCTCTAATCACCCCCGATGACCCCATCACTCTCCTCCAGGAGAGCCGTAGGGAAACCAGCACGCTTCGTAAACACAGATACAAACCGTCATTCCGCCCTCGCCACCGAGGCCGCCCGTCGCGACGCCCAAGTCAATGCCCTCCCCGTCCCTTGCAAGAGCCAGCCCGCGATGCTGAGCCAGTAGTTTTAAATTAGCCCCTAAATAATGAATATTTAGTTATCCAGCCTGTCCCTTGCTGTCCTCTGTCAGTGACGCCCTAAGCCGAGGTCCGTACCCCACAGGGGGTACCCTTAGCGTGTGGTCACTTAGTATTTAACTTTAGTTTGTAAGCCCCTGGCTGGAGGCCTTAGAATCATCTTTGGCAGCCACAGGAAAGTCCGGTTGAGCAGCACACAACCAAGTAGTGGTTGACCTGCGAGATGCCAGTATCAAAAAAAAAAAAAAAAAAAAAAAAAAAAAAAAAAAAAAAAGGCGATCGACACAGTCGGCGGGCAGCAGCAGCAAAGAAAAAACCTAGAAGAACAAGAAAGAAGAATAAAGCTCTTCAAGTAGTACCAACTTCACCAGTGTTTTATTCACCAATCCAGCGAATCGAATGTGCCGTCGGGTACATTTATGGTCCTGTCGAGTCCGGATACGTGAAGAATTCAGTGTGAAGATAGAAGATAGTGCTTCAGTTTGAAGATAGAAGATAGTACTTCAGTTTGAAGATAGAAGATAGTGCTACAGTGAAAATTACTTGAAGAACGTACTCCGTGTTCGTGTCTACGTGTCATCGACCTTGAAGAATCAGCTGACATCATGCCCGTTACGCGCTCCGAGGGAAGGGGCCGCAAGCCGTCGAGTGAACAGAAGCCGTCATCGTCCGAGGCCACTCCAGAGACCTCTGCGACCGGTACCAGTACGGAAGTTACATCAGAATCGACCCAATCGGGGACGACTGCCACGGAGAGTTCCCAACAGACCTCTACCTCCGCGGCGACTGATCCCACCACCGTGACCTCCACCGCCACCGCCTCGACCGCTGCATCCGCATCAGCCGCCAGCGCCCCCCCCCGCGCCGGCAGCCACCGCGCCCCGCCCCTCGGCCGCTACCGCCGGCGCCGTCGCACCTTCCGTAACCCCCTCCGCCGCGACGACGCTCACCGCGGGTGCGAAATCGAAACAGCTGATGAAGCCGCCCGCCGCTGTCTCATCGAAAGAAATTCGCCGTGATACTGACGCCTCGACTGTGAAGCAACGAGTTGTCAAGAATATCGCCGCCGGTACGTCGAAACCAACCGGCACACAGACCCTCCGCCCCCCCAGCAAGAAGGGGGGAGGGGGGGGGATCGACTTATAGCAAGACGAAGATACAGAAGATCGCTAAAGCAAAGGAAGATTTGCTCCGTCTTCAGGTTGAATTAGCTGCTGCCCGCCTGGCTGCGCTAGAAACTGAAAACACTGATAGAGAAGATGAAGAAGAAGAGGAAGAAGGAGTCGAAGATGAAGTCTCCCTCTACTCAGAAGTCAACGCCCGTGTGGACAACTGGTTGGAGAACCAGGTGACTCGCCCCGTCCTAGCCATCGCCAACGAGCCTCACCGCCCGCCACCAGAGCCGACGATCGTCCACGAAGAACCACCGAAGCAAGAAGAGGTTCATCGAACACCGGCGGGAGGTCAAGGGGACCTCGCCCTCCTAGCTGAAGCCATCACTCGGGCTGTCAGCGCCGCCCAGCGACCCAAATTCATCGAGCTACCTTTCTTCAGTGGGTCGCACCAGGAGTGGCTACCCTTCCGCGCCGCCTACTACGAGTCTGAACCAACGTTCAGCGCCGTCGAGAATATCAACAGATTAAGAAGAAATTTGAAAGGGAAGGCCAGAGAAGCAGTCGAAGGGTTACTCATAACCAATGCACACCCTTCAGAAGTTATGAAGACTTTGGAGTCAAGATTCGGAAGACCAGAGTCAATCGCAATGATAGAAATGGAAACGCTTCGAGGTCTACCACGTCTCACCGAGTCGCCGAGAGACATCTGCATATTCGCCACGAAGATCTCCAACGTCGTAGCAACATTGAAAACATTTTGTTTCAACTACATGTACAACCCCGAACTTGCGAAGACATTGGTGGACAAATTGACACCGACGCTCCGGTACCGCTACTACGACTTCTCATCGATGCAACCTAAAGAAGATTCCTGCCTCATCAAGTTGGAGAGATTCTTCAAGAGGGAAGCAGAACTGTGCGGACCCTACGCACTGCCTGAACAGGTGGCAGCACCATCGACATCCGCACCTCCAAAGAAGACTCAGCGGGTCACCAACGTCACAGAGAAGAGCAACACATCGAAGTGCTTCGTGTGCGACGAGACAAGTCACACCAACCCAACAGAGTGTGACACATTTAAGAAGATGGAAGCCAATTCAAGATGGGATGCTGCAAAGTCGAAACGCCTCTGCTTCAGATGCCTACGTTATAGGAGCAAGACTCACAGTTGTCGAACGAAGCCATGTGGTGTCAACGGGTGCAAGTACACGCACCACAAGCTGCTTCATTATGAAAAGAAAACAGAACAGGCTGAGAAGACAGAGAAGAAAGAAAATGAAGACAAAACAGAAGTCATCAATTCGACATGGACAGTTAAGAAGCAATCCTATCTGAAGATTCTGCCGGTCCAAGTGAAGGGACCAAAGGGAACAATCAACACATTCGCATTGATGGACGACGGATCAACGGTCATACTCGTCGACGACGACGTCGCTGCGAGCATCGGAGCTACAGGACCCGTAGATCCATTGAAGATAGAAACCATCAACGAGTTGAAGACTGCGGAATCAGCATCAAGAAGAGTGACCATCGGGCTGAAAGGGGTCAACGAACATGAAGAGCAAATACAAGCAAGAACAGTGAAGAACTTACAAGTCTCATCTCAACGGGTTCCACGCGACTTAGTGGAAGGATGTCCACACTTATCGGACATCAAGGGACATCTCACATACTCCAATGCGAAGCCACGCATCCTCATCGGTCAAGATAATTGGCATCTCCTGCTGACTGAAGAAACAAGAAAAGGGAACAAGAACCATCCGGTGGCATCTCTCACGCCGCTCGGATGGGTACTCCACGGAAGTCAGACGAACTCCTTCGGTCAGAAGATCGACTTCGTGTCACACATGAAGGAAGCAGAAGATGACCTCGAGAGCATGGTGAAGAGATATTTCGAGATGGACGCCCTCTGCATCAACCCGAAGAGACCGAAAACTGACCCAGAAGAGAAGGCACTTCGAATACTCGAACAGAAGACTGAGAAGATCAGCGAAACAAGATACCAAACCGGCCTCCTCTGGAAGAAAGAAGACGTCAAGTTCCCAAACAACTATGAAAATTCACTGAGAAGGCTCTTCAACATAGAAAAGAAGATCGATCGCGACCCAGCCCTTAAGAAGAAGTACGTCGAACAAATGGAAGCTCTTATAGAAAAGGGTTACGCCGAGCCCGCGCCGCCGCAGAAAACTCCTGAGAAAGTGGTACCTGCCTCACTTCGCGGTCATCAACCCCATGAAGCCGGACAAGCTACGTGTTGTGCATGACGCCGCCGCCAAGACCAGAGGAGTACCTCTCAACGATATGCTCCTCAAAGGTCCGGATCTGCTTCAATCGCTGCCGGGTGTCGTCATGCGCTTCCGACAACATTGCATCGGGGTGACAGCGGACATAAAGGAGATGTTCATGCAGGTCAAGCTTCACCCAGAAGATAGAAACGCACTGCGGTACTTGTGGCGCGGAGATCGCCGAGACGACCGACCTCCGGAAGAGTACAGAATGACGTCGCTAATATTCGGGGCATCGAGTTCACCGTCTACAGCAATATACATAAAGAACCTGAATGCCAAACAACATGAAGACACTCATCCGGAAGCCGCAGCTGCCATCGTAAACAAGCACTACGTGGATGACTACCTCGACAGCTTCAGAAACATAGAAGAGGCAGTCAAAGTGACAACAAGTGTACGTGAAGTACATAAGAAGGCCAGCTTCGAATTGAAACAGTGGAAATCAAACTCAGCGTCACTCCTAGAAACACTGGGAGAAGAAAATCGAACCGAAGACCTAGAACTATACAAAAGTGAAGAGCAAACCGAACGAGTACTGGGCGTCATATGGAAGATGAACTCAGACGAACTGACGTTCAACCTCAACATGACTAGAATACCTGCAACACTCATCGAAGGCAAGCAACCGACAAAGAGAGAAGCCCTGCGCATAGTGATGTCACTCTTCGACCCATTGGGATTCGCCTCGCCTGTCACCATCAGGGCGAAACAGATCCTCCAAGAAGTGTGGCGCCGAGGAACGGGTTGGGACGACCGCATCGACGAAGATCTGGCGGAGCAGTGGGAGTCGTGGATAGGACAATTGAAAAGTCTCCACGATATAGCAATTCCGCGGCAGTATCTACACTACAGCGATGCCGCCTCCCTCGAACTTCACATCTTCAGCGACGCCAGCGAGTCGGCCTACTCGGCGGTGCTATTTTGGAGAGCAGTGACACCGGACGGCGAAGTAGGAGTGTCGTTAATAATGGCCAAGGCAAAGGTTGCGCCGCTCAAGCTGACTAGTATACCAAGATTGGAATTACAAGCAGCAGTAATGGGAACCAGACTCTCAGACGCAGTAATCGAAGAGCACGAGAGGAAGCCTAACAGAAGAGTGTTCTGGACCGACAGCAGAACAGTACTCACTTGGATAAGGACCGGGTCACGGTCTTACAAACAGTATGTAGCTCATCGCTTGGCAGCTATAGAAGAGAGTTCAAAGGTCAACGACTGGCGCTGGGTCCCCACGAAACAAAACGTCGCCGACGACGCAACAAGAGACGTACCGACAGCCTTCAACAAAGATCATCGGTGGTACAAAGGGCCGGATTTCCTGTACTTGACAGAGGACTCCTGGCCAACAGAACCTGTGAAGACCACAGAAGATGAACCCTCCGAAGAAGAGAAGACGCATCACATAACCGATAAACAGAGGCTGAAACTTGCAGAGGGCCTGCCTGATCCGACGAAGTTTTCCAATTGGGACCGCCTCCGGTACGCGACAGCACGTGTCCTACAATTTATCGAACTCTGTAGGACCGCCACGCACAAGGTCAACTACCGACGGACAAAAAAGAATAAGGAAGCGGATCCTACATGGCGCAAGACCAAGCCCAAGACAGTGAAACAGCAGGTACCCACGCCAAAGAAGATAGTTACAAGCAATCTGCTTCCAGTTACGGCCGAGCTCCTCAAGAAAGCCGAAGAGCTCCTGATGCGGTCTTCACAACAAGAGGCCTTCACAGCAGAGATAGAACGATTAAACAGCGGGAAGCCGGTCGAAAAAGAGAGCCGCCTTCACCAACTCAGCATCGAATCCGTAAACGGCTCACTTCGACTTCGGAGCCGTATCCGAGCAGCCAAAGACATCGAAGAAAAGGTCAAGAGCCCACTGGTCGTCGACGGGGATCATCCGACGGTGAAGCTGTGGATACTGGCAGTTCACAGGCAGCTGCATCATGCCGGCGTTGAGGCAACAATAAACGAGTGTCGCCAACAGTACTGGGCACTAAGACTGCGCCCCATTGTGTGCGCAATCCTTCGACGGTGCCTCTTCTGCCGCGTGAAAACACTAGCGCCACCATACCCACGAACCGGGGACCTGCCAGCATGCCGATTAGCACATCACAAGCGACCGTTCACCTTCACTGGGGTGGACTACTTCGGACCTCTCTCCGTGACCGTCGGACGCAGCAAACAGAAAAGATACGTGGCCATCTTCACGTGTCTCACGACGCGAGCCATCCATTTAGAGGTCGCCGGCTCGCTCAACGCAGACTCAGCGGTGATGGCGGTCAGACGCATGATCGCACGACGTGGCTGCCCGGCTGAAATTTGGTCGGACAACGGCACCAACCTAAAGGCTGCCGACAAGGAACTACGACAATCGATCGACGCGGCGACAGCGGAAGAAGCTGCAAAGAGGACCATCTCCTGGCGTTATATACCGCCTGGAGCACCGTTCATGGGAGGCGCCTGGGAGCGTATGGTACGCTCAGTCAAGACAGCGCTTGCAGCCACACTACACGAGCGCCACCCTACAGAAGAAGTCCTCGCCAATCTGCTAGCTGAAGTAGAGTACACCGTCAACAGTCGCCCGCTGACCCACGTTTCCGTCAGCGCAGAAGATCCCGAGGCCCTGACTCCCAATCACTTCCTACTGGGGGGTCCGGGGCGAGTGCCGCAGCCAGGCACATTCACCGAGCAAGACGCCATCTCCAGGTCTAGCTGGCGAGCCGCACAGAGGCTCGCTGACGTCTTCTGGCTCCGCTGGGTAAAGGAGTACCTACCCGAACTCCAACACCGGCGGGAGCCCAACGGCCGAGGTCAACAAGTCAAGGTGAATGACCTCGTGCAGATCGTCGACCCGAACCTGCCTCGCAACGTGTGGATACGAGGACGAGTCATCGCGGTGTATCCTGGCCCCGACAACATCGTGCGGACGGTGGACCTGCAGACCAAGGGAGGTGTCCTGCGCCGGCCGGTGAGGAAGCTGGTGATCCTGCCCCTGCCTACGGACGACGTGCCCGCACCGGAACGAGATGCGACTCAGTCGCACGGCGGGAGTGATGTGCGGGACGAATGAACTATCGTTGATTGTGTAAATAGTAAAGTGTTATAAGTGAATAGTGCAAACAAACTGATAACTGATAAGACAGTGATAACAATTGATCTTATAAGATAGTGTTTTTATTAGAATAAGTGAATCTTTTCCTTGTTAGAACTTTGTTTTTATATTAGATTTCGATATATCTTATAGGAATGAGTTTGTAAGTTTTATTAGAATGTGTTATTTCTTAGTATTTGACAGTTTTTTGATAGTTTTTACGAAGTACTTTGTACGTAGGTCGAAAATATTAAATTCGTTTTTTCGTGTTGAATTTATTTTTCCCCAGTAGAAATAAGTTTATAGATTTAGAAAATATATAGTTTGTTATATGTTTGTATAGAAAAAACTTGTAAAATACGCGAAAATTGTCACGCGGCTCTCGTTACGGTAACGTTTCGCTGTACTTAAGCTAACTGCGTCGAATCCGCCCTTTTTCTTATTGGATAAAATTCGTGCGCTCTGATTGGTCAACCAATCAGAGGCCTTACATTTTTCCTAGCAAAATTGTATAAAAGACGGGTGGGTCCGGGCGATCGACACAGTCGGCGGGCAGCAGCAGCAAAGAAAAAACCTAGAAGAAGAAACATGAACAAGAAAGAAGAATAAAGCTCTTCAAGTAGTACCAGCTTCACCAGTGTTTTATTCACCAATCCAGCGAATCGAATGTGCCGTCGGGTACAACTATGTTTAAAAACAGAGGTCCGAATTACTACATTTCGAACTCTCCTAGTTCAAAATGTAGTAATTCAATAAATAAATTCATAAATTATAATTCAATATAACCAGATATTAATGAACTTCTAACTTGACAATTAAGTTTTTTTTTAGCGAGGTAGGTAAAATCATCAAACGAGTCCTCCCACCCCGGGCAGGGCGGGAGGGACTGTCAGACTTGTACTGACTAAAATCCACAATGTCCTTCAATAGCCCTTTATGTTCCGGGGACACGGTAATGAAATAAGTCCCGCGACCCCGGCAGGCTTTGGCCCTCTAAGAGGGGGCCTCGCCATATCGTCGTCATATGCTGACGCTCTTTGAGGCGCGCGTGGAACACGACGCGCCGTCGACTCGGGCATGGTCTATGGTCGGACAGCGAGTTGCCCTTTACTCGCTGTCCGCATGCCCGCGCCTACGGTGGCCGGAGATCGTCTGCCGACGTCCGACGTCGTGGGCGTCTACCACTGCGTTTGGGGCAGAGGGAGAACGTCGTCCTCCCCCTCTCGCAGCCCGCCTCCTCATTCGCGAACATTACTGCTTCGCAGAAGGAGGCGACCGCTTCCCACTCCGTTTCGCCCCGCAGCATGGCCGCAACCAATGCCGGGTGCGAGAGGTCTCCGCCTCGTAGACACGTCTCGGTTCTCTGCCCTAGCGGGGCAGTCTTGCACCGTATGCTCTACTGTGTCCTCCGGGCGATCTTCACAGTGGTGTCACCCGGGTGTTTCTTCCATCTCTATATGACACAGGAACCTCCCGAAACTTCCGTGACCGGTGAGGACCTGCGTCATGCGGTAGATCAGGACGCCGTGACGCCTATCCAGCTATATACTCCTCAAAGAGGGGTCTTACCGCCGCGATTGCACCGTGCCCGAACTTGTCATTATATTGTAACATTCTCGTTCTTTTGCTACTATCGGAATCTACTATAGGATAACCTTTATCCCGGCATTGGTTTCGGCCATGCTGCGGGGCGAGACGGAGTGGGAAGCGGTCAGCTCCTTCTGCGAGGCAGTAATGCTCGTGAAGGAGGAGGCGGGCCGCGAGCGAGAGAGGACAGCGTCCTCCCTCCGCCCCAGCCGCAGTGGTAGACGCCCACGGCGACGGACGTCGCTCGATGATCTCCGGCCACCGTAGGCGCGGGCATGCGGGCAGCGAGTAAAGGGCAACTCGCTGCCCGACCAAGGACCATGCCCGGGTCGACGGCGCGTTGTGTCCCACGCGCGCCTCAAAGAGCGTCAGCATAATGACGGGGGCCCCCTCTCAGAGGGCCAAAGCCTGCCGGCGTCGCGGGATTATTCCCTTACCGTAACCCCGGAACTTAACAGGCTATGAAGGACACCGTGGATTTTAGTCAGTAGAAGTCTGACAGTCCCTCCCGCCCTTGGAGAACTCATTTGATGATTTTACCACGCTAAAAAAAAAAGAAAAAAAGGATAACCTTTATCACCTTTTGGAATCAACCATGTTTTTTTAAAGTGAAGAGTGAACTGAAGATTACCTGTCCAGCTGTCGTGTGCATCATTAGAAGAAGAGCTCTACATAGTGGTGTAGCTTTAAATGATCTATGTGTGTAGTATCTATGGGCTGCCGTGGTGACGCCTTCAGCCGTGATGTAATTCATAAACGTAACTGAAAATATTGAAATTCGTTAATAATCCAATGGGTAGATTAAGTAATAATACAATACATTGTAACTTACTGAAAACGATGGTTTTTATTCCAATTCCTCCGGTTAAGAGCACTTTCAATCCCCAGAGCCCAAGCAAATGTAGGATAAGAAATCCTATTGCATTGGGCCAAATTAATTGATGTTTGTAAGAGTAGTCTGTCCCTATATTTTTAGCGTTCACAAGTACGTGGTGTGTATTTTTTTCTTTCACATTTTCCATCTTGTTTGCGTAACGTTCGGCAGCTCAATGTACACTGTTTTCTTCTGATACCAATTTACTATTGATACTAAACTCAAAAACAGTATTTTTTGTGAAATACATCAAACTTTAATAACTTTTTTATATCATTGTATTCAGTGTTACAATGGATTGAACTTGAACTCGTTCGTAGTATTTAAATTTATAATGACGAAAAGTATGTTCTAAGTCTGGTTGATGTAATGTGTTACTCGAAATAAACGCCTCAATACCACTAAATATGTGTGTATTTAGATTTCATGGGCCACCAACCTTTGGAGAAGATCTTATCCAAGTTGTACCACTCTGATTAATTTAGATACAAATATTTATTTTTGTACAAAAACAGGTTGTGTCAATAACAATTGACACTAAAGATGGATAGAAATTCGATTGTACTAAAATTGATAAATACTCGCATAAGTGTGATAAATATGGAAGACTTTACGATATAGCAGGGCACACAGCAAAATAATATACTAGAGTGTTCACTGTTGAAATGGTTAAGTCAGTTGCAATTATCTATTTATTACTTAAATAATCCAATAAATATAATGACTAAAATTCACGGCTACAGATATCAAAATGAAACTTATCCTAAATTGTTTGTTCTCTTTATAATGTCGCGAATAAGGACGTCATTTTCATGATTAAGTGGTAGTCCTTCAGGTTTGAGTGTAGCTTCAGGTGCCTTGAGCGTGGTGGTGTAGGTAGGGTTGAGTGGGTGCACCGGTCCCCACGCGGTCACCGCCGCACGAGCCTGCTCGGTGCCCAGCTTGTAGTGACTGCCGTCACCAGTCCTGTTTATTCTGTTTCTTACCTTTAAGAAGAAAATACTTTAGCCAAGCTACTTTTCTATTATTCCAATTAAATTTGTAACATCATAAACTTACCATTTCAGGAGAAACAGATTTTAAATCATAAGCTAGTCCAATTTTTTCGAAACATCTAATGATACTCGCTGAAAGATTGAAATGCATGCTCAGTTCGGCTGCCTTGTAATCCCAGGGGAATGCATGATGGTAATTGTGCCAGCCTTCTCCCAGACTCAGGAAGGACACAAACCAGGATTCAACGGGTTGAAGATTTCTGTTGGAATAAGTTAGTATTAGTAATGAATGGCCAACAATCTGATTCTGTTTGGACACATATAAGATTCGGATAGGCAAATTCGGTCGTTGATTACTGATATTGATCGGGATCAAGATTGCAACCCTAATAGATTATAGCATAGAATATAAAAGCTACGGGAACTGATCATTGGGCGATAATTTAGAATTATTTCCAAAAAAGTAAAAAAAAGAGAATATTCGTCGTATAGGTTTTATTTAGCGGTGTTATTCCTACTTACTACATAACTTACTGATCATAAGGCCTAGTCCCATACAAATGAGCGATGCTGTTGACGAACCAAGTGCCGTGCAATTCACAGACGTAGCGAGCGAAGTAACTGACCAGCAGCGAGTTCCACCAAGTCTCCCCGAAGTAATGGACTGGTACCCACACAGGTAGCAATATTGCTAGTAGAAGATATAGAACATAGTAGTATCTGAAACAAAAGACCTTTATGGTTGCTGTCAGACTCGTCAAGATAGTCCAAGGTGGGGCGATTGTCAGTCATTTATTGTATTTAGTAACAGGCGTATAATCTTGGTGTTCTTGTTTGGACACCACTTCACCGAACGGCAGTCTTACATCCATCGAAAGAGACACGGACAGACCGGAAGACAGAGTTGAAGTTATGGACAACCCGATAATCATAGATCTAGAGAACCAATTATATTATTTGATTAAAGTGATATTTAGTGATACAGAAAATGTATTTCAGTTCCAGAAATTAATGAGACAAAAATGTATTTGTAACAACATAAAGACAAGACGAAACTTGAACTTGACTCTTTAAAATTAGAAATTATTTCCGAATTTAACTTGATTTATGCAGCTTAAGAAATTATGCTCAAACAAAATATTCGGTAAATACTTTTTCTGGAACATGACCATCCAGTCGGCTTTCAAGTCACTTAAGTCGATCTTTTTGCCGAGTTCAATGACGTAGGGGTGCTTCTTGTGCATGAGCCATCCCATGTGACAGAAGAAGAAGCCGCGCTTGGAGTTGTGAGGATCAGCGTCCGTGTCCGAGTAGCGATGATGTAGGCGGTGATCCCGACACCAGATGAACATAGAGTTCTGTGAAATTTTAAGAAGTAATTAAAGATACTAGTCGAAATATTAATAGCCTGCTATGCTATTCTTTATAAGAAATCTCATTGGTGGACTCCACAATGTGCTCTACGACAAAATGGCTTTAAAATCGTCCAATCATGCAGCGCGTGCGGTGGGCGCTCGTACTGCACGATTGAGTAGTGTCGCTGTCAACAGTGTCAATATCTTAGTGTGTGTCAAACTTTAGTCCTAGGGTGGTACGAGTATGAGCGCTACGACCACGACCCGTCCTAAAGCTGTCTCTAAAGAGAATAATAGCACTGCTGATTTCTGCATTTCTGCTTAGTTAGCCTTCATCATTTACAGCTTCCACAATGCTTAGTGCTACAGCACCAAGCAAGAGATAATACCGTATCAAAATTATAAGTCTGTCTAGTCTAAGAATCTCGCGATGAGGCGATGGATTTACATTTTGAACGTTGTCTATAAATTACAGATTACGAAACATCGCCGCTGTTAAAGATAAACCACAAACAACTCGTTTCATAATTGTGGTTTTAGAGTTCACTGTAGATTCATTCTAAGTTTGGATTTCTTCTGTGAAATATTGTTTGGCCTTTGTTACTTAAAATGTATTTATCAAGATTTTAAATCCAAGTCTTGATAGCAATTTTTTGTTCCTACTTGAAACTTTTTTAAAGATTAAAATATTAATAGTTGACCTACCTGTCCAGCAAGAGTCTGTGTAGCTATCATTATAGCTCTCAAAACAGGCGTGGCTTTGAATGATCTATGCGTGTAATATCTGTGTGCTCCAATAGTTACACCTTCAGAGCCAATATATAGAACACACAGCGCTGAAAGGAGATCATTTTTTTTGGGCCTTTTCTGAAAGTGCCGGCCAACGAAAAAAATTGATACCTATGGGTAGTACTAGTCATTTGGAGCAATAGTTACTATGGCTCAAAAGTTGTAGGATTGCTCTCGGCTAAGTTATACAAGTTCGAAGATTCATAATTTTCATACATTTTTTAATTTCTTAAAGTGCCGAGAAACAGCAAATAATGATAAGTTCTGCTAGAACTAGCGACCTTAAGCTATTTAACATAAAATATCATCACGCCTGTAATCCCTGAAGGGTTAGGTAGAGATGTACCCAATTAAAATGAATAAAAATCACTTTATTTTTTGTGAAAAGAAGTTAAAACATGTTAAAATATATAAATCTGCTGGTGGGGCCAGCATCTGGAACACAATCGAAGTTGCCTGTGGTAGGGATCTTGGAAGAGAAACCTCCTAACAATATAAATCCTGCCAAAATAACTGCTTTCTGAATCAACCAGGTTTTTTTGGCTAATAAAATCATTAAAATTGTGCTACGGTATCTTGCTAAGATAGTCCTGCGACCTGGTAGGCACTTGGTTCCGCTTCCAGATCACACCGTGGCAATCCGGAAAGGAGGCTGCCATTTCTTCTGCAGCAGTAATAACAGCGAAGGAGGAAGGCGGCAGAACACATGAAGGAGAGGACACCCTCGAAATCTCAATCCAGTCACGTACGGCGATTAATGGGGAGTAAGGACGATAGCATGTAATGTTCCTCGCGCGCCTAAAGGAGCTTTCAGAGGCCCTTATAGAACCATACGCCTACCAGCTACCCTACCAAGTCGCAGGACTGTCTTAGTAGAACACCGTAGCACAGTTGAAGACTTAAATAGCCAAAAAACGTGGCTGATTCAAAAAGTTGTACTTTTAGTCAGGATTCGTATTGTTAGAAGGTCGCTTTCCCAAGACCCCTACACACACACACAGGCAACGTTGATTCTGTTCCCGATGCTGGCTTCACCCGTAGATTTATTTATTTTAACATTTTTTTATTGCTTTTCACATAAAATTAAGAGATTATTATTCATTTTAATTCGGAACACCTCTGCCCAACCCTTCAGGGATTACAGGCGTGATGATAATTTATGTTAAATTGCTTGAGGTCCCTAGTTCTAGCAATACTTATCATTATATGGTGTTTTTGAGCACTTTCAGAAATTAAAAAATGTATGAAAAATACGAATTTTTGAACTTGTATAACTTGGCCGAGAGCAATCCTACAACTTTTGTGCCATAGTAACTATTGCTCCAAATAACTAGTACTACCCATAGGTATCAATTTTTTTCGTTGGCCGGCACTTTCGGAAAAGGCCCAAAAATGTATGGAGCGTGAATGTTCTCCTTTTTAACACAATAAATTAAAGGGAACCGTCTGTCTTGGTATGGACATTTGATGAAGAGGGATGACACTCATGTGACTAAGAGAATGATGAGTATGAATGTTGATGGATGGAGAATAACAGGAAGGCCAAAGAAAAGATGGATGGATGGTCTGAGGAATGATATGAAAGTAAAAGGAGTAAATGATACTGTGACGTCTGATAGAATTGAATAAAAAACGTGTTGCGTCGACCCCAATTAAAATAGGATAAGGGCAGGAAGATGAATGAATTAGAAAATGAAACTAGAGAAAATGAATAAATTATTTTCACTTACCCCATAAACTAGTTTTCCATGAGGCTACTCCTGTGAATATAAAAGCTAATCCCCACAATGCAAACACATGTAGTATTAAAAACCCTATGGCATTTTTCCAAACTATTTGATGCTTATATGAGTAATCAGTCCCTATACATTTTGAAACTAGAGTGCTATCTACTCTGTTCATATTTTCAAGGACTTCTTAATGGGCTAAAACCTTTTTTGTGATCTCTTTTTATTTTTATCACTATTTTAAAGTTTTAATTTACTTGTCTCTGCTCTGTTAGTGTTTTTACTGATGGAATACCATGAAGAGCCTACATTTATAAGCGGTTTGCTCAAGGGCTTTTTGTATTTTAATAAGTGCATTGTTTTCAAGGAGAACATTCTTTTATTTTAATATTTCTTTTTTTGTAATGACTTCTTCCTTTATTTGACATGTCAACATAGGGTGGCCACGTTGTAATTTTTCTGGACTCTCCGTTCCAAATATAACGTAGTTCTTTTGAACTAACCAGAATAACAAATTATTTTTTATAATGTATTGTAGTGTCATTCTTTCTAGTTGACCAACAGGAGGAAATCCGAATCCATAAGAGATTCGGAAAAACAGTTGTTAGGAAACTTCTGCTCTTTTTTATTGGTCAAATGCGATTTTTCACAAATTGAGTGAAAAGGATTTGAATGCCGTTTTACTCTGTTTTAAAATTCTCTGCGTAGAAAGAATAAATTGGCACGGAAGAATTTAATTTTTTATGGCCATTGTTTTAGTTTTTATTTCATTGTATGGGAATGATAATATCTGACATGAAAATCGTATTATTAGTACTAGCCAGTGTTTCAATGTGGCCCACTTCTGCTGCCCACACATAATGAATGCTCATATTATTGTCACATAAGTAGGTATTAGAATTCGTGTTTCACTGCCTTATTGCCTAAAACAATTTATTAATAGCTCACTTAGGGCGGCTTTCACCAAAAGTTAAACATGTTTAAAATTTTATTTAGTGTCAAAATTCAATAGAATTTTGACATTAAATAAGATTTTAAACATGTTTAACTTTTGGTGAAAGTCGCCCTTAGTTAGATAGGTACCTACTTATATTGTAATTAAGTTCTTTAATTATGAAATGCTGCTTGTGATATGAAAAAAAAATATCCAGCAAGTATTGCTCCATATGCACTTTGACACTAATATAAATATTGATACGGTGTAAAGTAACTACGAGGAAACGTGAAAAAAAATGAAGACTATTTGTTTAAACTAGTAAAACGTGGACATTTTTTTTTTTTGAAGTGAAAACTTCTTTAGCGGCGTTGTACACTTTTTCTGTAATGGGTAAAAAATTTAAAACTCGCGTCAGGGTCACGTGACCCTGATCGAAAATGAGTAAGACGTCATTCAAATTAAAAATAAAACATAGTAACAAAAAAGTTTTCACTTCTACCGGCACTCCTGGAGTGCAACCTTTTTTTTTTTTTTTTTTTTTTTTTTTTTTAGCGTGGTAAAATCATCAAATGAGTCCTCCAACCCCGGGCAGGGCGGGAGGGACTGTCAGACTTCTACTGACTAAAATCCACGGTGTCCTTCATAGCCTGTTACGTTCCGGGGTTACGGTTAGGGAATAATCCCGCGACCCCGGCAGGCTTTGGCCCTCTGAGAGGGGGGCCCCGTCATTATGCTGACGCTCTTTGAGGCGCGCGTGGGACACAACGCGCCGTCGACCCGGGCATGGTCCTTGGTCGGGAGTAAAACGTGGACATGCGAAAAAATCAAAGTTCAAATTTTGGAATATTAAGATATCTCGATAATAATTTACTTCCTTTTTGGGCTCTTTAGGTACTTAATTAATTACTTTTATCGGGGCTGGAATAAAATTATTCAAATTTTTATGTTGTAATGTAAATTTTTCGAATATTCAAGTCTTTTTTTTCTGCGTATCTTGTTATGTATATAGAGCAGGCAAGTTGAAATATTACATTCATACTAGCCATACTGACCCGTTTCCACTTAGCGTAGCGCCAAAGATTTTTTTAATGGGGCTTGGAGGCGGCAATAACGTCCTTTTATTATTTACAAAAAAAGATACGTAAATTAAAGTAATTAAGATATAGTTTTCTGAAAAAAGATAAATACGATTCCTAATAAAAAAAAAACAAATTCAGTTTTATGTTTTTATTTTTCGATTTAGCTACTGATGTTTTATTCTGCAACGCCATTGCTCCCATCCAAATAATAAAAAGCAAAACTCAATCAAGAGAATCATAATCTACGCACATTTGAGCTTCCAAATCCAAAGAGAAATTTAATTAAATTCTTATGTTCTCCGATTACAATTTATTGGCAAAGAAATCATTCCAGCAATGCTAATAATAATGGATTTCTTGACGATAGATTTCCTAGGATTAAGTACACATATAAAATGATACAAATATGGTCCATACTTGCTCTTGCTATCAGCTGGGTAAGTACTTTTTAATTATAAAGATAGAAAATAATATGCCATTATTATAAATATGAAATTAACCATCGTTTAATGAAACAAGAATTAAAATATTTAAAAACCATACAATAGTACACTTAAAATGTTTGTTTTAAGGCACATGCACACAAAGTAAATTCATCATGTGGTAAGTTATCAAAAAAACATATATCTTGAATATCTTTGACAGAATTTCCGTAATGTTTGCGCTGTTCTAGAGTGCGGTATATCCGGTACCAACCGGCGTATCGTAGGAGGCACCACAGTCCAGCCGCACGCATACCCTTGGCTGGTATCCCTCATGCTGGGCCCCAGGCTGCACTGCGGAGGAGCCATCATCACCGACCAACACATACTCACCGCGGGTCATTGCATTACCTTCGGGTTAGTCTTTTGAAACTCCATTTATGGGTCATCAATTTGGAAATAGTCGAGCCGTATAGCATCCTTTGTTAGGAAACTCCCTACTGAAATGTATACTAATCGGAATCGTAAAGTACACATCTCACCTCGGGACACATGGTCCGTGGTGTGGCACGGTTAACCAGCTGACCCTGCGCTTACGGTTGTCCGTCGCTGCGCTGGTATCAGCTAGGACAAACACCATTGGGCAATCCGTAAGCGTGGCGTCACCTACATGATCCGAGTCGACCGACGTATCGGAGCTGCTGATCCGTTTTGGGGTCGTGCTTACGTCAGGTAGACGGCTTTTCCCCGGGCTTCGAGGTGAAAGGCGGTACGGTACTAATGCTGTGACATTTATATTCTCTTCATATTTATTTTCATCATGACAGTTGTGATGAGGTTTTTGACATTTTCAGGGTCCATTACAGCGATTTGGCGGTATACATTGGCATGCACGATCGCTTGGACAAGACGCACAAATCGTTGCGTGCCACGCAGGGCATCAAACATCCGCACTTCACGTCCAATGCCGTCCGGGATATCAATGACATCGCAATTCTAACTCTAGAGAAGAAAATTCAGTTCACTGATAAGATTCGGCCAGTATGTTTGCCAAACTCAAGTAAGTTGCCCTCAAAACGCACGCGTAATTGTAAAGTGTAATTCTGCAAACTGCAAGTTTACATACTGAATGAGGAATTCCAAAAACTACCGATTGTCTATTCTAATCCCTGACCAGAGAGCTTGTTTTTTCTTAGATTGGGTTCCGGGCTTAGCAAAAATTAGAACCTTTGTTGCATCACTTCCTTGCAGAAATTTTTTCAAGAAAAGATTGATAACTGGGAACCGTTTTTATAATGTTTGTTTTTATTTTCAGCAATGGATTTTAGTCATATGCCTTTGACCGTGGCTGGCTGGGGGAAAACGAGACAAGGGGCTTTGACATCATCAAGATATTTGCTTGAAACCAAAGTGCAAATTGTGGAGGGAAACAGTTGTAGAAAATCTAAAATTTATAGGGAGAACCTTCGTACTGATACCATGATGTGCGCTTATAGTCTTGGCAAAGATGCTTGCCAGGTAATCATTTCTTCTCGATTATGAGCAGAATGATCAAGAACAATGCTTTATGAATCTCAGAGGTTTACCTGTCCATTGATTTGTTTTTACATTATTTAATTTAAGGGTGACAGCGGAGGACCATTGTTTTCTACTCACAAGATAACAAAAAACAAAAAATGGTATCAAGTCGGTAAGTTCTGCCATTTGTTTTAATAGAAGACAGTGTTTGCGTTGAAATATACATCATCACGTGTAGGTAACAATACGATATGAACATAATACGAAACTAACCTTCTAGGTATTGTATCCTGGGGCATAGATTGCGCCATGCCAGACTATCCAGGTAAAATCATTAAACAATCTTGTATTGTTAAGCGTTAGTTCTTTTTCAATTAATATTAATTTATTTTCAGGTGTCTACACAATTGTGTCAAAGTACATTGATTGGATCAAGGAACAGACGAAAACAGGAACGTACTGCGTTTAGTCATAAGAAGTCGATTTTGTAATCTATGGATAATTGGACAATAAAATTACAAATATTAAATCCTTGCCTAAACATTTTACCTTCGTTTAGATTCGTTACTCATGCATTGTTTTCGTATGAAAAATTTGCATATTGTTAGTTCTGGGAGAACGTATCGTTTTGGCGATAAGAAGGTAAATTGGATGCAGAAACAAATTGAATCGTGAATACGATTTGACAAGTTTACGACTCAAGAAACATTGTACCAAGGGACGAATAGAACGTTCTGTATATATTATTATAAATTATTGTACCTAGGCCAAACTAAAAACTCATAATGGTTAGCAATTTGATTTAATTATGTCATTTGGAAGTCATAGTTCTAATATTCACGATAGAATTTATAACCTCCAGCGTGTTAAATTTACAAGCATATTATCGCGTGAATAATTTCTGCGTTTTAAATTCGTGTAGAGCGTAAATAAGCAAGCATCGGTTGCAGAAAACAGTGCGGTGGTAGGGGCTATGAGTGAGTGCAGTGTCCAACATACATACTGAAATGTTCACAATAATAAGCACTATTTACTTATTTTTTGGGCTCGGTCAGGTATGTATAATTTTTCAAAATTTATCGACTTAATTACTGTACACGCGATATCACAAAATGATCATGTTCTAGGTGGTGCTGGTGTGCTGCTCAGACTGTCGTAAGTTAATTGATAACTATTATACCGTTATGAGATTGGAACTACAACAAAAAGTGAGTGGAAAATTGAAATTGAAAAAATAAGCATTTTATTTGTAAACCAAAGTTGTTATCATCGGAACTAATATGGAAAACTGAGATGAAATCAGTAGGTAATTTGTCCAGCGGTAAGTTAAATAAGGTTGTGGAATTGATAAATAAAACGGAATTAGGTATTGCGGAGCGGAGGTGCAATCTTGCTTGTTGGAACGTAATTCTTATCATATACTTATTGTATGTTGTTCATGTATGTGCAAAGGTAGGGATGGCTATATTGGCTATATGTATTATGCAAATGTTGATTCACTTGCATGTATAGCACGCACTGCTCAACGTTGCCATTCACGGGAGCGACGGCGAAGCCCGAGAAACGTGACACTCGAACCCGTTCCGATTGTAATGGAACAGTTATGCGAAGCCAATGATCTGATGCTTGTTTTGTAATTAATTGCCTTTCTCTGAGCCAAAATTACAACTGCCGAAGCATATAAAAACGAAATGTAACTCACGAAAAGGCTTTGACTCATTATAAGGATAAGAGACAACGGTGATCAAACTGATCATTCAGATCTTGAGTAAAAAAACGATTATCTAGAATATCTTAGGCAAAAGTCGGTAACATCACGTAACATGCATGTCTTGAAATTGTGTCTCCCATCAAACATTTTCTTTAAATAATGTTTCGTACTAACGAAACCAATGCAACTGTACGGCAATATGGCTCTTTAAATCCAGGATCAAAGATATCGTTCACGTGGATACGTTTCACGGGCAGACGATGCAAATTATAGGGTCAATACCAATAAATAGAGTCGAAATCAGCTCATTAACAATCTAGAGTTACAACAGGAATGAGTAGATGTGGCGAATTGTCGTTCGGCGTGGCGGTCAAAGAGAGAGGCCTATGTTCAGCAGTGGTCGTCTTCCGGGTGATGATGATGATGAGTAGATGTACGGGAGGACACTGAAACATCGAAAAAAACTAATTTAAGCAGGCTAAAATGTCACAGTAAACCCTATTTTCAATTAATGGAGTTTTCGTTCCTGTATCATCATCTTTGTTACTGTTATGAACATGTACATACGGCTGGACATCAAGCTATGCAAACCCAGTATAAGCTCACTGTTATACAAACTAGCAAGGCCAAGACAAACCGGTTTTATTAAGGCTGATGTGTTGCCGTTTGTACAACATAGATCTACTAAAGGCCATAAAGCACTGGGGGGGTAATACAACGACTAAGAACCAGGCTTATTCCGGCGAGTGAAAGTGACAGAGCTATACAAGACGTCTAGCGCCATCTCGTTCACTCACTGGAACAAGCCTGATTTTAAAACGTTGTAATACCCCCTCTGATCTGAAAACGTAGCGATAGAATCTTCAGGTATATATTTTTTCGATCGGAGCAGAATGCGGCAGGCCCTCAGACAATGTGGTATCAATGAGAATAGTGGGAGGAAGGAGAGCTGAACCTCATTCGTTTCCCTGGACCGTGGCCATCTTGAAGAATGATCGCATGCATTGTGGAGGAGCTATGATCACCAATAAGCACGTCTTAAGTGCAGGACATTGCTTTAAATGGTAAGTTGGGAAAGAGCAGAACTTTTAGAACAATGTTTTTTTAGTAGTGTAGGATAAAAATCAAACTAGAACTTATCTACAAGGTTGCCGCTATCATTGATGTCCTTCACTTTGAGAATGCAAGTATTATGGCAGGCAAGAAATCAGGTGGCTTATAATTTGAAGTGATAACAGCTGCGCATAGTAATTCGCGTTATTGTTATTTGAATGTGGTAAATTGGTATATAAAAGCATAGTTAGTAGTAGTAGAATTGTATTAAGCCCTGCATGGAAGTGTCAATGCGCCAGAATTGAAGACATCTGTATCCTACAGTGAGAATGTTATTCAGTAATTTCTGGAAAACTCAATGATGGTACTATGGTCTTACTTGGGCATAAGTACTGACTTCCATAATTTCCAGTTTTTTTTTTAACTATAACTAAAATTGCTGTGAGATTATATTTCCATTAACAAGAGCAATGTATGCTGTCTGAAGAGATCTCCTTATCATACAATAAGGTATCTATTAAAAACAAAAGCTCAAATGCACTAGGGTGTTACCACACCAATCGATCGACTGTCGATCGACGCCATCAATCGAACGATGCCGTCGCCCGATGCCATCGACCGGCATCCGTCGATCAATTAAAGCTACCACACCAATCGATCAACGTCGACCGATGTCGATCGATGGCATCGATCGACCATCGATCGAGTGGATAGTCGACTGAGATCCGTCGATCAATTAAAGCTACCACTGCAATCGATCGACTTCGACCAATGTCGATCGATTGGTGTAGTTGATGACATTATTTTTGATTTCAGGGATGTATATCAAACAATGGAAGTATTGATAGGATTGGACAATTTGGACGATTTGAAGAACGTTGAGAAACGAAATATTTCACACGTTGTGATTCACGAGTTGTTTACTTCGACTGCCGTTAGAGACGAAAATGATATTGCAATAGCTACGTTGAATCAGCCAGTCGTATTTAGTGATACTATTGTCCCTATATGTTTACCAAAACCAGGTCAAACAAAGTTTTTTTTTTCGTTTTTCTAAGCTTTTTCTTTCTTTCCGAATAGCATGGTTTCTTTAAAACCATTCACTTTCTAATACTAAAGAAGACGCTTTCCAACTATTCGTAATGTATTTAATGCTAATCACTGTTTTGTTTAGTCGGCAAAACAAGTAATTAATGGTTTGTTTTTACTCTTCTAAACTTTCTTAACTGCTCGTTGATTTGTTTCACGCATCAATTTAAAGTAAACATTTTAAAAGACAGGAGAAAATCTTCTCATCATTGCAATGCGTTTATGATTTTGAAGAAGTTAATTCTAACGAAAAAACATTTTATTATTATCAAAGAGTATTTTGGGTTTAGGCTCATTAGGGCTAATTATCATTTGGGCAACCGACTCTATAATGGACTACTACTCTTTATGGCTACTTCTCATCTTGGCTACTTCTCATTTGGGCTATTTGTTCCCTTATTATATTGTAACTTTACGTAAGCCAATATTGATGAAGATAAACAACAAATTTAAATTTGACAATAGTTAAATACGTCACGCGTATGTATATTTCATGTAAGTATATTTTTTACTGATTACGACCGAGTGACATCACTCTAGAGTTTGATGCGTATTTTCTTTATTAATATTCATCGATTTAAATAACAAATACATTTCCATTAATCTATTTTGCATAATGGACTAAATAGATTTATTAATTATTGATGCCGTCATGTGTTAATTACTAAGTATTTTTTTGTTTGTAGGTGAAGATTTTACAAGTAGAGTAGGAACTATTGTTGGATGGGGTCGAATCGGTGTAGAAAAATCGTCATCAAAAGTGTTACTAAAAGCCAGTCTTCGAATTCTCTCTGATGTAGACTGTTTGAATTCACAACTGGCTCAGCATCTTAAGCCGACGATGATGTGCGCTTTCTCAAAAGGAAAGGATGGTTGCCAGGTAACTTGATGCTACTAGTGATTCAAGCTATTGAAGGACACCGTGGATTTAGTTAGTACAAGTCTGACAGTCTCTCCAGCTCTGCCCTGGGATCCCTCTCAGGACTCATTTAATGATTTTACCACGAAAAAGAAAAATATTAAATTTAGTTTCTACATACCGCAAATAGAGGACAAACTTTTAAAGATATTCCAACATAAATTACGTATTTAGTTCTGATGGTACTCTAAAATACCTGCGGATGGCGACTAATGGGTGACTTGCCATCCGATCATGATAGATCGTGCCGGGTCGACGGCGTGCGGCAGGTCAAAGAGCTGTCAACAATCTGACTTGGCCCCCCGTAGAGGACCAAAGCCTGCCGGAGTCGCGGGATTGTCTTATCAGGTGACCTGAAACTTAAAGGGCTATTGAAGGATCACCGTGGATTTTAGTCAGTACAAGTCTGACAGTCGCTCCCTAGACCTGGGTGGGAGTACTCATTTTGATGATTTAAACGCGATAAAAAAACGTACTTGAAGTATGTACGGCGTTTATGGTATGTAAAAGCGAAATAATATTACGAATGAAGAACTAATTTCTCCACCAAATTGACCTCAAAATTCCGGTTTTGGTACTACTTCTACCGAAAATAGCGTTTTGCGTTTATAAGTACTTACCAAAATGTTGCACAATTTCAGGGTGACAGTGGTGGACCGTTATTAGTATTTCAGCCTGAAGGGAAATATATACAAGCAGGTAATAATTCCTCCAGACTTCAACCGAACGATCTATTGAAAGATACATAGATCATTCGATTGATGCTTTGATGCATTTCGACTCTACTATAAAATGAACTGACTTAGACCAAAATAGGTAATGCTCCAAATATAAACCTAATGGATCTAAAGAGATTCTGTTTGAAATCACTGAAAATCATGAACACGTCATGTCATCGATTGTTCTAGGCGTCTTATTTAAAAATGTGGATTTTTAACTGCGTTCTTATACAATATTATGCAACCGGCATAATTTTCCATTGATTTGAATAACAAAACTGCTTGATAATATTACTTAATAAAAATTCCACAATAGGATTATTATATATTATGTATAAATATGTGTCAAAACGGACATCGTTATATGCATTGTAGAATCGTGAGCGCGTTACGTAGGTAAGCAATACCAACACGTGTTTCAGAGATCAAATCATTGACAATCATAGAAATAATGACACTTGTAGATGCCATGACAGAAGAGTTTTGGCGCGTATTTTAATGAATTTCAAATAGTTAAATAAATAAATAAAACATAACAGAAACCTTAATTTTCTGCAGTAATAAACTAATAATATAATTTTTGAAGCAGTGGTGGCCCAGTGGTATCGGTCCCGACTTACGAGTTGTAGGTCGTGGGCAGGCGCGGTCCGAAGGGGGGGGTCACAGGGGCATGACCCCCCCCCAAAATGTAGGGTCACATTGAAAAATCTAAAAAAATTGCCAACTAACTATTCCCTAACGGCGATTTTAAAGTTTCCTGACATCTTGTGCGATATGCAATAGGTCTTGTGCAATAATGTTTATTTTATTCCGGATACCTATTTTCTATAAGTGTAGTGAGTGACCCCCCCCAAAATTTCAGGCTGCGACCGCGCCTGGTCGTGGGTTCGAACCCCGCCGCCAGGCGCATTACTTTGTGTAATTTATTTCATCACCACTGCTTTCAAAACGGTGAAGGCAAAACATCGTGAGGAAACCGGTATGTCCTAGAACTAAAAATTTGAAGACATGTGACATCTGCCAACCCGCACTTAGCCCGCGTGGTGGATTATGGCCCACTCCCTCCCTCACAAGAGAGGAGGCATTATAGGCTGATGATGATAATGAATATAATTTTTGGGAATAATAGTTACTTTGGCACATCATAGAACAGTTTTTCAAAGTTCATTCGTTTTTATAAGTACCTACGTTCTTTCGGAATCCGTTATAAATTGGTTCATTTTTTAATTAAAGTTACGACTTCGATTCATTGATAAGCGATTGCAATTTTTTGATTTACTTGCATCGCATATCCAATCGCACCTTCATCTGTTTGAATTCAAATTAGAAAAGAAAGTAATTAAGACCACATTAGACTAGTGAGAGGATGTAACTGATTGGTAATGAATTAGTTTGTATGCAACCGGCATGCAAAATGCAATCAATCGAACCTTGACCCTTTTAACTGAGACATTTTCTGTTTTGTATGCAGGTGTCGTGTCTTGGGGCATCGGATGCGCAGATCCTAGATATCCTGGTGAGTTCTCCTTTCTGGCATGACGGAAAAAAAATATTGTTTCTTTTTTCAATTATAATTTTTTATTGATATTTATATAAATTGTAAATCTGTTCGAACCGCCGCCGCCGGCGCCGCGCCAGTTATAGTATTGAAAAATAGTGAACACGTATTTTTTGTTTGTTGAATATTGACAATTAATATAAAACTCTTCGAAATTCGGGAGTGGGAACCTGTAAAATCATACCGAGTGACGTCTTTTGATTATACTTAGAAGCGTTGTATCTTCGTCAATTTTGGTTTACGTTATAAAAAAAGAAAAAATACGGGTCGAATTATTTTTACCCATCCTCAGACACTTTTCGGCAAGAGATAGCCCAAGACAAGCATAATTGCTTAGCCTTGGTCATGGTCATCCATCTAAAGAGTGACCTCGGCAATAGTTGCTACCATTTGACGGCCAACTTTCCTTACCTACATAATAAAGTACTCTGTGCGGCCAACTTTACCACCGCATGCGCTCATTAGTCAAATCAAATAGCGTGGCACGTTCATTCCATTTTAAGAAAATCTTTCCAGAATATTGCAGGAGAGCGAGAGGAAGTATGTTAAGACATCAATCATGAACGGTCCTCAAATGAAGTTCTAGCTCACTGCAATGTTTACTGCGCCCGCGTCGCGCGCCTATCAACCGTAGGTTTATCCGGTCACACATGCGTGCAATGTGACACGACACGCATGTGCGCCTCCTAAACAATTTACTTTATTATAACGCGCCTCGTAACGATACTGCCTATTTGAATATTACTTTCATTTTCAGTTTTCAAATAAATCTGACAAAATGGAGATCATTCACGCTCCATAAATTTTAGGGCCGTTTCCGACTAAAAAGAATGGGTCGTTGGAATATCTTAGTACGATACCGCAGCCTTAGACCGCAAAGGGCAACAGAATGAAGAGAGTGGACTTTTAGTCAGCAAGAGTCTGACAGTCTCTCCAGCTCAACCCACTGGAAGAGAACTCATTTGATGATTTAGAACGTAAAAACCACTTAGTAGTCTGTGGTAAAAACGATGTTTTTATTCCCTTTGACAACCTAGCTCCTGACTAGATGTTGCCTGGTAAAATGTAATCAGGGAGTCTCATATCTCTAAGCACGAACCCCATGGTGTCAGCCTTATTAATTAGTGACAAACGTTTTAACAATAACAATCCGTGCTGTCATCTCATCATCTGCGGAAAGTGGTGGCACTAATGGCAGAGACACTGGTGCTACGTTAAAATGTCTTCAGTCGTGTTGGTACCCATTATCCGTCCGCAATTTGATTTTAATATCAGTTAAGTTCGTACCTACATCTCTATGGTCCGTTCCCGTATTTTTGTTGTCGGTCTTAGAAAATAGACAACCAGACATTGCATTTATTATCTGTTATGCCAAAGCGAGAAGGCTTTTTCAACTGTACTGTAATTCTGTACAAGAAAATTTTAGTCTGTACGTTACGGCGTGCTCGTCGTCGAGACACGAGTCTTGAAGATAGTGTAGCGACGCATCGCTGACAGTAGCTTAGTGAATGCCGAACCATGGCTTCGACGCTAGGGCAGATCTGCATTCAAGGTTGTATCTTCAGAAAGTAAGACTGCAGCAGTGAATGCAGAATGATGCTGCTCATGCTGCCAATAATGATGACGATGAGGACATAAAAGCATGTGTCAATTAATAATGATCTCTGGTTTGTTTCTCATAGATCTGTCTTTTGTTTGCAGGTGTTTACACGAAAGTCAGTAACTACATTGATTGGATCGCCCAGCACACTACAGATGGAATAAGATGTAGTTCTTAATAAGCATGCTAGATACATAGTTCAATTAAAATATTTATGTATGAATAAATAATTGTATTAGTAGTAACATATTATTTTTAAATCAGCTTCCCATTGCATAACCTAAGACTGTAATTAGGTACCAGTTTCGCTTAGTCACGAACAAAAAATTCAAACATCGACGACACGGTTAATGGCGCAGTGGCTGAGCCGCTGAACGTTCGACTGCTATCCTGCACAGCATATCTCGGGTTCGGATCCCGAACGGAAGAAATATTTGAATGATACTCAAGTAGTTGTTGCCGATTTGTATATGTGAGTTTCTATGTTTTAAACGCACCCACGACACAGGAGATAATCCTTGTGTGGTAATTTTATAAAAAAATCAGTAATTCAAGATAGATTCTGACTGCTCATGCTCTGTCTTCGATCGATATTTTGCTACAAAGGAGGTTAATGTAAAGTTTGCAAATCTATGGTCTTTTACCTTACCTTGATGTCCTATTTGCTCAAAGACTCCAAGGTCTATTAGACCACAATAAATTCCCGTTTTGAAGGAACTAACTTAGACCTTTGCCCAGCTGTGAGACAATTTCGATACCACGCCACTACTCATGAGCTGCGGGAAATTCGTGAAACCAACAACATTTTTACTGTAATTTAATGTAACACATAGACACTAGCGCCGCTTCAAAAGGACTTCAGTCGTGGCGCAGAGTTTATAAGCAGAATTAAGATACCTAAAAAGGTATAAGTTTAATCTACGTTCAAGATGCCGTGTGTGCTCTGATAAGTACTACATGTCATCATCTGCCTAGCCTTTTCCCAACTATATTGGGGTCGGCTTCCAGTCGAACCAGATTCAGCTGGATATCAGTATTTTACATGGAGCGACTGCCTGTCGGACCTCCACAACCCAGTAACTGGGTAATACGATACCCCATGGTAAGACTGGTTGTCAGACTTTAGAGCTTCTGACTAACAGTAACGACTGTCAGAGATCTACAAATGACAGCCGGGACCAACGGCTTTACGTGCTTTCCGAGGCACGGAGGAAACTCGCTATGACAGATGGTCACCCATCCACAGACCAACCTCGGCAAGCGCGGCTTAACCTGGAAGATCGGCCTGTGCGGCTATGATTATTTAGCCACGAGCTCCTCATCGTACTCTGATAAGTACTACATGTACAGTCGAATTCGAAAATCCTGTGTCAATTTCTCAACGCAATAGCCTGACGCTTCGCTGTGACTTACGTCCTTTTGTTATAAGTTGTTTTAATACTATACAAATCAAATCAACTTATGGTATACTTCATAATTTCAACCATTTCCTACAAGTAATGTTGGCACAGTGGTAAACTATACCGCTCAGTGCGTTAACTGACAAGCTGTGGCGTGAGTTCAAATCTAGGTGATTTTTTTTTTTACCATTCATAATTTCATTTTCTTAATTTTTAATCGTTACTTTATACTTTTTGTTATTTTTAATACACTTTTAAAAGGATTTTGTTAGTTAAAATTAGTTTTTTTTTTATAATTACTAATATTAGTTCGATCGTCATTAGTGTTGTGTGTATAGTTTGTTATGTTCTCATTAATAAAGTTTTGTCGGTAGATCTCAGAAAACAAAAGTAAATTATTTGTAGGGTAGACACAAATATGTTAGTTCGTTTCGAATCACCTTTATTAGAACGTTGACTTGTTGATTCCTGGTTATTGTGTGTGACGAGTGTTTGAATCTCCGATTACACTTGTTATAATTACCGATTTGCAGTGAAATATAAACAATGGAATTTTTACATATAAAGATTGGGGGCGAATATTATAGCCCTACATAAATGTGAATGAAACATAACACAAATGTCAAATGAAACCGGACTAAGTGTGAGTATTAACATTTAAATTTTAATTATTGAAGTGAAAACTTCTTTAGCGGCGTTGTACACTTTTTCTGTAATGGGTAAAAAATTTAAAACTCGCGTCAGGGTCACGTGACCCTGATCGAAAATGAGTAAGACGTCATTCAAATTAAAAATAAAACATAGTAACAAAAAAGTTTTCACTTCTACCGGCACTCCTGGAGTGCAACCTTTTTTTTTTTTTTCACATGTTAATGTTCTTATTGATTATATTATAAGATTCCGTATTAAAAAGTGTTAAAATCGGTTTGTTTAAAAGTAAAAAAATCTAATTGATACTTAGTATGTGTATAGATTTTTCTTATAATAAATCAAAAGCTGTATTTTCCATAAAGATATTACTTATTTTGTTCTAGTGTTGAAATACTGTGAGTCTGTGGGATATGAGAAGAAAAAAAACAAAACTTGAAGAGAGCGAAGTGGAACACTTGTTATGGATACGGATTGTTGTAAAGGATATGCATGGACGTCAAAATATGGTAAACGAAAACGAAGGATAAGGTTTCCTTCAATGAGTAACTTAAATTAATAACCGTCCACCGTGCACTCAACACTGAAGGCTTATATCATCGAACATCAGCTAAAAACCGTTTACGTTTTACAGGAAAAAAACGTTTAAGATTTTCTCAAGAATATTTTATGATATTATGTTTTTTTATTTATTTATTGTAAATAGACTGGAAACGTTAACATAGTTTTATTAACATTTATATTTTATTTTAGGATTAAGATTCGAGGTTATTGAGCTTCAATCCTCTTTTCGTAATGAAACAGATATTTAAGCTAATAGTAACCTCGCTATCCTGTATAGGGTATTTTTTATGAAGTGCGTAGTTTATTTATAATAATGTCGTTTCCGTAATATTTAACTTTATTTTTGCTAAATCGCACTTGGTGAAGCCGAAGAAACTTGATGTGGTCAAAGCACAACCTTTTTTGGCACCGCGACCTGGGAACGCAAAGATCGACTGGCTCTTTGCGTTCCAGGGTCACGGTGCTAAAACACTTATATTGACACCGTAAAAGGGCATCGCAAAGGGCAAATAGTCTATTAAATTTCAGGGTCGTGGTGTCATGTTACTGTTTCAAAATAATCAACTTTAATAATGATAACTTAAATATTTCTTTTGGTAAAGTAATTATACGATTTTATTCATTTTCTTAAAAGATAATAATTAAAATAAAATGTCCGCACTATATGTATAAAAAATACGCTGTATTTATTTATTTGTTAAAATATAATAAAACATTAGTAAGGGTTAGTACAGTCATTTTTTTACTTTTATTTCGATTTGTTGAATTTTCTTATTTATTGTTTAATAGCTTCGAAAGTCTATTGAATCATTTCATAATTTTGTTAAAATAATAAAAAAAAATATCTACGAATTTATAATACTTAAATATTATTATATTATCATTAAACAACAAAAATATAATTATTGTTATATCATAACTATCACGCATTTTTTTTATTCTAAACCCTTTATTAAACTATCATCATTATCAGAGCCTTTAGTAAGAAATTGAAAACGAAAAAATCAGGCGCACTATTTTGTGCTACAACCGTGTTTTACAAAAGTGGAAACCGGTTCTTAACATTCCTTTGCATTCATTCGCAATGATCTAACATGTGCTGATAACTGTTTCTGTTGGGCTAAGTGGATTCACGATCAATAGATGGATCTGAGTTCGAATCTTAGTAAAGACGTTTGCAGTTTTTGTTTCTTTGATGTCATCACAATATTTAAATAAATAACTTAGTTATTGGTTATTTAATTGAGTAGACAAACAATTGAGTAAAACCTACAAAAAGATTATCACTTCGTGAGGTTTGAACTCGCGTCTTTTTGATCACAGTAATTTTGTGGTCTTAACGCTTAACCACTAAGTCAACTGGACACGCTTTACAATGTTGAAATTATGAATCCTATGTAATCAGTAGTTGATGACACATGTGTCTCTCGAAAGTAGAAGGTCATAACTCAAACTAGACGTTAAGCTATTGCCTTGTAAGTGCGGCCAACCAATTTTGAGCGTCGACTGTACCTACATATAATTCGAGAGGCATATAATCAACGTGGACTGCTGCTACCTAAATGCTAATTATACGAGGGCGGAGTGATAAGTCTGGTAAAAATGAAATAAGGAAACAACTTTTTTTTTAAATTATGATTTATTTTTCAACGTAATTTCCATCTAACTCAATGCACTTCATCCAGCGTTTCTCAAACTTTTCGATCCCTTCCGTAAAGTATGACTTAGGCAACCCTTCGAAATAGGCATTGGTCTCGAGTATGATCTCCTCGTTGGAGCTAAATCTTTTTCCGCCGAGCCATTTTTTTAAATTCGGAAACAGAAAATAGTCGCAAGGGGCCAAATCTGGCGAATATGGTGGGTGAGATAGCAACTCATATCGCAAATCATGTAATTTGGCCATAGCAATCGCGCAGGTGTGCACTCGTGCGTTGTCTTGGTGGAAGAGGATTTTCTTCTTAGCCAAATGCGGTCGTTTTTCAAGTAAAATTTGGTTAAATTGGTCCAATAAATTGGCATAATATTCGCCATTTATCGTTTTACCCTTCTCTAGGTAGTCAATATGGATTACCCCACGTGCGTCCCAGAAAACTGTAGCCATCACCTTATTGGCCGATAAAACTGCTTTGGCCTTCTTCGGAGCTGGTTCGCCCCTAGCAATCCATTGTTTCGATTGTTCCTTGGTTTCTGGTGTATGGTGGTGGATCCACGTTTCGTCTACCGTTATAAAACGACGCAAAAAATCAGGTTTATTCCGTTGTAACAACGCCAAACCTGCCTTCGAAGTGGTAACTCGCATGCGTTTTTGATCAATAGTCAGTAAACGCGGCACCCATCGCGCGGAGACCTTTTTCATATCTAAATGTTGGTGTAAGATATTGCGCTCACGTTCGTCTGAGATGCCTACTATCTCGACTATCTCGCTCACTTTTACTCTTCGGTCATTCAACACTATGTCATGGATTTTAGCGATCATCTCTGGAGTAGTAACCTCAACTGGGCGTCCTGGGCGTTCAGCATCACTTGTGCTTGTACGACCACACCGAAAATCCGTAAACCATTTATGAATCATTTTAATCGATGGAGCAGAGTCCCCTTAGTATTTATCAAGCCTTTGTTTAGTTTCGGTAATAGTTTTTTTGCGCAAATAATAATGTTTAATCAACACTCGAAATTCACTTTTCTCCATCTTTGCGAAAATGCGTTAAATTGTTTTCATTTAATGGCTTTCAAAAAAAAAAACTAACCAGCGGTACTGGCTGAAAATTTAAATATAATCCCTCAAAAGAGTTGTGAACAAGGAGGTTACATGCAATTTACGATAATTTTATTCCAAAATAGATTTTTACCAGACTTATCAGTCCGCCCTCGTATATACTTATTAGATCCGTTGAATGCGGTTCCCTCGTACTTACCTACTTGCATTTGTTTAGTTCTCAAAGCTTAATTGCTTTACCTACTGAAAGAACAACTCATCTTCATCACCAATGAATATAGAATACTTTAATTACCTTTAGGTATACATTTATGCTGCCCTGGGATCTGGAGGCGACTGCCCTCCAGCGCGTCTATGAGTGGCGCGTGGAAGCGCAGCGCCGGGGCGTGACCCCGCTGCCTCGAGAAGTCGAGGCGCGGCGGGAAGAGCTCCGGCGCGATCTCAGGGCAGTATGCAAGGGACGACTGTCGCAACCGAGGTCCGGGCACGCCGCAATCGCGGCGGTAAGATCGTTGAGGAGTGGCTGGATAGGCGTCACGGTGTCCTGACCTACCGCATGAAGCAGGTCCTCACCGGACACGTAAAGATCGGGAGGTTCCTGTGTCTGATAGAGAAGGAAGAAACGCCTGGGTGTCCCACTGCGAGGATCGCCCGGAGGACACGGTGGAGCATACGTGCAGGACTGTCCAGCTTAGGCAGAGTATCGCCGTGTCCTCACGGAGGCGATAGGCGGAGACCTTTCGCGCCCGGAATTTGGCCGAGGCCATGCTGCGGGGCGAGACGGAGTGGGAAGGGTAACTCGCTGTCCGACCATGGACCATGGGGTCGACGGCGCGACGTGTTCCACGCGCGCCTCAAAAAGCGTCAGCTAAAATGACGGGGCCCAATCTCAGAGGGACAAACTCTGCCAGGGTCGCGGGACTTATTTCCTTACCGTGACCTTGGAACATAAAGGGCTATTGAAGAACACCGTGGATTTTAGTCAGTACAAGTCTGACAGTCCCTCCCGCCCTGCCCGGGGTGGGAGGACTCATTTGAGGATTCTGCCTTGCTTAATAAAAAAAAAACCTATAGACATTAAGGAGAATATAGGCAGAAACTACTTCCAGCTAGGGGGCACCTCATCTCTAAGTAGTCTGTGGGGCACCTTAGGCTGTGATTGCTTAGGACATCAACAGTCTTAAATCCCACACTTACCGAAAATAATTTATTGGAATAGGTTTTATTCCCTTTCAAAAGTTATGCCAGTGTGCTTTAAAGTCGACTACCTTTTTGGTAACTATCAGACGAAAAATAGTGATTAAACATATGTCTATCCAGTGTCTATCGTTGAATAAGTAAAATAATTACAAATGAACATTCTACTTTAACTCATTCTTAAATATAATCAAAAAATATTTATTTATGAATAGAAATAATAGAACTCATTTAAATCAAACATAGGTTATGTCAACAAAACAGCGTGTATTGGAACGTTACTCGCATGTAATAAAATGCGACCAAAAGCAAGTGAACAGTGAATATTGTACCTTTCATCTTTTGTCTCTTTTTATCTTATGGATAACATCATCACTTTGACGTTTACACCAAGGTTACACTAGATTTACAGCTGTTTTAATTTATCCATGTAGTTCTTCCTTTCTTTTGTTTGACGGTCGTTCACTCCATTCGCTCTCGTTGATTTGGCCGATGTTTGGCCTAGTTGCTAAGTTTATTAGATTTTAGTTCTAATTTTCATAAATGTAGTGTTCAGTCCTTCTTTTAAATAATAGAGTGGCATGATTATGTGATACTTAAAATGCCTGGCATAAGAAAATATCGACGCGACACCAGCGAAGTCAGCTGTTGTCTAAAATATGTTATTTTTGGTGTGAATGTTTTGTTCTGGGTAAGTTGAGACCTTTTAATATTATCTAGTTTTACAATTAACATATTAATTGCGGGATTGACATTTGCAGGCAACCGGATTGTAGTTTTATTGTATAGTTTCACAAAGTAGGTACCTATTTTAAAGATGCAATTTGTGAATGAGATGCATTACGCTCGTATTACTTGTAATGTCTGAGTGGGTATTGATTTCATCTCACCTGAGCATATTGCCAGGCAATTGGGGTCACCTTAGACTTGTTTAGAGGCACCTACTTAAATATAATTGCTATAACTGTACTATGACTGTCTGCATCCTGCCAAATGTTATAAAAAAAAAATTCTTAGAGACTTAATTACAGTAGCCTTGAATTTGCACACAAGTTTGAACAAAAAACTTGTTTGGTGATTAACTCATTTAGGATCACGAACAGTCTGCTATCTTATCAATTTGCAAAGAATTGTATTGTTTTTACACACAATGAAAATTAAAGAAACATATCTTTTTTTTTATCTCTATTTTTTCTTTCTCAGCTTCATTAATGCAAAGGTTTCATTATGGAATATGATGGAATGAGAGTTTATCACAGTGATAAAATAAAGAATTGTATTGTTTTTTTACTTAGAAGGAAAACTAAAGCAGGTTTAATATCTATAACTGTTTTTTCCTCAGGCTAAATAATTGAAAGGATTAAGTACATAAAATAATAAGGAGAGGTTTTAGTCTGACAATTTTTTGTATTTTATGAAATCCAAATTAACATTTGACTTCAGTAAGACATTCAGTGTTGATTTCATTGGGATATAGCACTGTCCAAACAGGATACCCCTGCCCGAAGGGCAGTTTTAGTCAGTACAAGTCTAAATGCGGCCACATACGTCAGTTTTTTTTTTTCTGTTCGGAATTCAAACAACTCAAAACATGCACACACATTTGTATGAATTCACTGTGTTGGGATAGACAATGGATCAGGATTCCTGATCAGGAAAACTGATTTATGTGACGGGCCTAATAGTCCCAAACGATCCACACAAGATAGGAGGACTCACGTAATCCTACTACTATTATAAAGGCGAAAGTTTGTAAGTATGGATGTATGGATGTTTGTTACTCTTTCACGCAAAAACCACTGAACGGATTTGGCTAAAATTTGGTACACAGATAGTTTATAACCTGGATTAACACATAGGATAGTTTTTATCCCGATTTTATGTTCCCGTGGGATAATTTTCGAGTTGTAGCGGGTGAAACCGCTGGCAACAGCTAGTAACTTAAATAAAAAAGGGGTACTTATAAATTTTTCGCTGCACATAAAACAGTGACATCAAACACTAATCATCATAGGTCAGAATTTAATTATAATTTTAATGATGAATTGAATTCATATACTTATACAGTGAAAGAATAAAGTGAATATGTCCCAAAACCAGGAATTTACTTTTAAAGAGCAGAAAAATTCCATGATTTATAAAATAAAAAGTTTTTACTTTCATACAATTTATTTATTTATTTTATCTATCTCTGATGTTTTTATTATTAGAAATCCCGCTAAGATCCATATTAATATCAACATTTCGATACATGTACCAAAATAAGTCTACCTAATTCCGACGTATGCTATTCATATAAATTTTAGATTTAAAATCAGTTTGTTTTGTATAGAAATATTTTCCCCTTAACCTCAATCCAGGTTAACAACAAAATATTAATTACAACTGGTTATTTCTTTATCAAAAACAAGAAAAAATCATACCATAATCTTATGGGGATTAAAAGTAGAGTAATATTTGTAGGACGGTAACTTAATGGAAGAAAAATGTAAATGAATGTTACTCATCTGAAATTATCTGCATTTCAGTTCCTTGGCCTGATAGTGTTGGCCGTTGGAATGTGGGCTTGGACGGAGAAGGACACTTTCAACAATTTATCAAGACTCACAAATATTGCATTGGATCCAGCATTTATTTTAATATGCGTGGGTGAGTACACAACATTAAAGTATTTTGAATTTATTATGCTCATTTAGAAAGTAGTGTAATCAGCTATAATCCATATTTCATTGGTCATGATCAAGTCTCAGTATTGTAGGTCATGTTAGATGTTATTTATTTTTATTTCACACAACAGTCTTTAAAAAACAAAACAATGATTACCCCAAAGATATTTTTATGCAAAAAGTTTCAAGGGCAAACTTATTGGAAAGTGTATCAATTTTTGTTAAAAACTTTCTCTTTTCATGCACCAACTTTTCATAGTACACTACCTAATATTAGATATTTTCGAAATTGGGTGGCTCGCCCAAAATAGTCAGCACCATTTGGTTTTAAACTGCATCCAGTATTGCCACATTAACTTCACACTATAAACATGACCCAGTCTTTGATTGTTTAAAGTAGTTTTATTACCAGCAGTCCAACTCACAGATGTTGGTATAGTTAGTCGGATATTATGTGTGGTGAACTGGTGACCAATGAACACAAAAAGGCCTTGTTCACTAGGCATATAACATAGAAGGCTTGGCTTTATAGAATCTTTGCTTGTTGACTGGTAGAGAATGCCTCAGGCATTAAGTCCGCCTGTGTACCTTTTTGTGTTGCATAAAGTTTTAAATAAATAAATCCAAAAATCTTTCAGTGATGGAAACCTAAACTACTATCAAATGGTTAGGATTCTTCGACGCAGAAATAACCTTGGTACTGAAAAAGTGAAAGAAAGCTCCTTTTAAAACCTGACATTGACAAATAATCTATCGTCTCCAATAAAAATGGGTTGCTAAGCCCATAACTTCAAAACAGCTGGACCGATTCGAATAATTCTTTTTTTGTTGTGTTTTTAACCACAGGTTCTCATGGTCTTTTTTTATCGGGACGGTCCGCTAGTACTGCTATAAAAATCGCCCTTATTGCTACAACATAAGGGCGTTATCAATGTCTAATTATTAATTACTATTGATAATGGGTTGAACAGCAGAGTTTTTGGGATTATTTTGAATGTTGGATTACGGCATTCACTTGTTCAGTCACCATGGTATTCATTGTTTGATGATGTGATTGCAGGCACAATCACCTTTATAATCGGGTTCACGGGCTGCGTGGGCGCACTTCGTGAGAACACGTGTCTGCTAGCATGCGTGAGTATTAATTACTATTGTTATAGTTGTATCGTGAACACAGAGTAATTAAAGAATGGAGGACGAATACGTTAATAAAATAGAGGGTGAATATATTGACCTGAGATATATCAAGGTTGTAAAGTAGAATGTCATCTTGCAACGATTCTTATACAGAATCTTTCACCGCCACTGCGACTGATTAATCTGGCATGGTTTGCTGCCCACGCAAGGAAGATAATACACGTGTTTCATTGGATGATAGTTATGTCGTGGTCACGGCAAGATAGTCACACATATTTTTTTTACGTGGTTAAATCATCAAATCCTCCCCATATCTGTCAGACTCGTACTGACTAAAATCCACGGTGTCCTTCAATAGCCCTTTACGTTCCGGGGTCACGGAAATTCGTTAGTCCCACGACCCCAGCAGGCTTTGGCCCCCTATACTCTATAGAGGGATCCCGTCATAATGCTGACACTATTTATAGTCGCACACATAGACAAAGTAATTCATAAACATAATGCATATGAATAGCATGGATATTATAATGTCCCTAAATTGGCATACAATCCAGCTTATATAGCTAAGTGTAAGAAAGCAGCAGAAAGCTCGAAGGGTCCCATCTATCCCTTTATTGACTTTACTCCATTAACTGACTACTCCAAGTCTGTTATAGTAAATCAGAATTTGAATATAATAATTATGTACAGCTTGTTAAGATTTAATGAACCTTCACCTAGGCAGCAGAACAAAAGCATTTGTTAACATATTGCTCGATTATTTTAGACAATACAAAATGTAATGAGCGTGGGATATTCGTGGGATCTCGAACTTTGTATGATACTGTTATGGTTGAATTTACTAAAGAGCGTTCCCCAATTAGAATCACACTGGATACTACTAAGACATTTCAGAAGATATCGACGTCGTATTATTTGATATTTCATTATTTGTTACTTACGTACATAGTTTTCTCGTTACAATTTTTTTCCGAGATATTACGTTCTTACCTACTAAATCTTATATTTATGCATTCATTACTCAAGAATATTGGTCAGAGAATAACACAGTAGGTATCACGGGTTGACGTCCTGCAACGGAATTTTTGACTCATATTGTAATTAAGTGAATTTAGAAACTGGCAGAACGATTATTCATATGACGTAAATGATATTCTATAACGTATGAAAATAATTACATTACCTGTTGTATTATTATTTTATTTATTTATTTATTAAATGATCAAGATTTATTTAAATAAATCATAAATCTCCGTTTTATTTCAGTACGCTGTTTTCCTTGCTTTATTACTGTTGGCCGAGATGACAACAGGAATCCTTTTCTTTGTCTTTAAAGATTGGGTAAGTTTTGAGCATTAGACTTGAGTCACGTTTGAAATTATTGAGTAAGACAGAGACAAAACATGAGCTTTTATATTCCAACATAATTTAAAAATAGAACCTTTCTTTTTAAAACCAGCCTGTCCTAAATACAACTTTTACCTACTTTCAGTGCTATTTCTAGAAAAGAGTATTAATGCACGACATACTTTAAAAATTAAAAAAAAAGCGCCATTCCGAACATTTTACTAAGAAAGGTTTTTATTTTCACAGATTAAACAACAAGCAACAACTGGCTTCCAAACATTCATCACACATTACAGAGAAGACCCAGATCAACAGAATTTGATCGATTGGATACAAGAAGACTGGGTAAATATAATTATCCTCCTTCCCAAATAAAAATCCTATCCATTACAAACATTAAATTGAAAGATAAAGGTTTGTTGGAATAACCCAATTTTGTTTTTAAATGATTAACTATTGTGATAATTAATAATAGTGGTCGCCCAGTGGCATTAATGTGGGGCAGTGGGAAGCGACTTTGTTTATACTAATATGTAGTGATTAGTAGGGTCAATAACTTGAAGACTCCTTTGACTGCGATATTCTAATAAAAAGTGGTACATACCCATAATGTGGACATGTGTGTAAAACATTATGGTTAATTAGTCTGTATACAAACTAATTAACACCTAACAGGACAATGAACCTCTCTGATAAGTTTATTTTAAAAATAAACAATGTAAGGAAAAATATTATATTCTCTTATCTATCAAAATACCCATTCCATGCACAATAATTATAGTATTGCATTTTGAGGAGTCAAAATAAATTATGTTATTTTTCCTAACAACGAAGTAAATATGGGTGTGTGATTGACTGCATGGTTTGGGATACAGGGTACCGGGATAGGCGGTAAATATCATCATTATCTTGTTGCTCTTAACTCATTTTACTTGGGGTCGGTGCAACACGTTTTCTTCTTCCATTCTCCCGGATAGGAGGTAAATAGATAGCGACAAATATCGCAGCCGTGAGGACACGTCGGTGCTCCGCCCAAGCTGGGCAGTCCTGCACCGTATGCTCCACCGTGTCCTCCGGGCGATCTTCGCAGTGGTGACACCCAGGCGTCTCCTCATTTCGCATCAGACACAGGTACCTCCCGAAACTTCCGTGTCCGGTGAGGACCTGCGTCAAGCGGTAGGTCAGGACGCCATGACTTCTCTCCAGCCACTCCTCAAAGAGGGGTCTTACCGCCGCAATTGCGGCGTGCCCGATTATTATTTAAGGGCTTCAAAAACTTTGTGTGTGTGAGATGTTATTTTTGTAAAATGTTTCTCACTATTTAAAGATTGACTTTTTAAGGAGTAATAAATTATTTTCATAAACTTTAATAACATATCTTCCCTTATTTATTCAGACATTTTATAAATATGGGTCTAATAATAATGGGGATACTGCTGGACCCCACGCGTGACGGAACTTTACCAAAAAGAACGCGTGTACTTAAAGGTTAAAAATGATGTGTCACTACATAAATCTTGTCTACTTCAGTGGTGAACTAGTTGCATCATTTCGCATTACTGCATGCATAGGTAACGTTTTGAGAGTCTTTTAAGACTATCACTGAGTTGCCTTTCTCACCAAATAATCTCCCTTTACCCTATTAATTATTTCCTTTCCAGTTACAATGTTGCGGTGTTGAGGGCCCGCGGGACTGGGACCGAAATGCGTACTTCAATTGTTCGAGCGGCGCGGTAGGCTCGCGGGAAGCTTGCGGCGTTCCCTTCAGCTGTTGTAGGAACAAACCACAGGACATCATCAGAAACAAACAGTGTGGATACGATGTTAGGAAACCTACTTATGTGAGTACAAGTCTGTTTGTTTTAATGTTATTTAAGACCCCCATTTCAATCATTTAACGCGGGGTTTTGATTGCACATAATATTCTGTTCTATTTTCAAGCAATAGAACTTAATGAATAAGGAACAATTTTAGCACGTTCAAGTGGTGATTTTAGACCCGCTGGTCATAACTCGTTATGTTCCTGTCATCTACCAACAAAAGACAGAAAGAGGGATTTTAATAAAAAGCGTTTAACATTTCGTAATTTCTAGTGCAAACGTGTATTTTCTGAGATTTTTTCTAGCAGCTGGATATCTGGTTCTGGTACAGCGTTATTCGTAAAAGCAAATTGTAAATAATGTTTTTTTTTTAATTAATCTATCCGAATCACCATGGTAATATAGTTGTGTTACTCCAGCTACGTTTACGAACTAGATACGACCATCGACCAATGCTTAAAAAAAAACGGTCATCAATAAATTCAAAAATATTCGATTCCAATTATTTATATATAACTATTTTATATTATTTAACTATTTTAGAATTTGAATCGAATATTTTTTATTCGGGAGTATTCTAGCTGTTAAACTGACTTGCCACTTGACTAGCAACTGAGCGAGCGAGTGATCCACGAGCGCGGCTGTATGGCGGCGGGCGAGGACTGGCTGCAGAGACACTTCGTGCCAGTGGCTGCCTTACTGCTCGGCCCCTTAGCACTTAAGGTTCTAAACGAGTCTTTTGGTTGACACTTCCATTGTATTTGTTGAATCGTATTTTAGTACCTAATTGTGAGAAAATGTAAATAAAAACGTGCAGAAAAAGTAACAAATAATGACGTACTTAGGTACATGTTTTTTTCTTTCTTAGAGATATTTTCTAGGGAATAAATATTTATGTTTTCTCAATAATTAACTGTTTGTAAGTCTGGTAGTCTTGCACATCATCATTTTTGCTGCGACTTACTGCGTATGTTGAATTTTGAAACTGGTACATTTCTTGCAACAAGACGTGAGCTTTTATAAAAGTTTTGGTTATTCTTTCACAAAACGACACTTAAAATCTCCCCTCCTTAGAGAGCTTTCGTGCGATTTGAAATTTCTACTCTAAAAATCGTCCTTTTTACTATGATATAATGATGCAATTCGAGTAACCTTGACTTCGTCGTGGCGAGCGTGTTTTGTTTTTCATCTACCCGGAGACAACCGCACGTTTTATGCCATATGTCGTATTGGTAAGGATGATTTTCCATTGTAGTTGGAATCGGTCGAATTTCGTCGCATCGCGTCATAGGAAAGCTCCCTTAGGTAAGATTCCCACCAACCGGCCGGAATCGGCGGCATTTTACAATGCGGTAAAGAACATTGAAATCTATCAACAGTAAATACAGTTCATATTTGCAAGCAACATAAGGGACACGTCTCTACGTGTCGCGGAATGCCGACAGAGATAACTTTGCAAGCAAACATGAACTGTATTTACTGTTGATAGATTTCAATGTTCTTTACCGGATTGTAAAATGCCGCCGATTCCGGCCGGTTGGTGCGAATCTTACCTTATTCTCACTTGTCATCTTGTTGTAGGAAAAGTGCAGAATGTAGCATGTAGTTGCCTCCCGTTGATGTTTTTCGTTTCTTTTTGTTCTAGAATTATGATAGAACAAAGATAATATATGACAAGGGCTGTTTAGAAGCCGCTGAGGAGTGGTTCGACCACAACCTGTTGATAGTTGCCACGTCCGCTGTTTGTACTGCTTTTGCACAAGTAAGTTTTTGTTCGTAGATGCACTTTGTATGTATTTGTTGTATGTTGATGTATTGTGCCTTTTGTGAAGCTTTTAAATTATGCATTATACTGTTCACGTATAAAAAAATAAGTAAAGAAAAGTCTCAGCTCTGTCAAATTCTAACAGGACATCCCATATCCCGTTTTGGTTGGGGGGTAAAACTCAGTGGCGTTTAAGTACTTAAATTACAGCTATCTGAAGTTTGGGGACTAAAATCCCCTTTGGCGTTTCAATGGTGATGATCGAACGTTTTCTTGCAATCCGTACCCACAATGCGCTGTCATTTAGGTCGCACATTTAACGACGCCAGGCATAACTTTATTACAATACTAATTCTTTTTTAATTCCCCTCAGATCTTAGGCATCTGCTTCGCTCAAAACCTTCGCGCCGACATATTCGCGCAGAAGGCGAAGTGGCACTGACAATCAGCGTCTCCTGCCGCCGTGTGACGCACGCGTCGCGCGCCGCCCGCCGAGCGCACGCCGCGACCACGCACACACGCACTCTCCACTATACACCACTTGATGTGCTGAACTTACATGAACTGTGACTCTTCTTGCAACAAACCGCGCTTTTTTTAAAAAAGAAGAAATAACTCCAAATTTAAATTTTGGAACGCATTTGAAATTAATTTGAAGATTGTTAGAAGCCAGAACGCCATTTACTCACATAAAAAAAGTTAAAAAATTGTTCGACCACATAGTGGCCTACCATGACGTCATAAAGCGTGAGTCTTTAGGCTGTTGGAAAGAGAGAGACCTATATAAGTCGTCTAGCGCCATCTCCTAAACTCAGCGGAACTGATCTTGCTTTAAGACGTTAAGGGTAGGCCATCTGAACTCAAATCTAGCATTTTCTTTTTGTTATCATTTGAATTAGCTGTTCGAATGACGTAATATTGTGTGGCCAAAAATTTAAATTTCGAGTTATTTCGTTTTTTGACTAAAAGGGGCGTAACGTGATTTTTGACAACTTTCTAATTTAAAACCTTCAACTTTTTTTTGGTTTTTCAACACTTTCTCTTATGATAATGGGGAAGTTAACGTAAATCTTGTACTATGTGCCAAACAATGAAAAAAAAAGCAAAAAATAAAGCTGGCCGTGAATGAATAAATAAGCCAAATCTAAGATCATAGAATGAAGGAAGAACGAACGCAAGTTTCGACTATAACCGTTTCTTCCGCCAATAAAAAACAACATCCGTGCTTCCCCATTGTTTCTTCAAAAGTAATATGAAAACTTCTCCCATCAACTTAAATAATACATGCATTTATATGCATAATAGTTTAATATTCATGTCGTGCAGATTATTTATATACACCACAAGTGCTCATCTTACTCGTCCCTTGGCTTTCAAACTATTATAACACAGGAGGAGTAAGAAAATGGAGTGATAGTTTAAGAAATTTAAGTACTTTGGTAAAAGTGGGTTATAACAAAAAAAAAAAAATACCTTGCCATTAGTACTTTCTCATCAAAATTTTGATTAGAGGTACAAAAACGTATGTCTCGTGTTTGTAATTTTGCGATTAATAGCATTGGTTTCAAAATGTCTGTTACTGATACTCTCGGGCTCGTCTATGTGAGCTAGTTTTTAATCAGTTGCGCACTCCATTCACTTACTACTCCGTGTTTCCTCTCTCTGGCACTTTATCATCATTATTTCAGTAGCCATAGCATGAGTTGTCATTACGATACTCGATCATCGATATCGATAAACGCGGTCGATATCGACGATCGAGTATCGTAATGACAACTCATGGCATGGGTACTGACCCCTCTTGGATACTCTTGAACTCTGTCTTTGTAAATTACATTGTAAACATGTTGATACTTGTTGATAGAATTATCCAATGCGTATGTCCTTGTATAGTGGAGTTAGCTTCTGATTATGGCAGCTGCAGGCAATGACACAATGATTAAATAATTAATTATGTTTTCGAAGCTAACTCCACTCTAAAGTGATGTGTTCAATTTGGCCAATTAGCCTTAACGGGAGCTGTGAGATGAATTTAGTATTGGAATATTAAGTATAGAAGGTTAACAAGTTTGTTCATGAAAGTGAAGCTATTTTAATTGTTATAATTCCTTACAGATATTAAAAGTTGTTACGCGAAATGTGACCTTAAAACTCCATTCAATTTCCGCGCGATTTTGATTCTGCGCAAAAAGTTTGGATATGTTGGTAACACTGGTCACTTTTAAAGTTCCATTTTTAAATGTAATGGTGCTGGCATCAGTGGCAGCCCTCGTAATGTGTGCATGACAGTTGTAGGCGTCGTTTTTCGGTTGTGTGTTATGCAGCAGGAGAATAATGGCTGACAATATTCTTAGGACTGAGTCTATGAACAGGCGACGGCAATAGAGCTTTAGTTTTTTTTTTCTTTAATTCGTCCAGTAATTTTACCGTTACTTTTTTTAGTAATTAGTGCTATGTACTTGCATAATATTATTATCATGGCAACTTTTTATGCTGTAATTCGGTTAAGAAAATTTCCACCGATGAAAAAATCGCCGCCTGTCGAGGCTCTGCCTAATTTGTAAAGTGTTAAGATAAAATATTTTATTATAAACTCAAATTAGTGATAAGTAATACTCATTTAGAAATCAAAATTATTATTATTATACATTACAAAATGTTTTACTTAATCATTAACCAAAAGTATTGCATGTTTAAAAAAAAAAAGTATAAATCGCTTTGGTATTTGTTGAAAATCTCTATTGAGGTTTTATGCACAAATTATAATTAGACATTATGTATTACAAAAGTCTATATTTATGGTTTCTTGTTTTTATTAGGTTAGGAATTAACGCTGGTTTAATAGATTTTTAAGTACGTGTTCCTTAATGCGCTGACATTAGAAGATATTTCGTATAATCTCACTCAGAATAATCATTCCTTACGTTATAACTATTAACACGTCACTGTGTTTTGTGCCTATATCTACATAGAAATATATCTCGAATTGTTTGATAAAATGTACATTTATTAGCCATTAAATATCACTGCCTTATTGACTGCGACAAAGTATTTGTTTGTATTTAAAAGAAATCAATTTAGATAGATGTTTTTTCGGGTGCGTTTTACTAACAGCTTAAAGTATGTAATTGCATAGATTAAGATTAAGTCTACGTTTATTTTTTGAATCTGTAATCAATTGTTTTAAAAGATCTTATTTAAGTTATTTTATAATACTTTTTTTAAATGCAGAATTTTATAATATTTTATACTAAAGCTGCCACAATTCAAATAACTTATTTGTTATGTGTTAAAACAGTATAAAAACTAGTCTTTGAGAAAAATATTATGTACTAGATCGTTTTTGAATATTTTGTTCCAAATGACATTTATGAAAAGTATTTTTATTAATCTCAAGTTCATGATGATACCTATTGTATTTTTGTTTTATCGTACAATGTAAAATATTGATGAATCTGGTATTCTTTTACGATGCCAGATGTAAAATGTCCTTGTATTTATAACGTAGGTGTAGTATTTATGTAATTTTCAAATGACTTAAAATTAAAATCGATATTTTGTATGGAAATATAAGTATGTACAAAAGTTTGCGTTTTAATATTACCACCATGCTCTTATTGTTAAAAACCTGTAAAGGTGTGATCTTCAGAATCGTAAAAGGGGGTGAATAAAGCACGGAGAGGTGAAAAGAGATCCTGAAAAAGATCTTATAAGTTGAAGGTCTCTTAATTTTGACTAATGAATGAGTTACTTGTTCGTATCATGTCATAATTTTTATTTAAAGTTAAAATCCCTTTTTGAGCTTGAACTCGATTCACCCCTGCGTTCCATCACCCGTTTACTCGAACTGCGATTTATTTAACTCCCTAATGAAGAGCTGCGTTGTTGACTAGAAAAAGAATTCCTTTTAGAAATACAACATACCTACACTAGTACGGGTTTTTTCCTTATAACATTCAGGACTAAACTAAACCCTAATAAATCAATACGTTGACCCCCACTACCCCCCATTGTAACCAACAAAGTACCACGTAGCCAACATTAAAACTAGATTTACAATCACATAAAGGTTTGCGTACATTACCACAGTTGCAATACACTACAGACTTAGTTGTTCGACACGTCGGCCACGTCTCGGGGGCGTAAACTTTAATAAGTTGGGACAGATATGGTGCATTAGTTTCAGTTAGGACGCTCCAAATGGAGTCGGACAAACCGTATTGTGACTTAGATGGTACGACACATACAGATTGCGGTAATGAGGACTATATTGGAGCTATAAAGAAAGGAGAGGTCAAACGGCAAGTGACTGTATTTTAGCGAAGTTAGGTCCAGACAATGCGTCTTGTTACAAAGTTGTTCGTTGGTAACTTTATTTTAGTCACTTTGCTAAGTTAAGTTTGCTGCTCAGATGTTTCTTTAAGTAGGTACAAGAAGAGAACTTAGATACCGAGGTATGACTTACGACGCAAGCGAATTTTAAATATCTACGAACAAATAAACAGATTTTGGCAAAACGTTGAAACGATATTTATGCTTCATCGGCACATTTTTTTAAAGCCGCTACTAGCTTGGAATTTCTCCTGAATAGAGAGTGCGATTAAAAACATAAACACCCAGATCCAGGTCTACTAGTTTTAGGTCATATAAATATTTATTTTGTTCACTGCGGGAATCTCGGGAATATCTTTAAGTTCGAACCTACCACAAAGTCAGGACAAACAAAAAAGAACCCATAAAGTAAGTACTTACTAACTACCTACGTGATTAAGATGCACAGAAGTTCCCAAATCAAATGCACAGAAGATGTTCCATAAAATAGACTAGTATCTAAGTAAAGTGAGGAATATCTGTATTTAGTCAACATAGGTCAATGCCTAAATTGTAAAATTATAAGTAGGTACTCCAATTTTATCTATAAGAAAAGATTAGCAGGCCTAAACATATTTATCTCTGTGCCTAAATTGTAGAATTTATACTCCAATTTTATCTAGGCCTGTTATCTTGCAGTCCAAAATACGTTTTTTGTCAACTTAAAAACCGTCTTTGGCTTTACGAAAAACCGCATCAATTTGCACCCGTCCTCGCCATCCAATTAGGGAACGTCAGCTAAATTCTAATCGGATCTCTTCAATTTATTTTTTTATTAGATTTTGTAAAAGTAATCCATCTTACGGTCGTCTGTGCGAGACGTTCGGTAGTATTTTGTTTAGAGTTTGGAATGATGATTTAATCTCTTCTGTAGCATCACTTTATTATGCGAACCTAATGATTTAGATCTAAATATGTAATTTTATGAGTAAGGTACGAAGGCTAACAACCTTCTTTAAAAAGTTTCCCTACATTAGGAATTTTGTTGTTGCGTTTACAAACAGAATACACGCACGTAAAGCATTTGGTCCCGGCTGTCATTTGTAGATCTTTGACAGTCTCATAAGTCTGACAACCAGTCTTATGGTAGCCATACACGTACATGCCTATTTGTCAATTCGGCATAAAACTGCCAATTTGCTCAAATAGAATTGAACGTGTATGGGGGTGGAATGCCAATTTGATGGCATGACATGCCAATTTTGATAGGTCATCAAATCGTTTTTGACACAACGTCCAATCGGCAGCAGTGATGCCTACTTAGCAACTTTAGAGCTAGTTAGCTAATTTTTTAAAGGTGCTAGAAAAGAAGCTAAAAAGTGTAACTTGTGGCTAAACTTTTTAGCTACTTTTCTAACACCATTTCAATTCATCATGACATTGAGACTTTCAAAATTAGTCAAGTAGTGTCCCGAGTCAAAAGACAAGATAATGCAATAGTGGCTCATTCTACATATAAATAAGTGGCATTCTGAAGAAATAGTTCAGTTTCGGGTGGAAATAAAAAAAGAAATGAAATTCTTCCGGTGGCAAAATATATTTAAATATACAAGATACCCTGAACATGAATTTTCACTCTTAAGTAAACTGGGACTTTGCTGTAAACTTAATGGCAGACTCTGTAGAGTAAAATACTGCAAAATCTCTGTAACAAATACAGGGATTATTGTCAGCCGACATCACTGAGAAGTCACTAAAATCCGACCACTCATGACTTTCGGAAATTTCTAGGTACTAATTTTTTAATGCATTTGATGTAATGAAATAGACACTAGCGCCATGTCTAAAGGTCAAGGAGTGGTGGCCAGGGCTGGGGTGCGTTTAAATCTTCCGGCGGTATTTCGCCGGAAAAAATTAAACTAGCGAAGGTTCGCTGAACGGAGTCATAAGTTTCTGTCAATGTTAGTTGTCAAATTCAATTGACAGCTCAGTTTATTGAACAAATAATCAATTTGCCGGTTTAATGCAAATCCATAATCCACAAATAATATTTACTCTCTAAAATAAAAATAATATTCGTTTTTACTGCGGGTATCGAGCAAAACAACAAAACGTAATGTCAGTCTGACAGCAGGATAAAATATTGCGAGGTAAAAAGGTCGCAATATTTTATCAGTAAATTCCATTTAGTAAAAACTTATCCCAGCGAATGACCGTAAACGGGGCAGATTAAATTTTAGTTAGCTTCATTTTTCACCTCGCGGTGTACTTAAACGGGGTGTTTGACATCTATGCAGTATAAATTTAAACTGGATAAAGGATATAAACGCAGCCCAGAGTCCTGCATATGGGATCGTTCTGAAACTCGACTTTTTGACAAATATTTATTTTTATTTAAAAATAACCAGTACTCATCCAAATTCAGTGACTAAATAAGAAAATAATTGTACAAAAACGTTAATAATATATAATAGATTTGACTAAAAAAAAAAAACAAATATTCTCCGCATTTCATTTTACATTTAATTTACTATACAAACGTTTTCGAACGCACCACGTCTAGCATGCGTACCTATCTAGTCTGTGATGCGTACGCAATTTAAGACAGTGTTCCCACTTTATAAATATTTTCCCTTTATTTAGGGTAGGGGGGTCCTTTCAAATCATCATCAGCCTATTAATGTTCCCACTGCTGGGACACAGGCCTCCTCTCTGTGAGAGGGGGTGGGCCATAATCCACCACGCGGGCCCAGTGCGGATTGGTGGATGTCACATGTCTTCGAATTTTTGGTTCTAGGACATGCCGGTTTCCTCACGATGTTTTCCTTCACCGTTTGAGAGCAGTGGTGATGAAATAAATTACACAAAGTAATGCGCCTGCCGGGATTCGAACCCACGACCTACAACTCGTAAGTCGGGGCCGATACCACTGGGCCACCACTGCTCTCCTTTCAAATGTTGGTCAATATTTAAGCGAAAAAAATGTAAAATAAAATAAATAAATAATTATGAAGGTCTTTATGAAATTAACTACCCAAAAACCAACCTTCATGCTTTGTGCTCGTGTAACCCTCTAGGAGGCTTGTAACCCTCTAGGAGGCTAATAGCTAAATAATAAAAAGCAGCACTTCTCTGCATTATTATAATTTTTATTTTCGACTTCAATTAAAAAAAAGGCAAAATTGTTCAATGTCAAAATAATCGTATATTGAAAAGGTGATAATAAAAAAAACTTTTTCAAGAAAAATGTAACCGCCTTCTAAAACAACCACAAAAAAGTGTAAAATAATCTACAAAATAACTTTTCTTTCGGTTGTCGGTGCCTTTGTTTTTTTTTTCTTTTCATTGTCTTTTAGCCACCGACTTCCGAATGAAAAGTAATTTTGTAGATTGTGGTTGTTTTTGAAGGCGGTTACATTGTTTTGAAAAAATTTTTTTTTTTTACTATTTTTAGTTTAAATATTCAACCCGAATTCTTGTCAAGAACATCATTCTCTTACATGTGCACTAGAATTTTGTAATCCTTCGCACCGGTAATTACATCGCTCATGTACACAATAAGCTAATAAAATTCCATATCTCAAAAATTACTGACCGATTTCTACCGATTCTGATGAAACTTGCAGTGTTCCCTAAGTTAAATGATACCTCGCACACCAAAAAAAAGCATTACTTAAATCGGACTCAAAGTTCCGGAGATATGCGAACACTCCTTACTGTTAAGGAGTTGTACCTTCCATCATCAGCTCATCCACCTGAAATGATGATTATCAGATGCAAATACTCGAACAGCTTTAGAAAATATATATAATTGGTACTATCTGCCTATAAAATTTGAAGGTTACCCTCGCTTTCCCTGGGATCCTATCACCAGAACCTGACCTGAGATTTTTTTCCCAAATCAGTCCAGGCGTCTTCGAGAAATCGGGGAACATACATAAAAATAAAAAATATTCCGAACTGAGAACCTCCTCCTTTTTTTGAAGTAGGTTAAAAAAAGGTGTCGAAACAGGTAGGTAAGTTAAAACTAAGTATTTATTATACTTAAGGCGCATAGTACCCTCAATGACCTTGAGCATCCAGGCGGAGCTAAACGCACATTTTCATATCTGCACCGCACATATTAATATGTCCCGAGCGTACCGCGACACCTCAAAATGATATCATACACTATGCAGCTAGGCAGAAAGAGCTGCAAAAACCCGCCTTCGCCCGGTTTTTATATGTGGAAATCTCAATTTTCAACATATTCTTTGTAAAATATTGACTGATTTACATGAGCGTTACTCACATTGTAGTAAATTTTAACACCGATTGATCTATTCAAAAATATTTTAAATAAACGAAGCCGTTTAGAAGGAGTGAGCATTTATTTGAACAAAATAGCGTGTTGTTAAATATTTTTTTACAGTTCAACTATTTGTCATAAGAAAATAAAATTTACTCACATTGTTGTACATGAATATACATTCGACACATATTTTTTTTCAATCTTTACACCCAGCCGTTAATCAGGAATGTGCTTTAGAATGTAACGTTTTTACGGCTTAAAAGGCGCGAAGGCCCTTAAGGGTAAGCCCCGACTCAAACGAGCGTTTTCTTTTGCTGGCACTTTAAAAGCGCTGACGTGTGAACAGATTTTGACTGGCCTGTTGGTCTAGTAGTTAGTGACCCTGACTGCTATGACGGGGGTCGTGGGTTCGATTCCCACCCAGGACAAATCTTTGTGTGATGAGCATGATCATTTGTTCTGTGTCTGGGTGTAATTTATATATATAGTAAGTATGTATTTAAAAATATATAAGTATGTTTTCAGTTGTCTAGTACCCATAACACAAGCCCTGCTTAGCTTGGGACTAAATGGCGTTGTGTGATAGTTGTGGAATATTATTATATTATTATACAAGGGAATGCATTTGTTCTATATCGGCGGTTTTTTAACGCCAGCAGAAAAAAATAAACTTTCGCGCGAATGGCGTCTTAAAAAGTCTAGGTAGGATTAAAAAAACCAGCAACTGCCTGCAGGCACTATTACTACGATTAATGAGTAGTCATTATGACTTTTTTTTCAGATGGGTCTACGAACCAATATCATCAAAATAGTTCAGCGGTTTAGGCGTGAAAGCATAACGAACAAGTGCATTTATACTACACGAATAAGTTAGGATAAAAATGTAAAATCGTTTTATTTTTAATTTTAATACCTTTTTAGTAATATTAATATACGGGGAAATCTGAAATCAGAGGCTGACAATATGGTTACTATGACAACGAATATTCAAATAAAACAATCGATGTGTATCTAAGTAACAAACATCAAACAAAAATACGTTAGGAAATTCAATAAATTATTTTTTGTGGTTCGTTTCAATAAAATCGAGAAGCGTTTAAAATACCTACCTACCTAAGGGAGATCATCATCATCATCGACGACTTTGCTCTGGAAAAATTATATGGAAAACGCGTGGTCCAATTCTGACCCGACTCAATTTAGATTGCCATCGACATGCTAAGAGGATCAGCACAAAATAATCGCAGAACCTGCCATTCTTCAGACATGAATAAGGTGGAAGATAAAACCAGCTGACACAGTGATATACCTAGTGTGAAACCGCTAGGTATTGTACGAGTATGATCAAAATGTTTCCTTATTATTTCATGCAAACAATTTGATACAGAAAGTTGAGAGCCATTGGATCAATGTGTAATTCTTTATCATGGATTTAGGTACTTCGATTAACAAAAAATGTACAATGGATTTACATCTCAGTGAAGTGAAATATCATATTCCTTATTGTTGTTAGTAATAGTTATTTAGTGATTGTGTTTAAATTACAATAATTGTATTTTTCCTATGCTGTTATAACTTACAGAATGTTAATAATATAGGTAAAAGTAAAGTAAGTAAAGTAAAACCAACGACTTTCATTTTGATATGATTTTAATTAAAGCATTTCAAGCAAAGCTAAGCAGCTCTGCCAGAGCAAATATATAAAATATAATTATTTTTGCATGATGTTAGTAAAAAGGTGAGTACTGACTTAATGAGTAGAGAAAAATAGAAGATTTGATGAATTAGAATAAGGGCAGGAGAACGGTGAGACGACGAATCATATGATTTCTAAATAAAATATAACTATTATTCTTTCCCTAAGTATTTATTTTAATAATAAAAGGTTGAAACACTATATATACCTATAATATTAGGTAAACTACCACATATTTTATCATATAATTCAGTGTGTTTTTCTTGCATGATTCACAGAGCAGCAGCGAAATTGAGAATAGGCAATCCTTGCTCTCAGTAGAGTTACTGTCCAAAGATAAAATAATCTGTAAACATGAAGAAATTACCATTAAATTAACCCATTTTTCTAGTCTAAAAGACTTGTAACTAAAATGATACAGCGAAGATGCTGGCTCAGTGATGGCTCTTGCTTGTGAATATTGTAGTTCAGTTAATTTATATTAGTGTGACAGATTCGGACAAAAGTGCACACTATATAGGTATGTTTTTAATCTACCAGTACCTATTAAGGGGTAGAAATGGGTTGTGAGACAGTTTAAACCAATAAACGTAATCAAATTGTTGATTACATTATATGAATTTGTTAGTGATGGTTTTGCATTTAATAGTTGATGTACGTATGTATCATCACATCCTGCATAAACTTATTATAGTAGTAGTAGGTATGGTTAATAATCTTTGGTCATTCCTACCTTATAACTATAGCAAGTCCAAGCTGATAACTGTAGTAGTTTGCTTCTTGGCATACATAAAGTTGGTGGTTTTCTGTTAGTAGAAATCCTGTTTTAAATTCAGTTTTGCACAGATTCAACACATTGAAAGTACTTGGTTGCATTTATAAAATAATTCGTGCTAAGGGTAAAGGTGTTAAAAAATGAACCGCAGGCATTTCGTGGGCGTACTCGGTATCAAAAACGAAGTCGATTCCAATTTTTTTGTTATTCCACCGGAAGAATTTCATTTTTTTTACTTCAACCCAAAACTGAACTATTGCTTCAGAATTCCACTTATTTATATGTAGAATGAGCCACTGTTGCGTTATGAGTAGGCATCACTGATGCAGATTTGACGTTGTGTCAAATCAATCTTTACGATAGGCATTATGGTGTATGGCGTATATGGGCGAACTGCCGATTTGAAACAATTGCAAGCGTCACATCTATCGTTCACATAGGCATGATTGTGTATGCCTACTATTACCGTGAGGTATCTTAAAGCCCAGTTACGGTTGTGGAGGTCGGATAGGCAGTCGCTGCATGTAAAATACTGATATTCAGCTGCATCCGGTTTGACTTTAGCCGACCCCAATATAGTTGGGAAAAAGCTAGGCAGATGGTGATGTTCACAAACATAGAAACACACATACTTACACAAACATCCAGTCCCCGAACAACAGTAACTAAGACTTGCAGATCATGCTAATATTTGTTCCCGTGTATCGATCCCGCGACACGCTGCGTAGCAGTCGATCTCTCAGTCACTGCGCGAACCGTGACATCAGTTTTTTGTATATTAAATGTTCCCCGCAGTTTCACCCACACAATTTTTTTTTTTCTATTCTAACCATTACCTAGTTGCTCTGATTAGCGCTTTCAACCATGCAAACTCTATAACTTTATAATATTAGTAGGTACCTATAGAATAGACTAGCTGTTGCCAGCGGCTTCACCCGCTAAAACTCGAAAATTATCCCACGGGTACATAAAATCGGGATAAAAACTATCCTATGTGTTAATCCAGGTTATAAACTATGTGTGTACCAAATTTTAGCCAAATCCGTTCAGTGGTTTTTGCGTGAAAGAGTAACAAACATAGCTACAATACATACATCCTCACAAACTTTCGCATTTATAATATTACTAGCTTCTGCCCGCGACTTCGTACGCGGATCCTGTTGCTTATGCCAGCGATAACGGGGTCGACAAAGGCGAAGATCTAAAACGTCTGATGTGAAATTCTTAGAGCCTGGGGACGGGAAAACAACGGGACGCGCGTGACGATTCCAGACGTTCCAGATCTTTCATTTTTGTAAGTCAACAGGAAATGATCATCAGACTAAACAGCTCTTGCTAAGACGTGATTCCTATATTTATGTTATAGCGTAGCTAGGCTCTTGGAGTTCCACAGCAGGTGTTCCGGATCTCAATTTTCATACGTAACCAGAGAGTGGTCATTAGGCTGAACAACTCATACTCATGCTGGGCTCTTGGAGTTCTACATCAGTTATTCAAGATCTTCAATTTTTATACGTCAACAGAGACTGCTCATCAGGCTGAACAACTTTGCTAAGACGTGATTCCTGTAAATGTTATAGTGTAGCTGGGCTCTTGGTGTCCCACATCAGGTGTTCCAAATCTTCAATTTTTATATGTCAACAGAGACTGCTCATCAGGCTGAACAACTTTGCTAAGACGTCATTTCTGTAAATGTTATAGTGTAGCTGAGCTCTTGGTGTTCCACATCAGGTGTTCCAAATCTTCAATTTTTATATGTCAACAGAGACTGCTCATCAGGCTGAACAACTTTGCTAAGACGTCATTCCTGTAAATGTTATAGTGTAGCTGGGCTCTTGGTGTTCCACATCAGGTGTTCCAGATCTTCAATTATTATATGTCAACAGAAAGTGCTCATCTGGGTGAACAACTTTGCTGAGACGTCATTCCTGTATATGTTATAGTGTAGCTGGGCTCTTGGAGTTCCACATCAGGTGTTCCAGATCTTCAATTTTTATAGGTACGTCAACAGAGACTGCTCATCAGGCTGAACAACTTTGCTAAGATGTCATTCCTGTAAATGTTATAGTGTAGCTGGGCTCTTGGTGTCCCACATAAGTGTGTTCCAGATCTTCAATTTTTATACGTCAACAGAGACTGCTCATCAGGCTGAACAACTTTGCTAAGACGTCATTCCTGTAAATGTTATAGTGTAGATGGGCTCTTGGTGTTCCACATCAGGTGTTCCAGATCTTCAATTTTTATATGTCAACAGAAAGTGCTCATCTGGGTGAACAACTTTGCTGAGACGTCATTCCTGTATATGTTATAGTGTAGCTGGGCTCTTGGAGTTCCACATCAGGTGTTCCAGATCTTCAAATTTATTCTCTCAGCTGAAAATGCTCATCACGTGGAACAATATTTGCTATCACACCATTTTTGTATCTCTTATAGTTTAGCTGGTCCATTGCGATTCTGCACCAGGTGTTCAAGTTTCCAAGATAAATTATAGCCTATGTGTTGGCCAGACTTAATACCTATACAACAAAAAAAAAATCATTCAAATCCGTCCAGTACTTTTTGACTTTATCCCGGACATACATACAGACAAACAGATAAACAGACAAACAGACAAACAGACAAAAATTGTAAAAACTATATTTTTGGCTTCGGTATCGATTGTAGATCACACCCCAAGTATTATTTTTAAAAAATATTCAATGTACAGTTTTGACTTCCCTACTATTTTATTATATGTATATAGATTAGGATATGTGTACGAGTACCAATAGTCAGCTCTTCATCAGTAAATATAATATTTTACATTCAAACAAATTCTCGGAAATTATTGTACACAGACCTAGCAGCTACTGGAGCTCATGTTATATTAATGAAAGAGTTCTGGTAGAGTACCTACCTCCTACATTTATGAAATTATTAAGCCTTTATTATGTAAGATAACTCGATGAAACCCCAAGGGATAAGCCCTATGCATATTTTTTTCAATCTCCTGGCCTTTATCTACTTAAAGGGTTCAGGTGCATTTCAATATTTATCATTTAAATAATAATCGTGACTATCTATCATCCATGCATGATCGATACATCGACAGCACACCAAAAAAAATATATATATACATGTCGAATTGAGAACCAACCTCCTCCTTTTTTTTTCATCGGTTAAAAAGTATTCCATTTATGAATATTGCCACAGAAATCTCTAGAAATATTTTCATAGATGGCAACTGTGGCACTGGCAATAAATAAGAAATTTCACTCAGCCGAAATTCGATTACGCGCGAGTTGTGTCGTATTCGCGTGACGTTGGCGTGTCGCTGTCGTATCGGATTCGTTGACGTCATGTCACACGTCATTTGTCACGATGAGCGCGTTGCCCGATGCGAGATTATAGCCCAAGAGCCCGTGAACCCCAGACCTACGTCATTTTATAAAGGCTGAAAGTTTGTCAGCGGATGCTCCCAACAGTGGTAAGACGATGGACCAATTATGGAGTTTGGGTTATGGTGGCTTTGGCAGGTAAACGGTACTGAAGGTGGGTAAAATGTAAGTTAACTTACGTCATAGTATAAAAGCTGATTTTTATATATAATACTCGGGTAGTAAGTAGATGATGTTTCCTCAGCAGCCAGACACTTATCATGGTGGCAACCCCTTGCCAGACACCCTTAATGTTCAAGAAATTATATAAGTTTACTTACGTCATAGTATAAAAGCTGATTTTTATATATAATACTCGGGTAGTAAGTAGATGATGTTTCCTCAGCAGCCAGACACTTATCATGGTGGCAACCCCTTGCCAGACACCATTAAAGTTCACGAAATTATAATTTAACTTACGTCATAGTATAAAAGCTGATTTTTATATATAATACTCGGGTAGTAAGTAGATGATGTTTCCTCAGCAGCCAGACACTTATGATGGTGGCAACCCCTTGCCAGACACCCTTAATGTTCAAGAAATTATATAAGTTTACTTACGTCATAGTATAAAAGCTGATTTTTATATATAATACTCGGGTAGTAAGTAGATGATGTTTCCTCAGCAGCCAGACACTTATCATGGTGGCAACCCCTTGCCAGACACCATTAAAGTTCACGAAATTATAATTTTACCTACGTTATAGTATAAAAGCTGATTTTTATATTTAAAAGTAGTAATTAGATGATATTTCCTCATTAGCCAGACACTTAACATAGTGGCAACCCCTTACCAGACATCATTAAAGTTCACGAAATTATAATTTTACTTACGTTATAGTATAAAAGCTGATTTTTATACATAATACTCGGGTAGTAAGTAGATGATGATTCCTCATTAGCCAGACACTTAACATAGTGACAACCCCTTGCCAGACATCATTAAAGTTCACGAAATTATAATAGTACTTACGTTATAGTATAAAAGCTGATTTTTATACATAATACTGGGGTAGTAAGTGGATGATGATTCCTCATTAGCCAGACACTTAACATAGTGGCAACTCCTTGCCAGACACCATTAAAGTTCACGAAATTATAATTTTACCTACGTTATAGTATATGAGCTGATTTTGATATCTAAAAGTAGTAATAATTTATAGTAAAGTAGCATCGGTACCTCACTCGACGACACCACCTTCCGGCTCGCTGTTGCTCTTCGTTTAGGATCCCCACTCTGCTCTCCTCATCGCTGTCACTGTGGGGAAGCCGTCAACAGCCTCGGACATCATGGCCTGTCTTGCGGCCGCAGCGCGGGCCGTTTTGCGCGCCACGCGAACATAAACGACATTATTCGACGAGCTCTTGTTACCGTCGGCGTTCCAGCTGTTTTAGAACCCAACGGCTTGGCACGCGACGATGGCAAGAGACCGGACGGTATGTCTCTGTTTCCTTGGAAGATGGGTAGGCCTTTAGTATGGGACGCTACCTGTGTCGATACTCTTGCGCCATCCCATCTTCCAAGTTCATCGTGCTCTGCTGGCTCTGCTGCTGCGGTTGCTGAGAACCTCAAGCGGCGTAAATATAGCAACCTTAGTGGTAACTATATATTTGAGCCGTTTGGGGTTGAAACTATAGGGCCATGGGGTCCGAGTGCTCACAGTCTCTACAGAGAAATCGCAAAAAGACTTGTTGACGCTTCCCGTGACCCAAGAGCTGGCTTTTACTTTGGCCAGAGGCTAAGTATTGCCATTCAAAGAGGCAACGCCGCCAGTCTCTTGGGCACATTACCAGCTGACAGCGTTGAGGATGAATTTTTCGATGCTCTTTAATAGTTTAGTTTTATTTTAATTTAGTATTATTATATTAATTTATATAGTTTAATTAAATTTACTTTCTAAACAAAGTAATAATTAGATGATGTTTCCTCATTAGCCAGACACTTTACATAGTTCCAACCCCTTGCCAGACAAACATTGTAAATCATAAGAAGATATTGGAGATTAGAATGAGTTATGCAAATAATATTTTTGGAGCAAAGTTATACATTTAACTGATATTATATGTAAATTTTGAAAAAAAAAAGTTATAAGGGATAAAAATAAAGATTTAAATGAAAAATAAAGATATTACTATTACATGAATATATTAAATGAAAAATAAAGAGATTACTATTACATGACTATATTAATAGAGAGCATAAAAGAAAATGTTATTTTATTCATTATCATTATTATCATCAGTGTTATCATTTTCTTCATCACTGTTACTCCATTCGATATCACGATCTTCTTCTTCTTCGTCAGTTTCTGTAAAAATGTTAAAAGTTAATGAGAATCAAAGTTATAAAAAATAAAATAGATATTCAAGTATTTACGAGTATACCTGATACGTGCTCACAGTCGGCGGCGGACAATACGTTTGGTGTGGACGATCCCTTATACTATAACGTAGGTAAAATCATAATTTCGTGAACTTAAGAGATGTCTGGCAAGGGGTTGCCACTATGTTAAGTGTCTGGCTAATGAGAAATCATCATCTACTTGATACCTACCCAAGTAATATAATTATATAAAAATCAGCTTTTATACTATAACATAAGTAAAATTATAATTTCGTGAACTTTAATGATGTCTGGTAAGGGGTTGCCACTATGTTAAGTGTCTGACTAATGAGGAAATATCATCTAATTACTACTTTTAAATATAAAAATCAGCTTTTATACTATAACGTAGGTAAAATTATAATTTCGTGAACTTTAATGGTGTCTGGCAAGGGGTTGCCACCATGATAAGTGTCTGGCTGCTGAGGAAACATCATCTACTTACTACCCGAGTATTATATATAAAAATCAGCTTTTATACTATGACGTAAGTAAACTTATATAATTTCTTGAACATTAAGGGTGTCTGGCAAGGGGTTGCCACCATGATAAGTGTCTGGCTGCTGAGGAAACATCATCTACTTACTACCCGAGTATTATATATAAAAATCAGCTTTTATACTATGACGTAAGTTAAATTATAATTTCGTGAACTTTAATGGTGTCTGGCAAGGGGTTGCCACCATGATAAGTGTCTGGCTGCTGAGGAAACATCATCTACTTACTACCCGAGTATTATATATAAAAATCAGCTTTTATACTATGACGTAAGTAAACTTATATAATTTATTGAACATTAAGGGTGTCTGGCAAGGGGTTGCCACCATGATAAGTGTCTGGCTGCTGAGGAAACATCATCTACTTACTACCCGAGTATTATATATAAAAATCAGCTTTTATACTATGACGTAAGTTAACTTACATTTTACGCACCTTCAGTACCGTTTACCTGCCAAAGCCACTATTACCCAAACTCCATAATGGTCCATCGTTCTTACCAGTGTTGGGAGCATCCGCTGACAAACTTTCAGCCTTTATAAAATGACGTAGGTCTGGGGTTCACAGGCTCTCGCTCTATTACGTACGTGCCGATAAATGCATAGTTCCGATAGTTCAGCGGGAAATGGGAACTGGATTACAGGCATTTTCAAAGTTGATAATGACGTGTCGATAAAAAGCGTTATTGTTGCTGAAAGACGATGTTTTTTTTGTATCGTTGTAAAATCATCGTTACTACGTATACTGTCAGAAGGACCCTGTATCCTTTTTTTAGAGTGGTAAAATCATCAAATGCGTCCTCCCACCCCCGGGCAGGGCGGCTGTCAGACTTGTACTGACTAAAATCTACGGTGTCCTTCAATAGCCCTTTATGTTCCGGGGTCACGGTAAGGAAATAAGTCCCGCGACCCCGGCAGGCTTTAGCCCTCTAAGACGCGTCATTTTGCTGACGCTCTTTGAGGCTCTTTGAAGCCCCTTAGAAGATTGCTGACAGCTTTTTGAGGCTTGCGTGAAACACGACGCGCCGTTTATTTGGGCCACCGAGAATGGTGTGGTAGTTTGTCTTCTTTTGTGGCATGTGTTTTATTTCCTTGAAGAAAAGTAGTAGATCCTTACGCTATTAAGGGTATAATTAAGTATTTACTTACGTGGGAACCTAGACATATCAGGCCCTCAGAGACTGATCTGTTCATGTTTTTGCAGCAGGTCATCAAGGTTCCCTACAAACTTAGTTTTTGACTCAGAGGAGGCAAGTAATGAATTACTATGAAAGTAGTCAAGTTTTTGCGTCTCTATTAGCAGACGGGGCGTTATCGGCTATAACTAGAAAAGTAACTGCTGCTGTTTCCAAAGTCTTCGCGTACGTACAGCTTGGCCAGAACGGATTGAAACGGAACTAATCTTTTTGTTTCTGACAACGTTTTAAAATTTTTGATATTTGATGTAAACAAAGACCGCAGGTTTGCTAGATTTATTGTTGTGCCATAGCTAACGTAATAAGTGAAAAAAAAATTTTCAAAGTGTTGGTAGCAAGAAGACAGTGGCGACTTCCGGTTTTCTACAGTTTTTTGCCAAGCTGTAAACGCCTAAATATTTCAATAAACTAAAAGGAATATCATAACAAAGCGTCAGCATAAACGAAAACCCACTTCAAAAGAACCCCTATCTAATCGATAATCAACTAATTTGTTCAGAGAAAGTTGGCGTCCAAATGATGACACGACCCTGTCAAAGGGTTATATTGGGCGACAGATCACAAGCCGGCCGAGGAACAATAAATCACTGTTGTTCCGCAATGAGTGACGTCACTAACGACCTATTAAACCGACAGCCTCTGGATACAAATTAATTTGTTTGTCTGTAAACGCGAGTCAGGGGTTCCGTCGTACCCCCGTCACGAAGAATTTTGGCGTTAATTGTGATTACTTTCGTGGTCTTTAATTCTTGGACCCACATGAGAAAGTGGGATCTCATTAGATGTGGGCCTATTTATTGTGGAAACTGTACATATAAATACAGCTTGGCCAGAACGGATTGAAACGGAACTAATCTTTTTGTTTGTTGACAACGTTTAAAATCTTTGATATTTTTATTTATTTATTTGATGTAAACAAAGAACGCAGGTTTGTTAGATTTATTATTGTGCCATAAAACTAATGTAATAAGTGAAAATAATAAAATAAAATCATTTAAAGTGCTGGTAGCGAGAGTACAGTGGCGACTTCCGGTTTTCTACTGTTTTTTACCAAGCTGTATGTGTGTCTAAGTATAGTAATTGTGGTATCGTACGGGGTACTTATGGAAAGGTTTTTTGCTTTTTGTGATAAATACGAAAATAGCTTGAGTACCCAGTATGATGCCATGCAAAAATATTTGTCTACGGATGGTAATAAAAATAAGCCAAAATATTTCATAACGTGACCCAGTAGCCCAGTTAACGTTACCTTCATTACGTGGACAACATTACCTTCGCAAAGGAATGAGTAAAGAAGAAAATCTTTTAAATTAATATTCTTTGACTATTACTATATTATAAGAGTCTACGGACTAAATGAGTTTAAGAAGCGGGCCACATAGAAAAGACGTAAGATGCAGACGGGGCGGAGACATAAATGTCTCTTCGGCGTCTCTTTCATACAAAATGTATAGAAGCGTCCGCGTCGCGAGGTAGAACACACAGAAGAGACAGGGCGCGGACGCGACTTCTTTTCTATGTGTACCGCGCCTAGGTGCCAGAAGTCCTTCAGAAATCGGTTATAATTACCATTGGTTGCAGCTCTCATGATAGTTCTAGCTGATCCTCGAGGTTTTAATCTTCCAACCACGCTGCTCGGCTTCTAGTGGTTGTAGCGTCATTTTTTATAACCTTATAGCCTTCCTCGATGATTAAATTGTCAAACAGAAAATGTTTTTTCAATGCTAGCAAGTACTTTCTGAGATTAGTGCGTTCAACTAAACAAAAAAGCTCTTCTCTATAATAATTATGAGACTAAATATGTAGTAAATCTAAAACTATGTACATTTATTAATCGTCAGTTTTAGGATGCCATGAGGTCCGGACGATGTCAAAGATTTCTCATTAAATTGCTGGTTTCTAGCAGCCTTTGTGAACTATCTAAAATTCAGTAACTAGAATTAGTTTTCGAGCTTTAGGACGGCACGGTTACTAGAAATTTCAGGCTGTTTGATATTTGAGAACTTTTCAAATTGTTTAAAAACTCTTTTGGTAAATTCGTTGGCTATCAAGGGTACAATTTGTAACTCAACACAACCGTCTAAGTATAATTTCTAAAGTCGCTTTTACGATACCCATGGCGGTCAATGCAGTAACTCTACGACAATTTTATACCAAATAGTCCAATAGCATGTCTAGTAAGTAAATTCAATATAAGTCAACTTTGTTATCGCGCACGCGGGAACGTTTAAAAGTATACAACGACACACAACGTCGCGTGTTACAACTGGTAATACGCAAACGACGAAACCTAACAACAGCAATAAAAGAAAATGCGGTAAAACTTCGTGCAGTGAAAAAAGAAACTGCAAATAGGTAGGTTGGTACAATTACAAGGTACACTGCTTCTAACTGAAATGTGCAACGGAACGCCAGAGATTTTGCCGTGCCCCTGACTAATTTAAATAGAGCCGTGGCCTTAGCTTGTGCGTTGTTGCTTGTGAGTAGTTCTTGCAGCTCCCCGGGTCAGGGCTGGCTGGTTGGTGGTAAGACCTGAGGACGCGAGAAGGGCTCCTTTGTCCGCGTCGCTCGGAGCGCTGGAGGCCGTCGCTCATTTGCTGAAAGCCCCCGCCTGAAGTGTCGTCAGAAATCCGGCCATTCTCGTTTCGTTTTGCATTTCAAAAAGCCGTTTCCAACTATTTGTTGGAAAAATGATGGCTGTTAACAAAGACCACTTTGATTTAGTGGAGTCTGTTAAGAGATATTTGAAAGCTTTCTATTGTTATCACAAAAATGTTTGTAAATACGTAAGTACCTCTACAGGTCAACGCAGCCTTTAAGCCATTAGCGTAACGAGATATCGTTGTAGACGTCTATAGTAGTGCTCTCGATATCTAATACAAAATTCTATAATTCGATTACAGCCAAACAAAAAAGAAAGGAAAATAGGAAAAAAAATCTAGTTTACTCGGCTTGGGTTACAAAGTGGATCGAAGAGATTGCTCAAGTCTGGGTCACCGAGAGATTAGTTTGCATTATCCAATTTACCCGTAATTGGGTCTGACACGGTGAAGACTAAGTTTCAGGTCTTGAGACATGGATGGTCTTAGCTGCACTTAGTAAACTGAAGATGGGTTTGTTTTCGTTGTCAGTTTGGATAAATTTTAGATTATTCTGTAATTCAGAACGTACTCAATCGTGTTTTATTATTTACTGGCAACTTCAACGTCCAGTCTTTGACTTCATGAGTAGCCAACGAAAGGAAGAAAAAAACAAATATAAATTTTAACAAACACGAAAAGAGACATGAATTATGAGAAATCAGTCTGATTAGTTACGAGATGACGCTCTCCATCTGATAAAGTCCATTTTATTTCTGGATAAATACAATATTTACTTATCTAATTCCTGGTAATAAAGCAAAAGGCACCTTTTTATCAAAGTAGTAAAGTACCATTTTTCCTAAAAAAATAAGGTTGCTTTTTCAGAGAGGAAGCCTGTGTCACAGCAGTGGGGGGAACATTACAAGCTTAAGATGATAATTAGGTTGCTTTACGGTGATGACAAAAGATGTAAGTATGACTCGAACAATTATCAACTACAATCTCTAGGTTGCTACCAAGTTAAAAAGATAGTTTGGCACAGCGTATTTTTAACTGGAGAGTGCCAAATGCCAATCCTGTTAGAACTAGCGCATTTAATTCTGCAAGGCTAGCGAAGAATGAAGACATTGCGAATTAGCAAGGACTGTGCTTGGCTGCTAGTTAGCAAAAATTCTGCAGTACCACAGAATTGGTGCAAATAATTATACGACTAGATACTCAGTGTAGATGACCCAAGAGTGCCTACTGTAAAATGTCATCATCTTTCTGCCCTTATCGCATTTTACTGGAGTCGGGGCAACATGTTTTTTCTTCCAACTCCTCTATCAGACGTCACAGTATAATAATATTCAACAACTATCACACAACGCTATCTAGTCCCAAGCTAAGCTGAGCTTCTGTTATGGGTATTAGACAACTGATAAACATACCTATACGTATCATTTATTTCTTTTTCTTCCACATCATTCCTTAGACAATCAATCCATCTTTTCTTTGGCCTTCCTCTTCCTCTCCATCCATCAATATTCTACTGTACAATATGAGGGACAATTTATGTGCAATCTTCTTCAAAAGCAATAGTTTTATAACTTCCTGGCATATCTCAGATCTTAGGAGTATTTAATCCTGAATTATACATGGTTTATTATGTACTTCAAGTACGCGCCACCTTTAATGACCTGCGTAAAATTCGAGGACTGCGTTAAGGTACCTATATTTTATAATGTTATTTTTTGTACTGACTTAAACACTAACGCTGCATCAAAATATCATGAGAGGTGGCGTGGATTACTTATAAAAAAACATACACTCATGTCCTAAAAACGAATAATAGAACATAACAACCTAATCTTCATAACTTTTGCACAACGCAAAAATTTCAGCACAAAAACTTATCGAGAAATAATTTGACATTTACAGAACAAACCATTTATTTATATCCATAACCTTTTACGTAAATAAAGCCTTGACATCCATCAGTTGCAGGGGAAGCCATTAGAATCGCAACAATCACGTTTATATAAGAATACCCTGGGTCTGTCTGGAACGTCATTTGCATAAGGTTGTGGCGGTCGCGGCGGGCGCCCCGTCGAGCGGGACTAGTGCTGTTAACTGTAGAAGTCCGGACCCGGGACTGAAACGGGCAGTGAATATTTTAGGACATCAAAATTGTGGGTCTAAGTGGGTACTTACTTGTACTTTGCTGAACATTTACATAGTTCTGGAAACTAAGGGATTTAATTTCCTTACGAAACACAAATCTCTAGACTTAGTTACGAGTATTATGTTGAGTACTTATAGGTAGGTATTTACCAAACTGGTTCAACAGCCATTCTTTTTCATTCAATAAAGAGACTTGAAAGTTGCAAAGAAATAGTTTTTCTTGAGCCAAAACTAAGCCTAAAGTCCTAAACAAAGATGCCACCTATCTTTATTGTAACAAACTACCTGTATCATTCACTGGGAAAACTTAACCCGGGACATAGATCAGGTAAGTCGCAAAAGTCCCGGGAAACCGGGACCGTGGATAGCAATATCTCGGCTGCATGATATGGCAGGGACTGGCCCTTTTTACGACACTTCATTGCCATTTTCATACAATCCCAACCTTTTTTCCATGTAGCTTCACTCTTTCGGATTTTACCTTTTCTGACGTTTCTGCGATTTTTATTGAGCAAACAGTTATTTCTATTGAATGTTTGTATTTATGAGCGGTGTTAATAAGTATATAAAATATGAAATTTGTAATTTGGGTAAAAATTTGGCTCAGATTTCGGAACTTAACTTTAATACGCTTAAAAAATTCAAAAGAATTACAATGATTCCTACCTAATTGACTGCGCATCAATCATTATTTACTAGATCCATGGATCATGGCTGTTTCTTATTATATTCATTTTTATTCCAATAGAGTGAGTGAGACTCAAATGTTATGGAATCACCTAGACTCGAGTCAAGAGCACAACCATCTCAAACAAAAAAAAAAACCCATTCCATTTTAATGTCCAACGCAGAATCGAACCTCCTACCGTCACCAGCCTACGCAGAACAACCCCTTCCATATCAGATAGAAATTATAAAAAGGGGATGAGCGGGTTAACCCGGCAGTAGCTGCCAGAACGGCTATAAATCCTCACCGGCCTAAGTCCGCGATCCTATGTTCTAATAGTTCATTAGTCTTAATACACGGCCACAAAAATGCGGGAAACATTTATATCAATTCTGGCTCTGCTCGCAGTAGCCCCTTGCGCAAAATGCTCAGACGTTGGCAAAGACGGGTTCAATTTCTATAAAGGTACGTTCTCGATTATTTTGTTTTTTTTGTGCCTTTTCGCGGCTGTAAAAGTTTGTTTAGAGCTTTGAGCTTTTAATAATTAGGTATCTGTGCGTACAGTAGGTGGTCATATAGGGATTTTGTGTGATTATTCCAACTATGAACTAAATTGTTTCCAACTAAGTTAATAATTTACTAATACGAGTATATTTTCATTTGGTCGTTAATTTTTATTTTACGTTATAAAGCTGAAGAGTTAATATTGTTGAACGCGCTAATCTAAGGAACTACGGTTCCAAATATATTTTTTTGAATTGTATAGGAGCTACATTATCGAGGAAGGCTATATAAAATCACGACCAATAGAAGTCCAGTAGCAGGGGTAAGTTTATACGCCTTCTTTTCTTCACTAGAATTTTTGCAATCAACAATAATCATAATATCCCAGATTATTTCCTATAGACCTTAATTATTCTAATTACTGCGTAGGATATCCTCTTAACGGGCCGTTTCTTTCTTCGCTTCGCGTTCTACGAAAATAAAAGATGGAGGTTTTATTATGATTTGAAGACAGCCTTTCAGCTTTGCAATGTGGAACGGATTCAAATTTGAAGAAAAAAAAAAAAGGTTGCACTCCAGGAGTGCCGGTAGAAGTGAAAACTTTTTTGTTACTATGTTTTATTTTTAATTTGAATGACGTCTTACTCATTTTCGATCAGGGTCACGTGACCCTGACGCGAGTTTTAAATTTTTTACCCATTACAGAAAAAGTGTACAACGCCGCTAAAGAAGTTTTCACTTCAAAAATTCTTGCCAGAACCAAAAAAGAGAAGCGTGAATTAAAATTGAAAAAAAAGTGGATTATTATTTTATTTTGCCAACGACATCTGCACTTCTTGAAGTCCTTATTGAGTGTATAGTGGAGTTGTTATTATCAACCGAGAATCTACAAGTGCCTCTGTGGTTGACCGCAATGACCATAATAGCTGATGAGCGTTCTTTAGGTAGAATTTGCTACTGTGTTTACAAATTGTGAAATAATAGACCTTAAATACGTGTCAACGGAAATTGAATAATTTTCTTTTTGTAAAATGGGAGGTGACAAATAGCAAAGAGATTTAAAAGAAACAATAGAGCGGGCATTAGGAAAATTGTCATACAAAATTGTTGATGCCGTGCGTCAGTAGCACTATCTAAGCGTTGCATAGCAACGCGACTACTAGACTGACGGACTTTTTACCTAGGTGGTAAAAAGTTTTGGATCACAAACTTCGTGATCTCCCTTCTATTGCTCGTATATAGTTTAATGTCTTTGCAATATAGGCATTTTTGTAGCATCAACAAATTGCAAACCCTAATTAGTCCGTTATTTAGAGATTTCGTAAAAAACGGACAAGTATTTTTCTTTAATTATATCAATGAACTTTTATAAGATTTTAGTGGGGGCTCGTAAATTCGAAAATCAGTGAAAATTGTAATGAGTTGTGATTAAAATAAATAAATTGTTTCAATTTTTTTGATAACCCGCGCAATGTTGATCCAGCCATTTGGGCGTTTATAACCGGACTATAGACTGACTGACTAAGTCTATTTTTGAGTCTTATAGCCCCAGAGAGATTTTAAAAATCGTATGTATCGGTGCAGTTTTTCATGGGTTTTAAATGGACTTTTCGCGTCTGCATACATTCTACGAATACCTATTCTGTTTCTACCTTTAATAATTATATTAAAGAGACGAAACACTTTTCTATTTTCAGATTACTTGCGTGCACGGACCGATGACGTCATGTCTGAAGGACCCGCGGCTGGAGAACGCATGTTATGTAAGTATTATATTATCTTTTTGCGTGGAGGATTACGGCCCACTTCCTCTCACAGAGAGGAGGTATATGTGTACAGGACTTAAGACTCTGCCCCAACAGTGGGAACATTGTAGACGGATTAGGTAACTGTTATAGGTAATTATATAGCATCTATAGACATAATTATGTAGTATACATTAAATTATGTCTGGCGGTAGAGTTATCATAGTGGCTGAGCGGTTGGACTACTGCGCTACGTGTGATGCGTTCAATACTCGCACGGAGCAATATTTCTTAGCTCTACAAATAGTTGTTCCAGGTGCATTTATCTATATTTTAGATCCATATATAGAGATAAACACACCCACGATACAGGAGAAAATAATAGTGGGTTAAAAAAATGGTCTCGATCCTTTGATGTCTGGCTGCTAAGCAAAGGCCTGAGGCCTTACACGCTCATAACGTGAACCAATTTAGGCTATGGGAAAGAGATAGCGCTAGACGACTTGTATAGCTCTGTCTCTTTCCGGCAGCCTAAACTGGATCGCGTTTAGAGCTCGTGGTATGGCCTCTGTTCATATCTCTCATTCTCGATTGTCAAAACGAAATAATAGCTATCACAATGCACGTCTAGTTCATCTCATTTTCTTTTTTAGGCCGTCTATGCCGAAAAAAAACAATTCAAAAGAATTTTAAGAAAGCCTTGATTTTTGAGGTAATAATATTGGAAAACTTTTAGAATAATAGGCTTAGAAGTAAGTATGCTAATTTAATACAATTGAATGCCACAAAACAGGCTAATTTAGGACGACACAAGACAGCTGAGGCTTCCCGAAATCCTATTTTATGTATAAAATGAAAGCATATCAAAATTATTTCTACATAATTAGAGTTAAACTTAACTGTTTTATACATAGGTACCTTTCTTAATTTAGTTCGCTAAGCTCGCTGTGGTGAATTTTCCAGAATCGTCTATTTATATATAATAGTATCATGTTGGATAATTATGTTGTGATATAATTATTTTATATTAATTTTTGATGTATTTATAAAATAGGTGTGTGGTTCCCTGTGGGGTTTACCACTATCATTGTATTTATACAACGTGTAACGTTTATAGCGCAAAACTTCTCGTGGGGTAACTCAACCCGTGTTACTGATCAATGTTTGTTCTAAAACTTTTGGAAAAAATAAATAAAAACAAAATGAGTTTTCATACAAAATGAGAAATTGATCGAGCCCATCAGTATGAAAAATATTTTTTTTCCAAAAGTTTTAGAACAAACATTGTTCAGTAACATGGGCTGAGTTACCCCACGAGAGGTTTTGCGCTATTAACGTTACACGTTGTAGGTATAGTATTCAGAAATTACACCAGAATTTTCTATTTTCGGGTCTGAAAGTTGACGTGATCTTGAGACGATTCTAACTATTGTTTATGAAGATTTGTTTATGTTCATAAGGTCAAATGTCGGAATTTTATTTTTTATTTTTTCAGACTTCTACCGCACACCTCTATCGCTGTACCCAGGTCTCTTGCCTGCTATCGAACAGGAGTACAGGAAGAGAACAGGGAACGCCTTCAAAAGTAAGTTTCATCCTTTTCCAAGTTAATTATTTTTTTCTTTTTCTGTTAGTTGTTCAGATTGACCATCTTCGTAGACAATAGGATAACAGTTAGTAGGTACATGACCGAAGCCGAAGATACGAGTAATCTATGATTCGATACTACCCTGGTACCTAAGGCGCGGCCCAGTCATAGAAATAAAAAGACGTAAGACGCAGACGGTGCGAAAACATTATGTCTCTTCGGCGTCTCATTCATACGAAATGTATAAAAGCGTCGCGACGTAAAACACACAGAAGAGACGGGGCGCGGACGCGACACTCATATCTACATTTTCACACGTTCGTCCGCGACGCGTCTTCGTCTTACGTCTTTTGTATGTGCCCGCGCTTAAAACGACTAACCCTATAAGTGCATAAATTATGTGGGTATATGAACCAGTACCTGTCGTCATTTATGTCATCGGCTTTAGCTGCTTTAATAAAAGCTACTTTAATAATATACCACATCGCTCGTAGAACTGACAACCGATGGGGAAGAAAAGTTCTCGAGTGGCGACCACGGACCGGAAAACGCAGCGTAGGCAGGCCGCCCACTAGGTGGACCGACGACATCGTGAGGGTCGCGGGCAGCCGATGGATGCAAGTGGCGAATTGTCGTTCGGCGTGGCAGTTTAAGGGCCTATGTTCAGCAGTGGACGTCTTCCGGCTGATGATGATGATGATGATGATGAATAATATACCAAAGATTTTTGAGGAAAAAAATTAGTAGTGTCTTCTGGAAGAGTACTCCAGACGCTTTGCCAATTAGGGTGTCGCAACTCCACTCGTCGAAGCCGGATCTTCTATTCCTTTATTTGAACGAAAACTATATTTCGCTCACCGACATCACAAATCCGATCATCATAAATTTCTTTTTAATGATGATCGGGACTGAACAGCGATAATTAGGTAGTATTTATCGCCTAGAAACTAAGTACCAATAAAAGTAGGAACAAATTACAATTGTATGATAATACTCGTACATTATTATTATTATTTACTTTGGTTTCGAAATTGTTGATAAATGAAGAATCTTTATTGACAAAGTCCCAGTCAACCTTGAAATCTCTTTGAGATAGAATAATAGCGTCTTATATCAATTTTCCAATAAAATAATGAGATTGAAATGTAATTTTCTTCGTATATTAAGTATATTTTATGCGTTGCTTTATGAAAATGTGAATAAATTAATATGATATGGTTCGATTTTCATGCAATTAGAAAAAAAAAGATTTTATTAAGTAAATGCTTTATCTTCGTCGTTTTAGCCAAAATAAGTTTATAAGGAGCCAGGTGGCGCCAGCGTAAATCAGGGACCCTTAGCACGAATTTTCACTCTTTTACTTTACAGCGTCTTTCCAGTATTCACAGCGTTTTTGTATGAAAAAATGGAACAGCGCCTCTGGTGTGTGAAGAATGAACTAATTTTTTCCTTGAAAATTGTCAATTTGAAATTGTCAAAGTTCCAGTTTACTTTACGTTTCAAATACTTAAAATTCGTGCTGAGGATACAGAACAACATTTTATTACCTTTTAACCTTGTTAAAGAGCTACCTGTCTAACTTAGGGCCTATACATACCATGTTTTTTAAACGCGCCTGTGCCGCGCCTTTGTACTACAGTTATTATTTATATAGGTGTGCAAAAGGTCTACAGGCTGCGTCTGACTTGCGTGCGTATCGCGTCTGTATCGCTTCAAACGCGCATCCACGATGCATTTAAAAAACGTGGTGTGTACAGGCTCTTAATGTTATGAAAACCACATATTGAATCATTGAATGGATATTATGTTCTCGTGGGATAACTTTCAAGATATACGCGGGCGTAGTCGGTATTAACTATTTCTATACGAGGGGATGTCTCCGATACCTTACGACTTTAGTATCCAAAAGACTATCGCAATACAAATCCATAGAGGTTTGTACTCAGGGACGTTTGACTTGCGTCGCCTAGTTTACGAAGCGGCTTAGTATCTATAAAATAATGCTTATTAGATTTACTCAGTAGTAAGGAATGTAGATTATTTTTGATTTCATAACATCGAACTTCAATTATCGAAATCGAATGAGAGTGATAAAACCCAAAAATAATAATTAGTGAAAAAAAAAATAGAAATTGAATTAAGTCAAAGCGCTGATAGAAAGCGTTTTCATTTGACATAATATTAACATTTCTCACAGAATTCAGAACTATGAATATGTATTTAGGTTTTTTTTTTGTTTTACGTGGTAAAATCATCAAATGAGTCCTTCCACCCAGGGCAGGACGGTAGGGACTGTCAGACTTGTATTGACTAAAATTCACCGTGTCTTTCAAAAGCCCTTTACGTTCCGGGGTGAGAGTTCCCTGAGGTGCAGGCATGAGGTATACAAATATTCCAGTGCTCTACCACGCATTCATAAAATGTAACAGCTAAAGCGCTAAAACTGAAATAAACCCTAAACCCCAACGACTTGCTACGTTTCTATCCCATGTGCTTGAAAAATAATGTGCAATAATCACCACGTAATAACGGTTTGAACGTTATACAGCCGTATTATTTGAAAAGCGTTAGAAAAGCGCTGCAGCAGAAGTCAGCGTTTATTTGCTCCATTTATAAGTGTTGGCTTAAGGTCTCCACAGTTTTATTTGTTTTATTTAACTGTTTCTTTGCTAGCTTCGCTATTTTCTACATTTTCCACCTTAGCGGGAAATTTGGGTTGCATTTTTAGGGGTTGGTATAACTTTTTTATAAATAGGAGAGGCAGGTTGAAATTGTTCCTTTGAGTGCTGAACCGAACGGAAAATTTTAGCCAAGGCAATAGAATATCCAGTCAATTAAGTGCTTAGATCTCATTTCTGTAAACTCTGGAGGGTTTGGGCTCAGTCTTATTTTATTGTCACGATTAGCGCAGTGGCTAAACAATCGACTGCTGCACTGCGTATCGCGGGTTTCATTCCCGCACGGAAAGCAACAAATTTGTGTTACCTACAAGTCATTGCTCCTAGTCTAGTTGTTTTTGTGTATCTGAGAAATGTTCGTAAATGCAATCATTCCCAGGGCGGTGCAAAGTTGAAGAAAAGTACCTTTTCTATTAATTCCCCGATTTTTAAGTAGTGGATAAAATTTTACATCACAATATTGTTTAACCTTTTAACCGCCAAAGTCGGATATAACCGACAAATATTTTCGGGCCCATTACGCCACAGTTGGATATTTCCGACAGAGAATATTCACGATTTTTGTTGTTTTGTTTGATTTTATTGCATCTATTCTATATCTCTCTGTTTATGTAGATAGACAGATAGGAGCTTAAGAGGAGCAGAAAGAAAGGAATTTGTATTTCCTTGTGTATATTTACTTGTGTTTCCTTAATTTCAGATCACATGTTGAGTAAGGAGCTCTGGGCTGGCGATCTCGGGAAGCGCGGTGCCAAGACCGCTCTCTCCCTCATCATGCAAGGCAAACACCCCTACTATGCGTAAGAATTTAATTTTGTACAGCCAATGACGCCACTTGCCTCCTTCCCATTTATCCCCCTGCAAAGTTCATGTAAAATAAGTAGCGTATAACCGTCGCTATTGGCCATATATATTGCCACTGTTGGGACCATGCGGCTGGGACACAGGCCTCCTCGCTGAGTGAGGGAGTGGGCCATAATCCACCACAAGGGCCCATTGCGGGTTGGTGCCGTCGCTAGTATCCCATTCATTTCACGAATCGCGAAGCTGGTACCTTCGGCAGAAGCTTTGGAGTATACTACGCTAGTGCGACAAACTGAAGTGCGATGAACGCTTGTGGGAGACAACTGTAATTTTGGCATTTTCTAACCGTTTACCGTAATAGTAGGCATACACCATCCTGCCTATCGATACGATAGATTTGCGGCTTGCAATTGTTTCAAATCGGCAGTTCGTCCATATACACCATACACCATCCTGCCTATCGATACGATAGATTTGTCACAACTTCAAATCTGCACCAGTGATGCCAACTCAGCAACTAGATCTGGCTATTATTCGGTGACGACAGCTACAATTTCTAGCACCTTTTCATTTCATCATGAGACTATCGAATTAGATTAAAAAAAGTGGTGCAAGCGATTTTCGACCTTATCGACATTAAAAATTTAGTTTGTTTTTCTCACATTCTTATTTGTTAACATTGCTCCTTCATTAAAATCCGGTGTTTGCATCATTGTCAATAAGGTCGAAAATCGCTTGAAGGTCGGAAAATACTTGCTTAAGGATAGCAAGTTAAAAAAAGTGGTGCAAGCGATTTTCGACCTTATCGACATTAAAAATTTAGTTTGTTTTTCTTACATTCTCATTCGTTAACATCGCTTCTTCATTAAAATCCGGTGTTTGCATCGTTGTCAATAAGGTCGAAAATCGCTTGAAGGTCGGAAAACATTTGCTTAAGGATTGCAAGTTAAAAAAAGTGGTGCCAGCGATTTTCGACCTTATCGACATTTAAAATTTAGTTTGTTTTTCTCACATTCTCATTCGTTAACATTGCTTCTTCATTAAAATCCGGTGTTTGCATCGTTGTCAATAAGGTCGAAAATCGCTTGAAGGTCGGAAAACATTTGCTTAAGGATTGCAAGTTAAAAAAAGTGGTGCAAGCGATTTTCGACCTTATCGACATTTAAAATTTAGTTTGTTTTTCTCACATTCTCATTCGTTAACATTGCTCCTTCATTAAAATCAGGTGTTTGCATAAATGTCAATAAGGTCGAAAATAGCATGAACCTTTTTTTAACTTGCTTTCGTGGTCCCTTGACACCTCTCAAGTTTTCAATCGTATTTTGGTTTAAAATAAAATGAATAACTCTTTTTTTTACGAGTGTACATGCGATCCATGTGCGAAAAGCCTCAGTTTTCCTGGTAAGGCCACGTTCACATGGCGATTATTTTCCCGTATACTGTATACAAGATTTTAACGAATAGAGCAGTAATAACAGTTCACAAATGAAAACTTAAAAATAGTTTAAACGGCGTTCATACGGGAAAATCCCGTGTTTGAGAAATATAATATTTTACCGTGTACCGTGCAAAGTTGTCCTAAAACTGGTCAACTCTATTCGATAAAATCTCGTGTACGGTATACGGGAAAATAATCGCCGTGTGAACGTGGCCTAACCGTCCCTGTAGAAAAGTAGCTAAAAAGTTTAGCCACAAGTTACACTTTTTAGCTTTTTTTCTAGCACCTTTATAAAATTAGCTAACTATCTATGAAGTTGCTAAGATGGCATCACTGCTGCCGATTTGACGTTGTGTCAAAAACGATTTGATGACCTATCAAAATTGGCATGTCATGCCATCAAATTGGCATTCCACCCCCATACACGTTCAATTCTATTTGAGCAAATTGGCAGTTTTATGCCGAATTAACAAATAGGCAGTATGGTGTATGGCTACCATAAGATTAGTTAGTGGTACGAACTAAAAATAGATGCACAGAGCGTCAACGGCGCGTTTAAAAACGTGGTATGAATAGGCCCTTAATGAAGGTTGTAAGTAAATTTTGACGCACCTATCTAGCATTCTATATGAAGTGGGCCTAAGTGTCTTTTCATAGCGGCAATTCTTATGCGGGGGTCACACTCAAGAGAAATGCTTATTTTAAATCCTAGTACACTATTGAACCAGCCCACTTTATCCTGTAGGATAAACTGTTGTCTGCACAAAGGCTAAACAGAGTTGCGATAGCACTGTAGGTATGTTGGCAACATTCTAGCATAGCTGTACGGTCGCACGACTAACTTCCGTACCGCACACAGCACTGCATTGTTATCGCACTCAACAAGTCACTGCACTGGTTAGTCAGCTTCGTCTGTAGAATATCTGTCTGTATTTACCAGGGTGGTAGGTAGGTACTTAGCTTAAGAATTCAAATTTGAATTACAGTTTAACTAAATCTATATATATAAAATTCAAAACTGACTGACTGATCTGACAACGCACAGCCCAAACCGCTGGGCCTAGAAACTTGAAATTTGGCATAAGCCCTCCTTATACCACGTAGGTGAGCACTAAGAACGGATTTTGCGAAATTCGGCCCCTAAGGGGTTTGTTTTTGGGGTTGTAGTTTGTATGAAACTTTTTTAATACAAGTGCTAGGCGTCTTAAATCTTGCATGGTGGTACGTTTTAAGATGTAAATGCTCACCAAGGTGGAAAATTTGAGAAATTCGACTCCTGAGGGGTTGTTTTATGCGTTAATACTTGGATAGTGTTGAGACTCAAATTTTTATATATATAATACCTGAGACGGGATTTTGCGAAATTCGATCCCTAAGGGGTTGTTTTTGGGGTTGACAGTTTGTATGAAACTCTGTAACTACAAGTGCGAGGAGCCCCAAATTTTGCACCGGGTTCCTTTATAGGACTTGGATGTACACCATCGCGGGATTTTGCGAAATTCGACCCCAAAGGGGTTTGTTTTTGTGTTTGGTATTTTGTATGAAACTTTGTTACTACAAGTGCTAGGCACAAGAGTTTGTAATTAGAGGACTCAACATTGCAGGGGGGTTCCATTTTGGATACAGGTTCTCACTAAGAGAGGATGATACGAAATACGACCAATAAAATTAAAATTTTTAGGACCTATTGCGGGTTGGTAGAATTTTCGTGGAATATTGATTTAGATTTTCCAACAGTATCCCATATATAGAAATTCACAAAGGTAAAGTTTGAAAACCACGCGGACGAAGTCGCGGGCGTAGTGCTAGTATCTTATATTATTATTTAATTTAAGGGGATAGGTCAGTAAAAATACGGTTTTTATTTTTTACTTTTCTTCGTACATATCTGGACTACAGATCTTACAACTTGGAATATAGTTATTGACTATATGATCTAAATTCTCACAAAGTTGAAAACACGATTCAATTAAATTTTCTCGATACAAAAAAAATGCAAAGTTCGGTCTATCTAATTTATTTTTTGGACTTTATGGAATAACTAATATGAGTTATTGAAAGGATGTTGTTTTAAATTGTATAAAATACTAGTGTCTAAATTCTGTAAAGACATTTTTTCAATTAATAACAATTTTAATTCATAAAAAGACGCCAATATGTTTGGGCACATACGCCGTTTTATTCTGAGCACACATCCACTATCGTCCTCTCATCTTTTGCCTTTTAAAAGTAGTGTCATCACTTTCGTTCCTTGACGAATCAGTCAGCCAGCGTGGCTCTTACAGGCTAGACCTGCGACACTTTTTTTCAGATCGCGGCTGTCAGATTTTCGTAATAATAAAATTGGCACGGATAAAAAGATCGAGAAAATAAAGACGAATGATACGTAGGCTTATAGATTATTCAAAACTATGTTCCGCTGTGTTCAATGGGACGTGATTAAACGGACATGACTGTAAATAAGTCACGTAAACTTTCTATTTTAAATAACACATTATTTTGATGAATAAATAAAGAATAAAATAAACCAAACTTACTGAAAATCAACGCAGGAAATTCCTGACGACCCCTACTGAGCAAACAAGGGAAATGTTAGAATACGTATGATTCTATAAATTACAAATTGTTCCTATCAATATAATAAATTACTCACAGTGATATTATATCAATGCTATCGTGATATCGTACTATTGTTGTCGGATGGTTCCTCTGTGTCCATCCTCCTCCCATCTAATCTTTATGCATCTAAATACCATTTCACATGAACTAATGATAAATGCATTGATTTGCAGTCAACATTTTGAGATAATATGTAACTGAAAATAACTTCTAATCGTATCAAATTGCGATATAGGATAAGAAGCACTTCACTTTTATTATTATTTATTTAGTTTCGTCACAGATTTATAACAATTTCTAAGAAACAGGATTAAAATAAATTAAATGAAAACTGCTGTTGTCATTTTGAATACTTCAAAATTACTTGTCAACTACAAATAAGGCATAGCACCCACCACCCTGTTAAATATCGCCTATGATGAAAAATCGGTGGTCATTGCTGTCTCACCGCGTGTTCGGTACAAGTTGCTTCTCGCTCTATTTATTGCTTTGGAGTAAAAAAAGATCAGTACTGGGTTCATGCTTTTGGAGTCGATAGATAATATCTCTAAGGGTTTCATTTATCCGGGCACGCCGCAATTGCGGCGGTAAGACCCCTCTTTGAGGAGTGGCTGGAGAGAAGTCATGGCGTCCTGACCTCCGCTCACCGCTTGACGCAGGTACTCACCGGACACGGAAGTTTCGGGAGGTACCTATGTCTGATGCGAAAGGAGGAAACGCCTGGGTGTCACCACTGCGAAGATCGCCCGGAGGACACGGTGGAGCATACGGTGCAAGACTGTCCAGCTTGGGCAGAGCACCGACGTGTCCTCACGGTTGCGATAGGCGAAGACCTCTCGCGCACAGAAGAAGGAAGCAGGCCTCCTTCTGCGAAGCAGTAATGCTCGCGAAGGAGGAGGCGGGCCGCGAGCCAGAGAGGACAGTGTCCTCCCTCCGCCCCACCCGCGGTGGTGAAGCCCACGGCGACGGACGTCGCTAGACGATCTCCGGCCACCGTAGGCGCGGGTATGCGGGCAGCGAGTAAAGGGCAACTCGCTGCCCGACCATGGACCATGCCCCGGTCGACGGCGCGTTGTGTCCCACGCGCGCCTCAAAGAACGTCTGCATAATGACGGGGCCGGGGGGCCCGTCTCAGAGGGCCAAATCCTGCCGGGGTCGCGGGATTATTTCCTTACCGTGACCCCGGAACAGAAAGGGCTATTGAAGGACAGCGTCGATTTATCAGAAAAGTGATTATTACAACATTGTCCCAAAAAGATACTGTAGATAAGATAGTATAGAATGAAGATTTAATTATAAAGAGGTGACATCAAATTGTTCTAGTGTTTGTCATTACATCAAAATGCATCAAAAATTAGTACGAACACCAGATAGTGGAGGACAGGGTGTCAAGCACCCTTAACTTTCCACTCTCGAACATATAAAGATATCACGCAACCAGCTTTGTGACCGCACGTTAATAAAAGGAGCGTGTGTTTGGGGCTTTTTTTAGAGTGCTAAAATAATCGAATGAGTCCTCCTACCCAGGGCACGGCGGGAGGGACTGTCAGACTCGGAATACTTACTAAAATCGATGTCTTTCAATAGCCCTTTACGTTCTGGGGTCATGGTATTCGCTAGCCCGCGACCCAGGTAGGCCCTCTAAAAGAGAGCCCCGTCATTGCCATTGTGCTGACACTCTTTCAGGCGCGCGTGGAACACAAAACACATGCCCTTGCCCGTGCGCGCGTGTGTTTGGGGCTTAACGATAATGGGTATTGTCACTTTCGTAAGGTATGCCAATTATCATTCATTTTCTACCAAAATAGTAGTTTTGTTCGTAATCTCGGGACATCAAAATGTTATAAAATAAATTTAAGACTGTGAATGATAAAAATATTCACAAAATATTAATCCACATCAATAAAGATTTCTATCATTTTGTTTTAGTAAATGTTTCGATATCCTTATATCAAAATATTTCTTCTAGAGTAATACATGTATTTTGCGTAAGGGGAACACTTTATGAAATGTCGAAGTTGACGAAATGAAATTCATAAAACTTTGGATTGCGTTATTTTTGCGATACAGGCGCCTGCTGGTGGCGGTGCGTGGCAACTTTTCCGACTCATCAAACGATGCTTTCGCTTGACCATACGCCGTTAACTGTAATTCAAATTCGAATTCTTTATTTCGAACTAGCAACTCACTAAATAGTGATGTGATTTATAGTTGTGTGGTAAGTCATTAAATGTTCGGTTTAGCGATTTTTTTACGATTTTTACATGTAATAGATAAAATACGACTTGGAATATTTACTAGATAAGAAAGGTTAAAGTTATTGCCAGTGGATCTGGGGTACAACTATGACTAAAATGATCAGAACTGTGTGACAGACGTCGGCGCATCCCTCTTACAAACATCTACAGCCTTACTACAAAAACTTAAACAACTGGATAAAGTGAATGACAGTGCGCATACCTTTTTTATTTTCTTTTTATATAAGTAAAGTATACAGATTTACGCAGGTTTATGGCATTCAAAAGCCTGGGATACTTTCCTTAAAAGATTATAAGACTTCATTTTAAACTTTTTAAAAGCAGTGTATTCAAACATCCAATCTTTTGTGTCCAACACTTACTGTCGTGGCAAAAGAAGTGAAGAGTTACTAAAAGGAAAATTTTTAAAGCTTCTCACGTTGCCAAGATTTTTCCGAAGTTATTTATAATTCAGGAGTTTCACTCAATTCATGTTATCGTGTACATTGCAGGGAAGAGGGACACTATTGTCCGTACGGCAAAAGGGGAAGGTGGTGATAGGTAACTCAGAATTTTTTCCTCAATTTTTCTTTATTGGTTGAGCGCTTTTGTGAGTCTGCTTATTTTTGAATCATTTACTTACTTATTTTACATAATTTGCGGGTTATGATGAAGTGCTTGCAGACCTTTCGTGTAAGTCAAAATTTGAATATATTAAAATGATACAATAATAAACATTAGCTAATATACGAGTACTAGGAGACAATAAACGTAAGCATGTGTTTTATACCGAAAATAAAATGAATTGGGTTAGATCCAGATAGTTTTCAAGTAAAGTTAAAATACCTAGTTAAGTACAAAACTATACCTGAAATTTAACTTGAAAAAACTCGGGGCTTCTAGAACTTTAGTATCTTTAATTATAAGAATTATGATAAAAAAACATTATAAAACGCAAACTCTTCCAAAACGAGACAAGCCACTGAAAGAATTACATACTCAAGTTCAAAACCCATTTGTAGGTACATACCTACATAATAATTTTTGCACAGCGAATATTAAAAAAGCATTTTCTTTTTAAGCACAATATACCCTTTTCATATATCGTCAGACATGACGTCGACCCAAAACATTCATCTCTTTGTAAATCAACTTGAAAATGTTTTCGTATTACATTTGTTTCAGTACCGAGAGTCCTCGGGGAGACAACAATATGGAGCCAGTAGAATAAAACAAAGTATATAATAAACACATATATACAATATACATAACTGTTATAACCTCACTAGTCAAACAATATATAGTAGCTCGTAGCAATATAGAACATTATTTGTGACCTAAGTATTATAATTATGTATTTTATTTCGACGATGTATGGACTATTTGTAAAGTGCAAAATGTTGGATTGAATAAAATTGTGAAAATATAACGTTTGTGAGTCGTTGTTTTTTTTTTGTAATCCCTGCTTCATATTCAACATGTTGGATGGATGGATGTGAAATGGGAGAGAACTGTCACTGCTAGATATGCAACAAAATTACAAACAAAAACGCTTCTGCACGCTTTTCAGTTTGACAAAGGCATGAAACAGCCGTCAATGTATAAGCTAATTTGGGAGCGACTGAAAGAGCGAAACGAGTTACATCGCTTATGTACGCTGTAGTCATATATCTACGTGAGTATTCATTTCTTTGTTTCAATCGGTCATAATATGTTGTAGCCTAGTTCTTAATCATCGGCACGACGATGAATTTAAAGATTTGAAAACTAGATGACGATAGTTTCAGTTTGGCAATAAACTATTTGCTATTATCATCCTAGCACCCATATAACTCATCTTGTTAAAGATACATTGTAAGCACACAGTAATCTACACAAGTCATAACTATGTATTTACAAGAACGATCGTCAAAACAACTGCAGGCGTTATATTGTGTACGTACACTCACGCACAAACTTGTACTATAAAAGAAAATTATGTTTAGTACACAGGGCATTCGGAACTGCTCGCTTATGCATTCAGACTCTAAGACAATGTTATAAAGTTTAGAGAGCTCGTTGAGCACTTGCACGGAGTTAAGCGGAATGAGCGCGAGTACTATTTGATTTGAGCGGAATTGAAAATTTTCTTCGCGAATGTACTTTGCATGGAATTTAACAAGATGGCTGTTAAACTGTTTATGAATAAGACTATCTTGGGCCTTCAAAATAATAGGTAACCGGGGTCCCTAAATTCCCAAGATCATAAAAAATGGGCAAGAAATAAAATAGCCCCTAAACTACTTTAAAGTTCTAACAATTTTCATCCAATAACATAATTTATTTTCAGATAGCGGGATAAATGTAAATTCTGGAATATTCAGAAAATAAAATATTCTAGATTAAACCCACAGCGAAAATTTTCTATTCCGCATTTTCTATTCCACGGTCGGGTGTATTTTCTCAAATATTTTCAATTCGCGGCTAGCAATAACCGAAAATTTTGTTGCAAAGGCTTGGTAAAGGGTGGTAGATACGTACTTGTTTAGTGGTAGATAGGTTGTTATTCGTAGTTTGGGCAGGATAATATCGAGAGTGGCACTTAGTCTGCCAGATCCCTGTAATTCTATCTCCCAAGATGTTTTCCAGAGCTTGTCAGCATCGATTTCCTCCCCCATCTACTTGTAAGTATCTATACTTTTTTGGTTTCTTGATAAATTGGAGTAGGGATCATCTAGTTAGTGAGTTTGAGAGTCACGGAGTAACGTTTATGGGTTCCCAGGAAGTTTGGAAGCCAACGTTTTGTATGGGTTTTGTTGTGATTTACCGCTATGGAGGAAAACTAGTAATCTTACAAAATAATGATTATTTATCTTGAACTGCAGCTTACATAAACAGGTGATGTAACAATTACTGTTTAAGACCAGCAAACGATAGCTGGAACCAAATCGATTAAATGAAATTATCCAAGGCATGAAAGAAGTTACTATGGTCATCATCTATGGACCGACCTAACCATGGTAGATTAACTTCGAATATCAATATGCATGATTAATACTACTTAGCCACGAGCTCCTTTTTGTATTGTGCACTATCAAATTGATTGATCTTCGTAAATCATTGACACTTTCAAAAACCCAAATCAACATATAAATTAAATAAAAGAATCAACTTTTCAATTAAAGACAGGGTCCAACCATAATTGAAACTTAGTCTCGGCAAACATTTTCTCTAATTTGATTCTATTTCGTTGAAAATTAATAAAGGACGTGCGTCGCGTACAAAGTCGCGCCGGCAGCCATGACGACTCGCTCAATTCGTCCGGCTGTTCCCAAATTATAGCGCCTTATTAATTATAGCGGTTAAATAATTATAACGTGCCGCCTGAGAAACTTTCCTACCAAATTGCAAGACTTCGCCAGAAATGAAATAATTGTACTTCTATAAATTATCCCTCGAATGACAGGAGCGAGTTTTGCTCAACTTAAGTTAATAGTTGGGCGCGCTCGACCACTGTCTTTATTAGAGCAAAATAACGGAAAAGTGCCATTCACCGACGCAGCTCACGTACTTAGTATTAATTTTGGGTTTATTGAATAATACGTGACCCACATAGGCAATCTGTACACACTACACTTGATAGAGGTTCCGCAAAATTGCGTCCACTCAAGTGAATTGGGTCACTTATTCTTAATAGAAGGTGTTTCCCGACCTGAAGACCTTTTCCGAAGGTCTAGCTACATAATCACTGTCCACTTTAAGTGCCTCGATCTAAAATTATATGAGTGAAGCGCCGAGCAAGAAATCAATAATGTTACAATAATAGCGGTAGGCACCTGACCCCTTTAGGAGAAACAAAACGTCTGAAACAATTCTGTGTAATGTGAAAAATTCCGATGAGGGTGTTCCGAGTTCCCCTGTTGTGTACTTAATGACGTTAAGCGTCCTCAAACGCGACAGGGTTAAAAGCTTGTTTCGGGAAAGCGTACCTAATGTCAAATAACAACAAGAGCCCTTCGTGAGAGATGAAAAAGTAAATTGTGAAGCTGGTAGGAGCGTCGGCGCCCATTTACTGTGGAACTTGTGAAAACTCGCAACAAACGACGGGACAAGCGGGTTTTAACGATGTCTGACGATCGACGAGGCTTCCCCCTTCCGCACCGCTCCCTCTGGTGATGCCTCCCTGCGCTACGCATATTACTTGTAATGCTAATTTCATCGGTCTTGTCTTTCGCAAACTTTTGTATAACCCACTTTATAGCGAATCATCATTAATAATTCAAAAATCAACTTTGTCGAAATTGCGGTTTCGGATAGGTAATTACTATCAATATTTGTTCAGTCTCGTGCCTGAAAGCTGTCTTAGGAAAAAGGTTTCCAATATTGTATCGGAACAAAGTATTAAGAAAACAAGGTCTACGAGAAGGTTACTTCGGGACTGCCAATGCCTGAATAATACGGTACCCCGAACTACTCGAGATTGTTTATTATTCTCATCAGCATCATAAGTAGGGACATGAGGGCAAACGTCGTTTGACAAAATAGTTCTTTATCACTTTCCTCTTAAATTCTCTTTAGTCATTCTGTGTACGGAACCCAAAATGAGCGTCATCGAATTGAGTGGCTCACGTAGTCTGTATCAATTTGTAGGGACGTGCCCGAGATGGCAATAGTGTGGCACCGACCAAATTAGAGCCTTATTCTTTTACCCACGGTAATGATCGCCGTTTAATTAAACTAATGAGGTATCTGTAAAGGTTTTATTAATTTCGGTACGCCATTCAGTAACCACTAATGGAGGGAGGGCCCTTTATTGAACGATTTGTTGCTCATTATATCGATGTATCAAAGTGATTTCGACCTATAGCTTTGTTAAGCGCTGTGTTGTGTACATTTGTGTTGTTAATGGGAATTTCGCGAGTTAATGTACACAGCAGGCTGATGGCGATTGGAATTACATACATCAAAATTTCTAATTTAGCTAATTGAAAATTATGCGCAAAATTCAATGGTTTACATAGCAATTAGCGTTTGTCATTTGGCATTGCTAATCAGAGTTCGAATATAATCGCTTTGGTTTTCATGAATATGTAATGACGAGATTATATGATTTTTAAATAACGACTTTCATAAGCAATAATCTCGCATACAAACGAGTATTTCTGTCAAATAACAATAAAAAAATACTACAACAATAGTGAAATCAGAAAGATAATATTCAATAAAACAATATGATTTCCTACAAAGGAAATCTAAAGAAATTAGTGTAAGAACTCCAATAAATATCGAACAAAGGGACAAAATTTGCAAAGGGTTGAAGTTAAGATGAGTTTTCTTCGATAATAATCTTGAATTCTTGAACCTGGAACAAACGAGTTCAAACCTAGAGACAGATAAGAAGTTCCTAGTCTCTTGATATAAACTTTAAAAGCCATGACTCAAACAAAATGGCCAGCATCACAAAGACAAAGCTATAAACATGAATCTTGATAATAGGAATATGGCGGACGACTTGCGGCTTTACAAACGTAGCTGTTAATAATGTTTACGATATTTTACAAAGATTTATTTCAAAATTGAACGTAGATTTGTAGAATAGAAATAATATGATACTCGTATTTTACAGAGATTTTTAAGGCGCTTAGTACATAAATAGAGGTTCTAAGAGGCTGTTAAAACAGCAAGACCTTCATAAGCTCTGGTTTTGATAAACATTCAACACATTTATTAATATTTATTTATACTCCCTTTGGATGTACGTAGATTGTGAAGAAGGAAATAATTTACAAAAAAGAATATTATGTTTGTTCAATACAAGTAGGTATCTATTTGATGATGTACACTATGTACAGACGCCAGCACATCAACCTACCTACTCTTAACTGATTTTCACCCTTATCACAATAGTGGAAGGTTAACATTCGATTGGTAAAAATTGACAAATTAGGGGTAGATTGACCTGCTGATGTCTGTAAAAACTGTTTACAAGTATCGACAGGAAAAAGAATAATTCCAGGGCGTCAAAAACTAAAAAAAGCCTAGATCTCTGGTCCTAACTTTTAGGAAAACAATAGACGTGATAAAATATATTGTTCATGAATTCAATAAATCGACATCTTATTTATCGTTTGTTCTACTGCTTCTTGCTTCAATAAAACTTACAAGGGTAGCAGTAGGTCTAAATAAATCAAGAAAGCTATCCACAATTCCACATGGCAAAGTTTTCAGTATTAATGTCGTAATTACCACGAAATGATGCTGCAGTTCACCGTCTAAGTGCGAATATTTGGCCGGCGGCAATTAATATTGCTTTCTGGCGTTCGCATTAATTTAACTTAACAATACAAAGTTGGCGTTTTGCATGTTTAAATGGTACTATGAAGGAGCCAGTAGGACAAGGAGGTTCCTTAATATAATTAATCGTTGTCGTATAATGGCTCTGATTTCGGTTATAATGGGTAATATTGAGAACATAATAGATACTAAGAGACAACTGAGTGGCTAGGAATGTGATTAATATAGGCCTGAACCTCGAAATTGGAATTGAATATCAATTTGCAATATTGACGATGATCTATTTGAAGACCCGGTCTTTGGCCTTGGGTCTCCACTTGCATGCTGGGAACGTTTTAAGTGAACACAAAACACAAAAAGATGACATTCCTGGTGTATGCTGTGGGTACCTTTAAGCTCTTCTTCAAGAATACCTACTCTCATTAACAAATAAAAAAAAAACAATGCCATCGAAGAGGTACTTTGAACGTCGAATATTAAAATTAAAGGAAATTGATGAAATGCAAGGAAAAGTTCGTATGGAAAAGAATTGGCTAGAATCTCTATAGTCTTCACTCCACACTATCCATCTTTTAAATATCCTATGAATATTATGTCTTAGGCAGAAAATAATTAAATCAATAATCTTTTAAATAAACCCTTCGTAATCTGACCGCTATTTAAGTGAAAGCACTTAGTAATTAAAATACAGAATTTATCCAATAATACATTTCGCAAATAAAATTATCCTGTTCCAATATCCTCTCATAATTGCCTAAACTTTTGAAAAAGCCATGGATACGCTGTTACCGTATTAAGTTCCCGGTGATTACCTGTCAGGCTGAGCGTGGCTACCACATCAATACGGAGTCAGTCAGGGGCACCAGTGACACTTGATTGACAGGTCATCAGCTATCAACCGTTTATTGGCAAAGTTCGGTTTGTTACGAATTTATTGGAACTGTCCATGTGAGCAAAATAAAGTGAGTTTCGCGTACAATTTACGGACAGCTGAGGCCTCATCACAAGAGTTCTGACAGGCCTGTTGGTCAAGTGGTTAGTGACCCTGACTGCTATGCCGGAGGTCGTGGGTTCGATTCCCACCCAGGACAAAATGTTTGTGTGATGAGCATTTGTTCTGTGTCTGGGTGTAATTTATCTATAATTTTATTATGTATTCAGAAATAATATAAGTATGTTTATCAGTTGTCTAGTACCCATAACACAAGCTTTGCTTAGCTTGGGACTAGATGGTGTTGTGTGATAGTTGTGGAATATTATTAACTATTATTATTTCTGAATTCTCATCATAGGATTTCAGTAAATTGTTCCATAGTTCCGTTTGTGAAACGTCACAAAAAGGGGAAAAGTCATGTTAGGACCTTCGTTTCTAGTTTTTAGTCTTTTAATGTTTCAACTGCCGCCGCCGCCGTTGCTCGCGTGGAGTTTGGTAATAATTTTACGGAAACGACATACCGGAACAAAAAGTATTTTTTGTGTTAATTCAGTTAATAAACCATTACTGTGTTCCTTTCATTGCAATCCATTTAGTTTTTTTTTGCGAATATGTACAAGCATCCATTAATCAGTCGTCACACACTTTCACATTTTTAATAATAAGTATAACATCGTCTTATTACTAGAACAAACAACTTAGACATCAAAATCACACAAATCAATAATACTTATTAGAATCAATTAAATTCACAACAAAATAAATAACTTTGAACTATTCCTCTACCTTTCTGAAACGCTCTCTAACCACAGATAGGTCGTTTTGTTTCCACACGGAATTTATTCACTGAAACAGCAAAAACAACGCTACTAATTTGTAGGTGTGCCTTTTATCTTCTTAACTACCGAGCTAAATACAGCTACAACTTTATTCCCTCGTAATCTCTCTTACTTACAAAACTTTTTTAAACAGACATGCATTTAATTCTCTTCCTGAGACTAAATACATTTTTGCACAGCAAAGAGTTTTCGTCTGCGAAGTCAGATTGAACTGAAATCACCATTCGTATTTAATGAGACCCGTTGTCTGGCCGCCATTTTGGTAATTAATTTAAAAACTGTGGTTTTTGTTCGGAGTTTTGGAAGTTCATTCATGAATCGTTAACAAAAACATAATTATGATCTTTAACATGAATATGAGAACTTAACTGTAATGATTTTATGGGTTTGCTTCAAGAAATCATTACCGTTAGCCTACAGCAGTCTATAATTATGACATTTCTCCAATTGCACGCTATTCAGCTCAGTTCATGATAACTCTTCTCCACCAGCTATATTACATACATATTGTTTTGGTTTTAAGTCATGAAATAGTTTCTCCCGTTCAGAGCTTTAAATTATTGTTTGACATGTAAAATTGTTTTTAAAACCATATTTGCAAAATAAATGTCATTTATCATTTGATACCCTATCAATATCAACAAGCATAAAAAAAACAAGTACATATTGGAAAATACATTCCACACCACGAAAGATTTTTGTAGCGAAATATTCTGTTTATTTTGAAGTTAGTTCGATGGAGTGGTTCGTTTCAATCGAAGGAGAGTTGTTTTCGTGTTTGTATTGTTGTTGTTTGCAGTTGCAGGTATCCAGTGAGGCCTTTTAGCTGATGTAGATACACTGTTGTTGATGCCCTGTTATGTTTATTTTGTTATTTGATTGTTGCTGTTTGTTTTTATTCAGAATAGAGCATGAGTTTTGTATGAAGATATTTGTTAGATATGTTATTTGTAGTCACGTGTAGTTAAAATAGGCTCACTGGAGGTGCACTGAGGACTGCGAAATTGTGAGAAAATATGTAGTACCTACTTGTTGTTGAGTAGTCTAATGGGGCTCCCTCACCGCGAGCATTCACACCTGTAATCTAATATCTTTAAACGAGCAATTCTTGTATATTTATATATAATCAGGACCTCGGAAACGGCTCCAAGGATTTTCATGAAATTACAGATTAGGAGTATTTCGGCTCAAGGAATCGATTTATCAAGGTCGCAGGTTCGAGAAAAGCTCGGTTCCCAAGATATAGACATTTTAAAAACCGAGCAAAGCTCGGTCAACCATATATTGTAACATAAAAGTGCGCAATTTGATGCTGAGCCCATGTTACTGTTACTGAACAATTTTTGTTCTAAGACTTTTAGAAAAAAAAATGGTTTTTCATACTGATGGGCCCGACCAATTTCTCATTTTGTATAAAAACCATTTTTTTTTCCAAAAGTCTTAGATCAGACATTGTTCAGTAACATGGGCTGAGTTACCCCACGAGAGGTTTTGTATATTGATGAAGATTTTTGACAATCTTGCATTGACAATTTTATTTTGTGTGTGCGTCTAGCCTTAGATTAGAACTTTTTGTAGCCTCAGCCTTATAAAATGCTATGGGTAATTGATAGTGTATAACGCCGGATGCCAGCTAACTTCGCCCCGTATTCACGAAGTTCCTAACGATTACAAATTGAACTCTTTGCTCGAACGCTGTAGTATCGTGGGTTTTAGCTTTGCTTTGAATTTGCTCTGTAATTTGTCTGTGTTATTCCAAATAAACTATTTGTTCGACGTTTTGATGAAACGCTTGTTGAGGTACGGTTTTGTTGAGTTAGTGCTTTGTTAAATTGTAGGTTTATATTAAATGGTTCGATTATGAAGCAGTTTCAAGGCTACATTATGAAATAGACCGTCCGTATTTGTACATCGTGTTATAGAATAAAACGGTTGTAATGTTTCATAAATGCTTTAAAAAAAGCCTTTATTTATATACTTACCTACTTAGATTTTGATACCGAGTGCATACACGAAATTTATGCAGTTCTTTTATTACTGATTTCTATATAAAATCTCTCTCTATTCAAAAGCCTATTCGTTCATTATTTTGGTGTTTGGGGTGTTTGTGTATGTGCCTTTCTATGTTTGTACGCACCCACGGTACAGGAAAAAAATCCTAATGTGGGGAAACGTTTAAAAAATAATGCAACGATGACGTCACAAACTGACTGGCCAGTTGGTCTAGTGGTTAGTGACCCTGACTGCTATGCCGGAGGTCGTGGGTTCGATTCCCACCCAGGACAAATGTTTGTGTGATGAGCACGATCATTTGTTCTGCGTCTGGGTGTAATTTATCTATAATATGTATGTATTTAGAAATATATAAGTATGTTTATCAGTTGTCTAGCACCCATAACACAAGCTCTGCTTAGCTTGGGACTAGATGGCGTTGTGTGATAGTTGTGGAATATTATTATTACTATTAAAATACTTTCATCAAGTGTTTTACTATTAACTAATCACTGAAAACAGTCGAGATATGATAAGTGAGCAAACAAACTCAGTGCAGAGCGCTTACTGAACCAACCTCGGGGGAAATTTGCGGCGATCCAATCGGCCATATACAGCTCATATTTCTGCATTACGTGCCTATGTGTTATGCCCCGATTTCAACTGCTGGCTTTGTCGCGTTCACCAATCAGGGACCTAATTTTGAGAGGTTTAAGTGCTGTTTTTGTGTGCTTGTGTTAGTGTGTAGGAACGATTGTTCAGTTCTGTGAGTATTGAGCTTAAACACCTAAATGTGGCTCAGTTTTATGGATAGACAGGTAAATCTTCAAAGAGGTACTTATAGCTTTTGTAAGCTTTTTTTTTTTACCATGGTAAAATCATCAAATGAGTCCTCCCACCCCGGGCAGGGCGGGAGGGACTGTCAGACTTCTACTGACTAAAATCCACGGTGTCCTTCAATAGCCCTTTCTGTTCCGGGGTCACGGTAAGGAAATAATCCCGGCAGGCCCGGCAGGCTTTGGCCCTCTGAGAGGGGCCCCGTCATTATGCTGACGCTCTTTGAGGCGCACGTGGGAACTTTTGTAAGCTTGGATTTATATTTCTGTACTCGAGAATAATCTACAAAATTGATCTGTCTTTTTTCTCTAAGGGGAAAATTCTTTCCCACTGTCGATAAACCTAGAAGCTGTGGGCAAAAGTTAGTTAATAAATTCCCACTTTTACTATGTTTAATGTTTCTACTTCTAATGTAAAAGCGGATCATAAGAACTTATTTAAAGGATTAGGTTAAAAGCCTCTTAAGTCTTAAACTATGGTTTATATTTGTGCATTTAGTATACTTAATGTAAGACTACTTAGCTCTTTCGTAAAAGCCAAGTGACTCGTCCTCGCGTTTTGAGTAGTGGGTTTATTTTATAAAACTAATTTCGAGCGGCTTCGCCCACAGAAACGTAATTCTGGAAGAATTGGTATCTATGATTGTGTTATTCCATAATAAATCTTTTTACACCTTATTATTCTGTTACCTTATATGTATGTATACTGTTAGGTATTTGTATACGTTATAGGTACCTCAGATCAAGGAAATAGGCAGATAGAACGTGCGCGAACAACAAAGCGACCACAGTTTTTATTTATGTGTGCGCGGCAGTTATGTGGCGCCGTGTACGGACACGTGCATCTGTGTGCGTTTACGGTTGCCAGATATTGAGAAATACTCCCACATTTTTGTTCAGATATATTGTTCTCAAATACTGTACTACAATTTTTTTTTTAATTGGAAACGCTATTTTGCTTTATGGTTATACCTAGAGAGCATAAGCGTGTAGTATTTATCAGAATAATAATAAGGAATAAAAGTTAATATGCGTAATTACTTACTACCTATTTAATTACTCCTTACCTATTTAATTCTCACAATAATGTACCATGTGCCATCACAAGTAACATGGACAACCATGTAACTTAAAAAGCTTATAACTTTGGGATTTTTCAAGTTACAGTTTTGAAATTTTGTACATGGATTCTTTACATAAAAATACTAGATACGTGTTTCAGGTTTCGCATAAGCAAAAACTTATGTTGTATAGGTACTATAGATTACGACTGTGCAGTTGTTTTGACGAATTTGATCGATATTTTTTAAGCACAATACACATTCCTCTAATTCAGGGTAATTTACCCGTCATAAACTAGCAACACAGACGATTTACTGTTAAGGTTTTGTGTTTCAAGTGAGCCGAAAATATTTTATGGAAAATAAATACCAAAACAATAAAAATAACAAGAGTTACCTGTGGAAAGATATTCCGTCTTGTTTTCTTTCTTTTTGTGAACAACTTTTGCAGTGTTTAAACACACAAGACGGCATGTTTTGACATAAAATGGCAAATCACTAGTGACGTGTGAGCGAGACGATGCGTAGCTTGGTACTGTCGCGAGTTTGTAGCAACTTTTGATTTTGTAGTAACTTTGGTGGACCCACTCGCGTGTTCTGAGCGCTCTATCTGCCTATTTTTTTATCTGAGCGTTATACCTTATATATCTGTTTGCTGATAATACAACACTAAAAGTTATTGCTCGAAGATAATAAATTACCAAGAGATAAAACAACAACAAAAAATATCTTCTCGAATCATATTAATATTTGAAATGTTGAGAATTCCATTTAAAGAGCTTCTTAGCGAATTCGATTCGTCTCTGTTTTCTCAGGAAGATATTAATATTTTGATCTTAAATTCTAATTCTCCCCGGGGTACCTACCTACAAAAACAATTATATTGTGTACGAAAAAGAAAATAATTCGAATAATATTTGACTGAAAAAATGTAATTAGTCCTTTAGATTATCAAAACTGGATACTTTTTTTCCTTTTGCTACGAAAACGACTTTTACTTTGTTGTTGGAATATTCCCTCCCAACTATGCATTTTTATCTCTATTTGATATATAATGTATTTTGTTGTTTGTATTTATTTATGTATTTTCAAACTAAGTTTTCTTGCTGCACCTACTGTGTTTTTTTTTCTGCATCACCCTAAGGTAGACTGGTAGAAAAAGCCTCAGGCATTATGTGCATGACGTTTTAATCAATAAATAATAAAACTAAAATTGACAAGTCATGCTGCCAAATCGTGATGTTTTAAGTATGTCGACTAAATTAAAGTTAATTTGTTCATGCTGCTATTTTTATACATGTGGTGCCTTCATAGTGACAAGCGATTGTTAGTACAGTTTTTCCCACGTTTTTATAGGGTGTACGTCATTCCGGAGTCACGGTGATAAGTCCCGGACCCCGGCAGGCTTTGGCCTTCTAGAGTGGGGGTCCCGTCATAGCTAAACTAATAAAAGTAAAAATGCCTATTAAAACATTCTACAAAGCGGTTTAATTAGCGTAACAAACTACATAACATTGGAAATTGTACCATGTCATTTGCCAAATTAATATTCAAACACAACACAATTCATGTTAATAATTATTTAATGTTGATTGATTAATTTGGCGGCACAACACTGTGTTGTCAGTTCTTGTCACCAACCAAATAGAGGCCCTCGAGGCCCTAGCATGAACGCAAAATAAAAACGTTCAATTTTTTTAAAATCTAAAATACAAGTTTTTCAAATGCTACATTTTGAGTTTTTTTTATACCTATATCACCAAACGGCAAGCACAATATGTGATAGGACTACCTATTTTCAATTTAAAAAATCGACCTTTTTGTCTCGCACTCGTGCTTTTGGTCCCAGTACGTTTTCATTTACATTGCTGTTAATTAATCAGTTTTCTATGTCAGCATCGACGGATTACGTAAATAATTAATCTGTAATTTGACCAAAAGCAAATGATTCCCGGTATTTCATTTTTATCTTCGTATGGCGCATTAACTTTAAAACATAGTACGGTCTAACAGATCGAAAGTTTCAAATACAATAATAAAAATATTTTATTTAAAAAAAAAACAGGGGTGGTGAACAGGATAATTTGACGACAAATAAATGCTTTTAATGTTTCAGTAATGGATGACGCAGTGCCCTCAGGCATACACGTCATTATTTTGTCATCAAAATAATACCAAATGTTGCAAATGTCAACTTTTACAAACATACAAACAATAACGTAATTATTTTTGCGAATTATTTTAAAGGAAATACGCTGCTATAGTATGCTGTTTTTTTGATAATTTAATAAATTTAATATCTTCAGGTAAAGGTCAATCTTATGGAATGTGTGGATGAAAGGTAATTTTATGTCGTATTTTTTGTTAGGCAGTTTTCTTAAAAGTTGTTCAACTATTGCCTATACATAATAATTTATTTTATTAAGCTATAACCCATTCTGCTGCAAAACATTAGGTACCTACCTAACCCTACCGTAATTCGTAACTGTGTGTTTTTACGTACCAATTTTGATGGATTTTTATACAAAGATAGATGGAACCCGAGAGACTGTTATTAGTCAGTCGATATGAGTGGAGTGAGGAGGGATTACAGAACTAATTATGACTGACATTAACACTTGCTTAACTCGATTACGTTCATACAAAAATATCAGGTAAATAATCCAAGACATGATTTATAAATGAACTAGCGACCCGCCCCGGCTTCGCACGGGTGCAATGCTGATATTAAATACACTACAGAAAAACTGTGAACGTTGTATATAAAAACATAGCAGCCCGCTCCGGCTACGCACGGGTATAAATTATATAGCCTATGTGATTAAAATCGATCCAGTAGTTTTGATTTATTCATTAATGCCCGTGGCCCGCACGCGTTAAATTTGGAGTGAAACAATCCCCCTTTCCCTATACCATGAAGATTTCCTGCTATCTTTGGAATATCTAAATTCACACAATCATCACTACATTTTTACTTATTTACTTTTTACATTTTTAACTATTTATTTTATTTTTACAACATATTACAGAATCACTACATAGTATAAAACAAAGTCGCTCTTGCCGCACCGGGCGGCCGGCCGTTACCGCCGCAAACGCTACGTCCCGCAATTTTTAAATCTGTAATATCTTCGAAAATATTCACTTAAATCATACGGTGTAAAGGGCCATATAGATCTATATTAAATGAACAATGTATTCAAAGTATTTAATTGGTTAAGGATTAATGCTGTATTGGTTAAAATCGCTTCGAAAATTAGCCATTACTTGTCGAAAAAAGTAAATGACAAAAAAAAGTTATTGTGGGTTATCCATAAGAGATAGACATATACCATCGCGGACTTTTCTGTAGACCTTTTCAATGTGTACAATACTTAGTACATTATTTTGATAAAACTCGTAGGGTTCAGCCTGCGTTTGCAATGTAAGCGGAAAAAATGTAATTATTTACGACATCACATTAGAAACCTCAAAAATAACAGTACTTCTCTACTATTTAATGGATGTTATTATATATATAAACCTTCCTCTTGAATCACTCTATCTATTAAAAAAAACCGCATCAAAATCCGTTGCGTAGTTTCAAAGATTTAAGCGTACAAAGGGACATAGGGACATAAGGACATAGGGACAGAGAAATCGACTTTGTTTTATACTATGTAGTGATAGTGATAGTGATAGTGATTGTTCAAATCGCCATCATCAATACCCAACTTATTTAATACAACAAAATTGCATAAATATAAACAAAAGTACCCGTCCAAATAAAGCTCCAACGGATATCAATTCTGTCAGACAGATAGTATTACAATTTCAACCCGCAAGATATACACAATAACGCTACCAACACCAGACACGTAATAGATACATCAGAACGTGTACCTGCAATATACATACCTGCGAATACCCGTACACACACATGTGTTACTTGTATAATCTGACTTCAAGGATTGTCGAATGTTCTGTATAATATTATTCTCTCTGGAATATTCTCTTAGACTAATGAATGTTTATTTAAGCTGTGGTAGTGGTCCTTTGGTTTGAGGAGAAAGGACTTAACATAATTTTGTTGAGAGGGACTGTCTGCGATAGTAATTTATGTAGCACCATGAGTGAGATGCTGCGAAAATTAAGGATGCTACATCGCTATAGCGTATTTCAAGGCATTTAGAACTAGGTAGTAGATAGTTATTGCATTTGAGGAGGAAAGCCGTAGGCGAGGGTGACAAGGAGCTGAGTACTTATCGTAGTGCGAAAACAGCCTATTTTCGAGGAAATATATCGAAAAAAATACAATAGCAACATATTTGACGCAAAAACGTAAAGCTTACATTGATAATGTCACAATAGAATAGAATATACTTCATTGTACACTAAAATTAATAAACTTAACTTACATAATAAACAGTATTGCAAAGTAAGCGAAAATTGTTTTCAAAAGTAGCACAAAGTACTACACGTTTATTCCGGCATCTGTGTATTCCAAAATACAGTTTGCCAACGTTAATGTCGAAATATTCAAAATACTGTCCGAATAATTCACAATTTGTCGGTGTATACAGTGTATTGTAGCATGAGCTATTTTTAAATTACATTTTTGCAAACGTGCGCCGTACCCGAGTGCTCATCTTACTGCGCAAAGTTCCCGAGCTGTTTCTATTCATTTTGAAAAGTTTTGCGCTTTATTGCATGTCTGCGGAATAAAAACAACATTTTATTATAAGCTGTGGTGTTTCATTAAAGTTGCAGGCTGGGGTAGTGAAAATAAATGTGGTGGTGACAGATATCAAGAATAAGTAGCAGATTGAGTTGAAAATAAAACAACTGTGAACCTTTTTACTGACAAATTACAAAAGATTGCAAAATCTGATGAAGAAATCGCACACAAAATATGCAAATTGTAAATTAAAAATAGTTTCGCTGTAACTGCCATTCTTTTTACAAATAAAAATCAAATGCTTAATCTATGCAATGCATCACTTGGGCACGGCATGTAACGACTTACGTATTTGGATAGTTTTTTGTTCGATTTTCATCATTGTAGATTGGACAGGGTCTTTAAGTAAGTTTTTGTAAAAAAAAATATAGTTAATGCATCCGTGCGTTTCAGAGCAAGCCAGAGCGAGTCGCTAGTTCGGAAAAATAACATCCTCATCTTTGTAGCACAAGTTATTACCAGTCAATTTCAGTGTAAACTTTCTATAATATTCGACGTATCCTTTTGCCTCTAGAAATGAATATCCGGCTTCATATATTATATCCATGCAACAGACAGTAAGTCAATATCATGGACTGTACACACATCAGCTTGCTTCGGATTCATCTCGTCCTTTTCAAAATAACGTAGTTTCAAAGCTAACACGTTTTACCAGTTTATTCATCTGTGTTTATTCAGTGGCTCGGCTTTGAGTGGTCTCCTAGAACGTAGGTATGTGTGTAAGCAACCATTTTCTCGATTTATAATAGGACGTTAATTCATGTAAACGTGGCTTTAGGTGTTATTCGGCTGAATTATTTACTTTATGGATAAATTATTTTTAATTTTGGCAACTTTGTAATTAATAAGCCGTTGTTCCCGATTGCCTGTAGATCTCTAGATCTTTTATAGTCATTACTGTGGTCAGAAGTTTCAAAGTCTGACAACGAATGACACTAATAATTCTCTAATCAAGGGTTATCGTTGTGATCGTTACTGGGCTATGTATATCAGATAGGCAGTCGCTCCATGTGAAATACTGATATTCAGCTACACTTGGCTCGACTAGAAGTCGATCTCGACATAATTGGGCAAAGGCTAGACAGATGACGATAAGCAAGTTGGTAACAGAAAAATAATTATTGCAGTAGCAATGATGTTATTTGATCCAACAGAGATCGCAGTAGGTAAAGTTGTAGGGATGTTAGTTAGGTTCCATGATAAGGTTCGTTACAGATTTAATTTGGTTTTAATTCGAAGAAGTGAGTGATATTTGAATACGTTCAGAAACACGGAAAGATTTTTAATTTATTATGAGCTGTAATTTTTTATTTAAATGAGCTGTTAATTTTGAATGCGATATTTTAGCCGTGTTGCTTCCTTAAAGTTTGTGAAATTAATAGATATCTAATTATTCTGATGTCTGGGTATGACCTAACCATCATAATAATTTATACTTTACCGTTTTCTCATACTTTAACAACTTTTACAAACAAACTGTCCAAGTTTTCTTAAACTAGTCTTTAAAATTGCTTGACACACTTTCTATCAGAACAACCAATGTTGCGAACGACTAATTATACAAATTATTTACTTTAATTGTTTAAACACCAAGGTCCGTTATCTAAAAGAAGCTCAAAATTAATTTCCCGGCGGTGTGGCCCACGTCTCAAGCGTCACGTGCCCTAACAAAATTTTGTACCTACTGTAATGAGAATAATAAATTTCTGGACGAAATATAAATCATCCTAAGTATGAGAAAGAAAAATGGCGATGGCGCGGTGTGAAAATACTGGGCCATCGTGTTTATAACGCGCTTAGTGTGACAAAAAAGTAATTTTATTTACATAGGAATGTGTCGTGGGGTTGAATTTGAAATGTATTGCTGGGAGGGGTTGAAATTGAAATATGTGTGCATTTGGGGGTTAGTTAAACCGCAATTTGGTTATATGATTTTTTCCAGTACTCATGTAATGTCAATAATTATATTATTCGTCTCTCATGTAACAAATTGCGATTGAAAAAACACAAAAGCATTAAAATATTCTCAGCAAGTTTTTAGCAATTCTAATTTTTTCAATATATTTTTTATCTTCTATAAACAGTTCTTCGTTACAATGTTACCACTATTATAAATTAACAAAACGTTCAGAGAGTTCATATTAAAAATACTTCTGGTAAGTTTGTGAGGTGTTGAATAAAATGCTAGTGATGTACCCAAGTGACGTCTCTACTTTAAGTGTATCGCAACTAAAGTTGTGAGTTTTCTGAAAGTAAGCAACTTTGTCGTTCATCGGTTACTCGGGAGGAGATATTTGAACTCTGCTGTAGTAACTTTACGATGACTCGAAGAATAATACATCTAAAATTTTATTTTCAGATTTTATAAAAATTTTGACATTGACAAGTAATTTGCATTTTGTGCGACAGATTTGTGCCCCAGTTTTTCTATTCTAAGCAAAGACATTAAACTATATACGAGCAATAGACGGGATATCACGAAGAAAGTTGTGATCCAAAACTTTTTACCAATAGGTAAAAAGTCACTCAGTCTAGTAGTCGCGTTGCTATGCAACGCTAGATAGTGCTACTGACGCACGGCATCAACAATTTTGTATTGACAATTTTCCCAATACCTGTGTGTATGCTCTATAGGTTATTTTAAATCTCTTTGATTCTAAGTAAATATTTAATGTTTGATAATAATGTACTGGGCTACAACATTATTTTTAAACATATTTGAGTGATCGTGTGAACGATATTGATCTTTTTATTTTCTATTTAATCTACTTTAAAAAGTTTAATTATCAACCAGATTTTATACTTGCTACAATTTACCAAAGCACCTTGATTGATTAAAAAAATATATATTTTATAATCTGCCGGACGTGACCATAGACCGTCACAGATAATATTGAGTGAGGGTGGGGGCAAAGAAGAGGCCAATTCAATCAAGTAAAGTTTGCGATAGGCCATCTGAGATGGTGGTTATCTTTGCTTCAACTTTCAAAATTAATACAAATGCCTGAAATTCCACTAGAAGTCGAAAAGTTACGAAAATTGCACAGATTTTTCACATTACCAGATACCTATAAATGAAAACTGTGTTCTCACTAAATCTAAGATACTCTCATCGGAAAATAGGTTTTTCTCATTTATTTTATTGGAAATCATTTATCTAGTCGCATTGAAACAGCCAGTGCTTCATTTTAGAAAAATAAAAAAGGTTCTTTTGAAGGCTTAGGTCTGTTGAGGCCTTAATCCAATTTCCGTTCATTGCTAGTTACATTGGAGTACCGTTATCAATTTAGTCCAGGGTATTGGGGACAAATGAAGAATTCGGAGGCTTCTCGTGTGGAAAATACCCTTATTGTGTTACGTCTTGGGTACGTTGGGGGCGTGTTACCTATCACGCTGTTATCATATTAATGAGGGTGACGTGTCACATTTCGTATGATATTCCTCCATAACGTGTGGCAACAATGTGCCGTCTAATTCTTACTACATTTTCGTAGCTACGGTAATGCTTACTTTTGTTTGTTTCTGGAGACCTAGAATTGAGTTATTTACTTATACTATAAGAAGCGTTTCTATCACTTTGAAAATGAGTTACCAACTTGCTAGTAGATAATTTATTTTTTGTAGGAAACTTTTTTTGAAAATTTCAAACTAATACTTTCATTTATACATCTATACTTATTATAATAATATTTTTATAAAGAGGTCAAATTTATAACTTTATAAGTAACAATTATTGAACCCATTTATAAAATTCTTTTACCAGAAGAAAGCTACATTGTTCTTGAGTGCGTCCTACATAATTATTATTTTATTTTAAAATTGCACCTGTGTGAAACCAGGGCGGATCACTAGTCATAGAATAAAAAAGGTGTATGAGTAAATAGATGCAAATATTAATATATAATTACGGTACCTAAGCAAATTGGTAAACAACATATCAAATTAGTCCCAGGTCACGACGGAAAGGACCGTCAGACTTGTACTGACTAAAATCCACGGTGTCCTTCAATAGCCCTTTACGTTCCGGGGTTAGTCACTTACATTCACCGTTGGCACTGCAACGAAACACTGCACTGCACAGTAACAAAAAATAATTCAATACTTACACCCAAATATCACTCTGCAAGTCAGTTTATTCAAAGAATAGCGTCAGTATAACAAGGCAAATACAGCCAAGTTATTTTTTAAATTAAATTTTTCGCGTACATAAGTCTTCCTGAGTACTGGCGCAGCGGAAATCCTCACGGAATAGATTTGCTTGGGCTCTTCCTCTCAGGTCGCTTGCATGATACGCTGCTACGTTACAGCATTTAATATTTCAAGTTTTTTCACCGACTTCTTTGTAATTGGGATTCTTAATTTATAAGCACTTGTTTATTCCTTTATTTGAGTCGAGAATGTTATAACAGTTTGTAATGTTTATGCTACTCCAAAAAGATTTAAAAGAAACTATAGAGCGGGCATTGGGAAAATTGTCATACAAAATTGTTGATGCCGTGCGTCAGTAGCACAATCTAAGCGTTGCATAGCAACGCGACTACTAAACTGAGGGATTTTTTACCTATTGGTAAAAAGTTTTGGATCACAAATTTCTTCGTGATGTCCCGCGTCTATTGCTCGTATAATATATAGTTTAATGTCTTTGTGCTACTCAGATAATGCTGTTCATAACTAAAGAAAAAGCTTAGCTTTGGAAAAAAAAAGTAGTGTTTGCAAAAAGTTTGTTACTATTTTTTCTATTCAGCCAAACTGGCCTTTTTAGACCCCTTGATCATGACTATTTAGATATATTGGTCTAACACGTGTTATTTTGACGCAATATTCAAATATATTTATAAGACAACTGACAATTAGGTATGGGGAATAGAAGTAAAAATTGTGTTGCTCTGTAAAGAAAGTTTTATTTATACAAAATAATACATTAACACAACCAATACAAGTACACTAATAAACTAAAAGATTACTCTCCTGTAAAGAAACGACAATTAAAGTTTCTTCCTTTCCCCGTTTATAAAATATTTTTACAATTATTTTTAGAGTTCCGTAGTCAACAAGGAACCCTTATAGTTTCGCCATGTCCGTCCCTCCGTCCGTCCGTCCGTCCGTCTGTCCGCAGTTTAGCTCAGAGACGCACAGTACTAGAGAGCTGTAATTTGGTGTAAATATACGGATTTGTTGTGCCGAAAAAGTGGTAAAATAAAATCTCGTAAAATATTTTTTTTTAGGGTACCTCCTGTACACGTAAAGTGGCGATGTTTTTTTTTTCTCGCGTACCCCTTGGTGTGGGGTATCATTAAATAGGTCTTTAAAAAATATTGATAGTTTCCATTAACAATTTTTTGATAAAAAAATTAGTTTGTGAAATATTAAGCTTTAAACTGCAAAATTTTGCTCGACTCGAGTGTCCCCCCCCCTCTACCAGCTAAACGGTTATGTGTGAGGGTGTGAAAAAATTCACAATAGTAGTATACACATATATAACAAAATTTAAAAGAAAATTATCATAACTAAGTAGGCTTTACAACTTTACGAGTAATAGTCGACCAACTTATAAAATGTACTTGGATAACAATTTTCTTAAACAAAATGTATCGGAGAACATGCTCTTCAACTGCAAATGTAACTTTGTCAACTTTATTTTTACAGCTTTAATAGGTATGTTTATACGGTATGTTTTTTGGGGATAGGTAGGTTTTTATCGTCAACTATTTTTAACTAACTTCAAAAAAAGGAGGAGGTTGTAAATTCGTCGTAATCTTTTTTTTAATGTATTTTCCCCGATTTCTCAAAGACTCCTGGACCGATTTTGAAAATTCTTCTTATTTATATTAAATTCAGCGAATAAGTTTAGTTAGTTCGCATAAGTATTTTGATGGGCAACTACGGAACCCTACACTGCGCGTGGCCCGGCACGCACTTGGCTGGTTTTTTTTAATTCGTAGGTATGTTAAACATCTTCACAGACAAATTATAACACATAACACAAGGAGAAACCGATCAAAAAGGTTTCTTACATTATACGAGTATTTAAAATCGCATATCGTATAAACTTCGTTCTAACCAAAAACATAATTTTCGTGGTCCGTTTTATGAGTGCCTACATTTGAGAGCATTGTGAAAAAGATACTCTTTCCATTTATTTTGTGAAGATTTCGTGAGGCATTAAATTGGGTTTGCGGATGGCCGCAGATGTCTTCGGGAGTATCCGGGGATCCGGAAGCATATGGACGACCCGCGAGGATTTGAATAGGCTGAACCCGCCTTGCCTCTTTGCCCCTGGTAGCCCGCTTTATGCTCTCAAGACGTTTCTATCCTGGCATTATTTAAAATTGTTGCTTAGAAATATTTTTCGACGTTAGTTTTGTATGTTAGTAACTGTATGAAATCTTGCGATTTACCACTGATGTAATGTTAGTAAAACTTCTTTTTTCAGATTATTTATTTCATTTAACTAGATTTGGATCATGCAACAGGTTTGATAATGTTAGTGCGAAATGCTGAATGGAATTTTAAATGTTTGTATTTTTCATGTCAAGAAATTTTTTTATCTCTTGTCAATCAAAATCTATCGTTACATAATCCATAATAATAATTATATTATCGACGATTTGATTCGATTTGATTTAATATCCCGTCCTAATCCTACTAATACTCGTTTTATAAATGCGAAAGTTTGTGAGGATGTATGTATGTGTGTGTAGGTATGTTTGTTAATCTTTCACGCAAAAACCACTGTACGTATTTGAATAAAATTTGGTACTCATATAGTTTATAACCTGGATTACACATAGGATAAATTTTATCCCGATTTTATGTTCCCGTGGGATAATTTTATAGTTGTAGCGGGTGAAGCCGCTAGTCTCAATAATTCTGAAATAAAAAAGCGAAAGTTTGTTTGGATGAATGGATGTTTGTTCCTCTATCACGCAAAAACCACTGAATCGATTTGGTTGAAATTCGCTAGACATATAATTTAAAACCTGGAGTAACACAAAGGATAGTTTTTATCCCATTTTGTAGTATCCCACGGGGTAATTTTCGAGTTATAGCAGATGAAACCGTTGGCAAAAGCTAGTAATAATTTATACATAGCGATGTTAAAATATCAGTGTCAAACCCTTGCCGTGGTACCACGAAAACTTTTAAACGTCAATTTGAACCCTTGTCTAAAAAAATTTCAGATTATGACGTTGAAATAAGGTGCGTTATGCAATCACATTTTTTTTAGAGAAGTTTTCAACATATGTTAAAAATTTTGTAGAGGCTGTTGCTCTTTTTTTCGTAAAAGGCACATCTAAAGACTTAAACGTTCCACATGAATAACCTACTAGAAACCGAGTGAGGAGCCATGAATCAACTAGTTTAGTTGTAAAGGCAATCATAAAGCAGTTTCGTTCTAGCCGTAAACCGTAAGGGTAAGGAAATGACCCGCAGAATATGTGTTCGGCCGCCGTGAAACCCTCTTCTAGTTTTCATTATGGCATTAGGACTCGTTTTATTTGGAATACGTATTTCAAAGGTTTCGGCAGCTATATTTCGACGTCTATTTACGTTTTAGGGTAAACGTGAAATGAGAAATGTAGACGTGAAAGTTATAAACTATACGTTATGGAAATAAGAGTCTCTGCTCTAGGATATACGAGTTACTTCTTGTTTGAATAAAATAATAATCATTTTGTTTAGTGCACGCGTAATTGCTTCATATTATTTTTACGCTAACTCTCCCGAGTTGTTAAATTAAATAAGACAACGAGGAAGACGTACACCTGAAAAGTTCTTTTTTTTTTCTCTGAACAAGCTCAACAATAATATTTATTACGTGTTGTTTAAAACATAATAAATAGCCTCTTGACTTCCTGAAACTGACTTGTTGTTTACAGCCCTTGTTTTAATTTTTGTCCTTTTTAATTAATTGTTAACTCATTGTTGTAAAGAATGAACGAATTTATATGTTAATTAACAAAAAGATTAGTGATCACTAAAGCCCATAAGTACTTATAGTGCGAAGTTAGTCTATTTTTTTTAGTGTGGTAAAATCATCAAATGAGTCCTCCCACCCAGGGCAGGGCGGGAGGGACTGTCAGACTTGTACTGACTAAAATCCACGGTGTCCTTCATTAGCTCTTTACGTTCCAGGGTTACGGTAATGGAATAGGTACCGGTACCCCGGCAGGCTTTGGCCCTCTAGAGGGAGCCCTGTCATCTTGCAGACGCTCTTTGAGGCGCGTGTGGAACACAACGTGCCGTCGACCCAGGCATGGTCTATGGTCGGGCGGCGAGTTGCCCATTACTCGCCGTTCGATGCGAAATTAGTGTTATAACGTAAGGTAAAGTCACGCTTCACCGAATTCTTAGCATACAACTATGTTGTGATGCTCTTATCCTTAGCATAAGCTTGATTAAAGTCGTCTGTAGAAGAATATAACTCAACTACGTACAAATGGTTTATTTTTGGATCACGCGTAACTCAGCTAAGTTTGAGTTATACTAAATTCGCTCTATAAATTTAGGTCTTAGTGGTCCCCTTTGGGATGTAAAGTTAAAGTTTATGACAAGTATCCTTCAAATCAGTTTTTTAGTTTACCCGTAAAACTTCACAGACAGGCAAATCGACTTATCACTTCAAAAATGAAACCCATTTTGAAATACGTAGTAATGTGTTTAGGGTTAAACGTATTTAAAACATGGTTTTGTCAATCAATTAAAAACGGTATGATGTCTTAACTACATAGCTACAGACTAATTATTTTAATTTAGACAACAAGAAAAGAATCATTCTGTATATTACGATCAGTCTTTTTAACCTGTAGGTATTGGTACTAAATGAACCAGCCAGTATCCGCCAGGCAGTTCCACGTCAGTCAATGCCAAGCTACGGGTTTGGAAAAAAGTCGGGATTTTCCGCCAGTAACAAACGCCTCGGAAAGTCGGAATATCAGCAATCCCCGCTGTTATTACAATGTAAAATGCATTTTTATGAGCGGCACCCCATTGCTTTAGTTTTGAATGAAACATGAAAATGGCGTAAACTTGGAAAAACATATTTTGGGATGTTTAACTATCATTTATTTTTGCTTATATTATTTTTTAGAAAACGGCTTGTCTATGTAAAAAAATATCAACATCACGATACCAAAAATAATAGGTATTTTAGTTTCAACGTTCTAAATTGGATTTTGGAGATGTGGTGCTTTTCACAAGTAAGAGTATAGTCCCTACAGTAGGTGAAATTATGCTGTAGAAGGTGCTTCATTATCATTATGAGCCGGAAAACGTCCACTGCTGAATATAGGCCTCCCCCTTAGACCGTCACACTGAACGACAATTCGCCACTTGAACCCATCGGTTGCCCGCGACCCTCACGATGTCGTCGGTCCACCTGGCCCACTCGAGAACTTTTCTTCCCCATCGGTTGTCAAAAAACTAAAGGAAGGTCCTTAAAAATAAAGTATCACCCATTCTCTAAACTTGTAGAGATTAATGTTATTTTTTCAATTTTTATACGCCTTGTATTTAAAGAATACCCAAAACTTCGTGGGCCTTAGTTGATACCAATAATTACAGGGGTACACAACATTAACATGAACACAATCAAGCATCGTATATGTTACGAGATTTCAAAGATATTCATACAGCTATATTAGAAACAAGACATTCTCATAAGGGCTCTTAAATAAATACTAAAATCTATTGTACAAATAGTCGAAATAATACCTGCTACGATAGATATCGCCCAAAGACAGAATATCAAAACCCAAAACCAGACTACTCCACCTAAATATACCAAACTTCACTAAATCGGTATTAAACTATAGCAGTCACTTAACAATGATTTGAGTGGGGAAACAATGCGCGCCTGTCCCGGACATAAAGACGGGACTACGAGAGTCCCGGGCTCCGGACTCCGAGACTGCGAAATAGTTGCTTTGTGCTCCTATCGGTGATTTTAGAGTAAAGCGAGTTTCTAATACTTGCTGATCTGATTTATTGAGTGGCTACCGCTGTTTACTTATAAGACAGGAATGTTCTGTGGTTTCGTGTGTTAGTATTTGTTAAGGATCTTGGAGTGTGGTATGTTGGTACCTAGATGGAACCTATTATTAAGATTCAATGACACACGGTGAACAGTTAGGGAAGTTGTCCATTGCCATCGAAGCAATGAACGCGATACAGACGCTATACTGTCGTACGTCATACTATCGTTCACGTCATTACGATTCTACATTGAGACTATTTAGCAATACTGCATCGTTACAGAAGCATCACTACAATCGCACGATACAAATGCGACCAATGGTGGAAAATAATAGCGGTGCAGATACATGGTCGTATAAGGGCGATCACATACAGTTTTCCTGATCAGGAATCCTAGTCCGTTTTCTATCCGAACGCAGTGAATTATACAAATGTGTGTGCATGTTTTCTATGTGTTGAATGAAAGGATGAATGAAATGTGAACATTTCATTCATAATTTCGAATCCCGAACTGAAAAAAAAAAACTGATGTATAAGGCCGCCTTTATTTCTCGACATTTTATGCATCATTAAGAAAAGCACTAGTGGCCGCCCCCGCCACTGTTTCAAACTCGAACTGGCTAGTGAATTATCCAAGACCTTTCTTACATACAAACCTTTAAACATTCAGAAGTTATGCGCGTTCAGACAGACTTAAGCGGCTTTATTTTACTATGTAAAGATTATAATCCAATGAATAATAATCCTGCCCAATTTTTTATTAAAATTTTAATAGGTGCTTAGCAAAAACCCAACGTTCGTTGACAAAGAACTGAAAGCCTTACTAATCGTTATTAAACCCAACTTAATTTCAGTCTAAGGATCTTTGAAAACCTTCATAATTCATCTTATTAAATAAAGCGACATTTTAATAGTAAATTTAATTACTACCAGCATTCTCATTATAATGCCTTTGCAATCAATAACAAACACGATAAACATAATTGCAAATCGTTTACAATACCCAAGTTGACGCGTCCTAACTCAATTCAAATTGTTGTTTTCCAAACTAATTCAATTCGAACTACAAATGCTTTTATTTCGTCATTATTCTACGAAACATTTAGTCTAAATGAGACTGAACTGAAGCACTGTTGCCTCGAGAGAATAATTTGTTTGAACCACGAACAAAATATTCCTTTTGTGACTAACTAGCCCAACATTGTCCTGGGGCTGAATGCGGTGCGCAGCGGGTTGAATATAACAATATTTACATTATTATAAAACAAAGTCTGTACGCTTATAACTTCCAAATCATCATCATCATCATCAGCTGAAAGACGTCCACTGCTGTACATAGGCCTTCCCCTTACCGCCACGCCGAATGACTATTCGCCACTTGCATCCATCGGCTGCCCGCGACGTCGTCGGTCCACCTAGTGGGAGGCTTGCCTCGCTTGGCTAGGAAGCCACTCGAGAACTTGGCTTTCAAATAACTACACCAAATTGGATAAAACTTTAAGGTTATGTTTTTATTGTTTAGTCAAGGTTTGTATGTAAGAAAGTTTTCGAAAAATACACCCGTTATACCTAAAATTTGAACCCACGCAAAGCTGAGGCAGGACGCGGTCCTTCATTAAAGAGATTTTGTGCTCACATTGATGCATAAAATGGCGAAAAATAAGATCCTTTTGTCTCTGAATATTCTTGTAGGTTAATAATGTAAGGTTTCTTTTTATACTGAAACAATAAAAGGCGGTTCGAAGTCCTGCTGTTCTTGTTAATTAAATTAACACAGATGTCAAGAAAGCAATATGAATTTATATTGTTTTAGTAGATTGATGATTTAGATTTATGTATAGGTACCTAAAAAGTCTATTCATATTTATATGAATTTCATTAAAAGAAGTTATCAACCCCTTTCTATTTTATTCTATTTACGAGCTATTCGTATTTTCTAGCTCAATCTGGTTTCCAAAACCTTTCTTGTAAAAGAATTCTTGAGAACTTTTTTTTAATGCCTGTAAATAAGGGCGGTCACCCACGACGAATTTTTAGAGCGATAGAGTTGCACGATGCGTGAGCGATCGACAACACCAGATGGCCTAACCATGAAGTCTTAAAGTGTGAACGAGATGGCACTAGACAACTCGTATAGCTTTATCTGTCTCCCACAGTGGAACTACTTTCGCTTTAAGTGGTATGGCATGGTACTTTTAGCCGTTGGTCGCGTGATTGTAGCGATGCGCTTTGCATCTATATCCATTGGACTGCTGAGTGTGGGGTTGATCCCAGGGTATATCTATATTTACTCTTCCATTACCAATTTCTTGGTACGAGTTTGCAAGTATACCGTACTTTTTTTTTTTTTAGCTTGGTAAAATCATCAAATGAGTCCTCCCACCCCGGGCAGGGCGGGAGGGACTGTCAGACTTCTACTGACTAAAATCCACGGTGTCCTTCAATAGCCCTTTCTGTTCCGGGGTCACGGTAAGGAAATAATGCCGCGACCCCGGCAGGTAGGATACCGTATTTGGGCAAACATGTTTAGTTAGGTTCACAGTTAGATCTCTCTCGCCAGGCGTATCCGATTGCTGTTTTATTGGACTACGAGAGTACTGGAAGAGTCACCTGTGTTTGCGCACACACTTGTGCTGTCCAGTATCTGCGCTGTGATTGGCCGTGACCGGAAGACAGGCAAGAGGATTACTTATTCATTTGATAAAAATAATCTATTCTAATTTGTAATTCAAACTAGGAACCATGGTGGCTTACTATGAACTCTTAACGCGATCCCGTTTAGGCTGTGGGAAAGAGATGGCGCTAGACGAATTGTATAGTCCTGTCTTTTTCCTACAGTCTGAACTGGATTGCGTTAAGGAGCTCCTGTTAAGGCCTCTGTTCCTATACAATAGGCTAGTTGCCTAAAAAACTTTTTCAAAAAAAATGTAACCGCCTTCAAAAACAACCACAAAAAATTGTAAAATAATCTACAAAATAACTTTTCTTTTGGAAGTCGGTGCCTTTGTTTTTTTTCTTTTCATTGTCTTTTTAGCCACCGACTTCCGAAAAAAAAGTTATTTTGTAGATTATTTTACAATTTTTTGTGGTTGTTTTTGAAGGCGGTTACATTTTTTTTGAAAAAGTTTTTATTTTACTCTTTTTAGTTTAAATATTCAACCCGAATTCTTGTCAAGAACATTATTCTCTTACATGTGCACTATAATTTTGTAATCCTTCGCACCAGTACTTACATCACTCATGTACACATTAAGCTAATAAAATTCCATATCTCAAAAATTACTAAACCGATTTTGATGAAACTTGCAGTATTCTCTAAGTTAAATGATACCTAGTACAACAAAAAAAGAATTACTTAAATCGGACTTGTAGTTCCGGAGATATGCGAAAACAAAGTAAATCAATCGATGCCTACTCCTTACTGTTAAGGAGTTGTACCTTCCATCATCAGGTCATCCACCTGAGATGATGATTATCAGATGCAAATACTTGAACAGCTTTAGAAAATATATGAAAATGGTACTATGTGCCTATAAAATTTGAAGGTTGCCCTCGATTTCCCTAGGATCCCATCATCAGATCCTGACCTGGTGATCATGGGACCAATTGGAAAGTATACCCTTTCAAACAAAAGAAAAAAATTCCAAATCGGTCCAGGCGTCTTCGAGAAATCGGGGAACATACATAAAAAAAAAAAAAAGATTCCGACGAATTGAGAACCTCCTCCTTTTTTTGAAGTCGGTTAAAAAATGTAATTAGTCCGACTTTTAGATTATTCAAAAATAAGGGACACGTATTTTTTTATTTGTAAATTAGACCAAAAATGACAAAGATATAGCCTAATAAAGTTACGTGTGACGTCACAATGCGTGGCATTTTTCGCGCAGAGTGACGTCACAGGTAACTTAAATAGGCTATTATCTTTGTTTTTTTTTGTTTAATCGAAAAAAAAAAATACGTGTCCAATATTTTTTTATAATCTAAAGTACGGACTAAATAGAATGTAATTATTTTGACCCTGGAAACTACCCTATTATGGTTCTATAAGGAACCGTCCACTTCAATTACGCCCACTTATATTGATTAACGCCTACCATTCCCCGGCGTCCTAATTTTAAGAGCGCTATTAAGACCTACCTAATTTGATATTTATGTAAATATGACCTTTCAAAGTGTTCATTTTTAAGTACAGTGACGTCACATAATTTTGGCATTTATAAAATTTAGGTATTATGTTCCTTATGATATAGTAAAGCAAATAATTGCTGAGTAAAAGCAGCAGATATCTTATCTAACTAGCAGTAATTTGATTATTTAATTAGAAGTAACTTAGTGTAATGATTGTTTTTAACTTATTGTTGCTATGTCAGACTTTAAAATTCATATATGCGTCTAAAAAGACAAGGGCTACATTCGAATTATTCCCGTTGAATCCCACTTTTGGATCCCATTTTTTAGGTATTCCCGATGGATCCCATTTTTAATTCCCGTTGAATCCCACTTTTTGATAACATGAGTACATATCAGAAGAAAACTGTTACCGTTATTTTACTGATGTATTCTGAGTAACTAATTTATGAATTTTACAAAAAATAAAGTTACACAAGATCCGGCCACCATAGGCTTTCCATAGACCGGTCACCAGTGTGCGTAGAAAGATGGCAGAGACACATTCTGAGAATTTGTTTCAATCTTTACTTAAAAACTGATAGAATGTTATTAACCAGAAAAAGTACTAGGCTAGTATAAGATCAAGTTATGATTTGCAGTCTAGTGCCACGTGATACGCAGCGCGGGGGTAAGGCAACTCTAAATGGCCTGCCAAAGTACTAGGCTAGCATAAGCTCAAGGTGGTACCAGTGGTAAGTTTTTCAACGGGGTCAGCGAATTCATTTGAAAAGCGCTGTGATGCCACGTGAAAGGGGGGGGGGGGAGAATCACTCTAAATGCCTGCTGTGCTCTAAGATATGAGCCTCTTAAAACACTCCGTGGTCCGAGTCATTTTCCAGCCGATTCTGGACGGGGAGTCCGGGACCCGTCCGACCAAGGATAGGCCCGAGTCATGGCGCGTCGTGTTTCACGCTTTGCTCAAGAGAACTGATGGAGACTGGACCATAGGGCCATACGCCTAACACGACGCGGGCGAAACCGCAAGCAGAAGCTAGTTTTATGATAGCACTTTTGTGATTCAAAGTACTTCGCATTCCGATTTTTAAAAGTACATATGTGGGATCCAACGGGAATAGTTTTTGGGATTTAACGGGAATAAAACGTTTTTCTTTTCTTGTGGGATTCAACGGGAATACATTTTAATTTTTAGTGGGATCCAACAGGAAAAATATTCAAGTGGGATTCAAAAGTGGGATCCAGCGGGAATAATTCCTACATCAGACGATACACATGTACCTAATTTTTTGGTGGCGTTTATAACAGCCCCCTAGATAAGTCGCAATCGATAACGCTCGGTTCTCCCCAATAGATTTTCAACCTTATTCCTTCAAGTCTTTAGTTGAAAATCTATTTAGGATTTCTAAGCGTTAGCGACTGGAACGAACGACAACGCCATGAAATCTTCAATAGATTTTCAACTAAAGACTCGAAGGAATAAGGTTGAAAATCTATTGGGGAGAACCGAGCGTTAACGATTATCGTTTGCGACTTGTCTAGGGGGGCTGGTTCTTTTTACAAGAAACTTTAACAAGGATGTTTTCATCCTTAGTAGAGAATTTAGTGGGTAAGTAAGAAGCTAAGGCGTTTTGTTCCACGCGCGCCTAAAAGAGTGTCAGCATACGGGTACGGGCCCTTACAGCCTGCCGGGGTCGCGGGATTTGTCGAATTTACCTTGACCCTGGAAAGGGCTATTGAAAGACACCGTGGATTTAAGTCAATACGAGTCTGACAGTATACCGCCCTGCCTTGAGTGAAAAAAAAAATCAAAAATCATCAAATGAGTCCTTTATTTGATGATTTTACCACGATAAAAAAGGACATCTTGCCTTACACTTGTCATAGTAAGGTGACAATAATGTGTGTGACTGGTGTCAGGACGAAGCTTTGGGTACGGTTAACCGATACAAAATCTGATGCTGAACAGTATTCAGCCTATGCTGACTAAATTATCGGCTGAAACCATGCTGAGTTCACACGAAAGTGAAGCATTTTGACAGCTGCCTCAGCCTATGCTACTCAGCATTCGCCATTTTTCTTTTGGTGCTGCCCAGAAATTGTATCTTCTAACCATACCCTTTGTCTTTAATTCTAAGCACAAAACGTGTTTGAATTATTCCGCATGACAGTCTCAGAGGCTAAGTGTCACTTAAGACGTGTTTCTGTTGACGTAGGCACTTTGTTTTACTTCAGTTCCGCACTCTGGAAGACATGTTAAGAGTTAGTTAAGTACAGAAGGATTTGCTTTCATTCCACATTTACAAAAATGTCACCAGACGCTGCGTGACTTTTGTGCAGACTATACTCGTATTTAAAAGTAATGCCAAATCTAATTATTTCATCACCACTGCTCTCAAAACGGTGAACGGAAACATCATGAGGAAGCCGGTATCACACAACAAGCAACCCAGCAGTGGGAACATTATAGGCTGATGATGGCTTATACGAAAGCTTGATATTGATGGAATATGGTTTAAAGATACGAAAGGCTACTCAAAATACGAAAAACCCTAGAAGTAAGTATAGTATTTTGTTAAAAATGACAGTGAAGTTTTTGCCAACCCTATTATCATGTGGATTCACCACTATCAGGAGTTCGGTAAAAAACTAGACCGAATTCTCACTTTCCAAAGATTGTGTAGAAGCAAACCAAGTCTACAATGTCGTTTCGACTAGTTTCAGAGGGAAACCAGGCTAAATTCCGTTCCACTGTTTGACAAATCCTTAGACTGGATTTGCCAACCCTATTCAGAGAGGTAGCGGTATTGGAAAACTACGTTCTTTCAATACTTGTCGCGGCGTGTACTGATGTGCTACCAGTGCAGTATTAACAACGGATTATTGACTCTATTAAAGGGTGACCTTAAATCGTGGCCTAGTATTAAATTCAATAATGTTCCCGTTAAGAGAAAACAATCGGTGTGCTATCTTGGTTTAGTCTTGGAGAGGAATTTCACATTCATAGAACATATAAAAACGGTTGGTGAAAAAGCTAAAAATAACTTTTATGCCCTAACGAGAATATCTAAATCTACTTGGGGTTTGTCATTTTTAACCTTAAAAACTATTTATGGGGCTACTTACTTGGGCTGTGTGTGCTACGGGGCACCTGTTTGGGCCGATAGAGCCACCATAGGTGCGGCACGACGTAAATTGCTTCAAAGTCAGCGCTTGGCTTTGTTATTCTTAAGTAAAGCGTATAGGACCGTCAGTACTGAAGCTTTGCCGGTGCTTGCTGGTGTTCTACCAGTAGATCTTGAAGTTCAACGACGCGCTGCAATGTACTTTTCCGCACGGGAGACCACTGACGCTGATTTTCTACCGCACCGTGACCGTGATAAGATATCTCGATTATTCAAACCCCAGAGCGACGTCTGGGAGGATCTTATAACCGAATGGCAAAATAGGTGGGATAATTCTATCAAGGGACGGCACCTCTACCAGTTCTTTCCATCCGTTCGTGAGCGGTTGGCTAGGACGTGGCTGGAGGTGGATCACTGTGTTGCCCAATTTCTCACCGGACATGGTAACTTTAAAAGTAAATTGTTTTCCTTCAAGCTTGTTCCCTCGCCTTTTTGTCAATGTTCAACACCTGACTGTGAATATGAACAATCAGCACATCATATTCTTTGGGAGTGTATTCTTTGGCAAAACGAACGCAATATTATGTTGGATGCTGTTCAGACTACATCTGGAGTCATTTATTAAACGGACCTTGTCGAAACTCGAACAAACTTCCGTGCGTTCAAGCGTTTTTGCCATACCTATTATTGGAATCAAATATAGCAGCTCACAATTTAGGACCCATTAATATTAGTAATCATTTTTACCCGTGGTGCTAGGCAACTGGGCTTCTCCCAGTTGTAATGTCCCTTTGTGCCTATTGGCCTTGTTCTGTTCTGTCTCCTGCTTGCATGGAGGGAAGTGGAAACATATTTTTCCTACTCCTCCACTATTCTTTTCTGATTAATTTCGTGCAGGATCCAAGACAGGTAAATTCATTCTCCGGGACACGTCGAGACTTCATTGTCTCGGCGCTTTTCTGGTGGTTGCCACTGTTGATTCTGGCTTCAGGAGTTGCAGTGGTTTGGGAATAGTGTGGTGGGTTTGTCCAAACTAAAAAAAAAAAAAATGACTCTATTTATACTTACATAGAAGGTGAATTTGAAGAAAGAACAGAAAGTGAGAAGGTTGTTGTGGGAAATAAATGTTCTTCAAGTTAAATAATGCCAAAATGTGTGTCTGATACAGTATAAAAGATCAGTTAAAATAATCAACGATATAATTTATTTACATAATTAATTGTATAGAACAACACAGAAATATACCTAAATTAAACTAAACTATTACAAATCATCTAAAAATTCCTTCACATAGCTGGTAGTGTGCCTCAGAGACTGGAAGCATTGCTTCGATGTGGCTTAGCATTTGGCAATGCTAAGCCTCTGGCCAAAGTTAAATAATATAATATCCCATGGGATATGGTAAATTAATATTAAATTATTTATCTTCAACATTTTTATACATTTGTCAGAGCACTTTTTAGTAATATTATTATTTGAAGACATCACACGTCATTTATCATCACAGATCTATTTTTTAAATTTCTAAAATGAAAGTAAATGGTGTGGCAGGCTGTTCAATTTAAAAAGATCCATCTAGCTCAGCAAAAGTAAAAAAGAAAACGGATGCCAATTAAGATTATTCACGTAGTACCATTAGAATATTATCTTGCTTTCACAAAGCCATCAATTTCAATGCGCTTCTAAAATACATTTGAAAGATGAACTTGTCTCGAGGGTGTTGTTCTAAGAGCCAAGAGCTTCCAAAGTGAAAACTAAAATCGATTTGAAACTTTATATGCTGAAAGTGGCAGATAGAACAAACCTCCACTGACATAACATTCAGAAGGATGATACGGAATGAAGCTATTTCGTTTCATTGCTCTGAAACACCAAAGTAGACAAAAGGAGTGCCGCGTAAAGTCTAATACGTCTTTTGTTCTTGTAAATATTACGCGGTTTGTCGAATCGACCCCCAGATGCCCTAACTTTGGTACAATCGAGCGCAAAAGCTGTAACAAACGTTGATAATGTTGTCCGCGCTCGCTCAAGGGAATGCACGGAATAGGCCATTTGCTAGTACGCCGTCGACAACGTGACAATTTTCCCAAGAATGTACCCAATAATGGGAAATCACGGCGAGCCCCAACGTAGCGTATTGATTCCAGAATACGTGCCCAGCTTTATGTGAATGACCGTCGAGTTAATTTCTATTTTCGACGTCGAAAATGCTTTTTGAACGTGACAGTTGTGGTTACTGTGAGTTTACGACCCCGACAAAGCTCACGCCATTTTGAGTGGACCGTTTTAATAAATTATTATTTTATGATGCGGTTCTTGTTAAATGAAATGTTATTTTCTATAGAGTACACATCGGTGAAGCTAGTATTGGTCACAAAATTCGAGTCAAGGAGACCGCTATTCAAATATCTTTATCTACATTTTGGCAACCCTTGTTTGTGTTCTAGGAAATGCATGTTCTATATTCATGCTTCGCCGTGTGCTCTTTATAAAATTGAGAATTGAATTTCGTGTGACAAGATCGTGCCTCCTGAATTTTTCACAGTTTTCATAAAGAGGAGAAAAACAGGCTCATTTAACTGACGACGTATAAAAATGCCTACCTATTTTAGTGCCATCACCAGAATGAAATTTTCAGACGTCTCAAAGTGGTCGTAAGATTAGGTGAGACCACGATTTGTTTGATGTCGTGTCATTATAGATTTTATTACGAAGATTTCGAGACTTTAAGACCAGAACAGACGACCTAGAATAAAATTATGCGGCGCTTATAAAACTGCCTATCATTAAATTGCTGCGGTAAAGGTAGGGCTGCCGGATACTGCTGACTCTAGTATTTAATGTACTGAATTTTCAACTCAATATAGAATCTAATCCAACCAAATTTTTGATCGTAATATTTTTGAAGCAACCTTTTTAACTTGATTTCCTCCTTATAATTTCAGTTTCAATATTCTTAATTCAAAATTATCACGAGTTTCATCCAGCAACTGCACATTTGAGACAGGTGGCATTTTGGGAGTCTAATTTTTTTCGGGGCAAACATTTTTACTCTGCTAACCCTGACTGTAAGTAGATGCTGTATATGTGTGGGTAATGCGGGTGTATTTTAATTGAGGCACAATTATGTTTGGCGGTCTTTTGTACGTTGAAGCCGGAGCCGTGAAGTCACAGCGGCAGGACAATGGGGCGCAATGGCCCGCTTATCATTTCTCTAGCGGGTGCGGTGCCAGATTTTAAAAGTAATTACGAGCTCTGAAGACTTTATGAATGTTCTCCTTGTGAGTTTGCTTTATAACTTTAATTAAATGTGCCCCGGTTAACGGATGGTGCGGGTTATGAAGAAAATACTCTGAAAATAAAATATAGTACCTATAATAATCAGAGCAAAATCGGTACTAAAACTGCTTTACGATATTGAAGAAATGAAGAAACTTTTATGTATAGGTGGGTAGCCTACAAACTATTGACACGATAATTTAGCAATAAAGGTTCCTTAAACATAATAATTATGAAATTTTGTTTTCAACATAAATTCACGCACGTCTGCGACCAAAAAAATTGTTCATTTCCACAATTCTTCCAATCCCAAAGAACTGCCGAGGAAAATTAATATTGTTTCTGTTTTCTACGTTAAAAGGGGTTAGTAAGTAGGTCAAATTTCAATAACATGAGTGTTTCAGCTCTTTACTTAAGGCGCCACAGCAACTACCTTTACTGAATAATATATAGCCCCAGAGAGTACTAAGTCTCGCGACTTGATTGACCGACCGATGTGCCTTATATTGTAGAGTTTGAAAGGTATTTTGCATTATGGAAGATTGTCCTTTCAAAGTTGTAAGTTTTAAAGTCTCTGGTTGGCAATTAAGTCTGAGTCTTTGTCGGTGAATATGCTAAGTATTGTCTGCTCCAGTTTCTGAACTTAAATTGTCTCTACTTTTTGGTCAGTAGGTATTTATTATGTTAAAATATGTTTCAACGTTTTTAAGTAATAAACTAGTGGTTTTAATCAATGTTATGTTCAAGGAGAATGTCTAAATTATAAAGTTAATCTAAATAACGTGCAATGCAATCTAAACAGTTGTAACTAAATTACATCCAGAAGAAGAATAATATTATACTTTAAGCAAGGAGTATGAAAAATAAGGGAAATACATTACGAAAATGCTGAAAAGGGATGAAAGTTTTTATAGTAGGTACTTAGTTCTTAATTCTCTCATAAACATGTTGCTGAACTAACACACAGATAAAACATTAACGAACTACAGCACATACAACTTACAACATCATCTTGTAAGGAATTTCAAAGGAGATGAACAGGTAATAAAGGTATCACCACATTTCCCGGTGTAATGGCTGACTGCACACACATGTTAAGACATACAAATCACCCAGGAAAATATTGCGCTTCGGCATTCATCGAACGCGTCGTGAAAACGTTTAATATTGTAGAGCTTAACCGCAGAAGTAGTTGCAAATATTGTACAATGACTATTAACATATTTTTTTTTTATAAAATTAAGAGTGATTCCTAGTAAATCTTTTTTTTATGCTGCCCCACACTTAGAATTTGTCATATAATATTCCGGGTGCGTTTACAACCATGGAAACACACATAGAGAATCTATTTAGTGCCATTATCGACCTGCATATAAGTAGGAATGTATCACTAAAATGTGTGTCAGGACAAACACATGGTTTCTGTGGCACGACATTTGTGTTAATTTGGAAACATGAGCATTACCTACCGAAGCGCAAACCTTGTCTGGTATAACTTGCACAGTCCATATACCGTCGGAAATTTGAAAGAGCATGAGGGGGCTAAGTAGTTCCATTCCATTATCTCACGGCTGCAGTGTGGTAACGATGTTTGTGTAGTCACCATGTTTTACTATGAAACTGAGATTAGTTTGGATAATATTGTTATGGTGTAGAATAATCCTTTATTATTTACATGTTGACATAGGAAACCTATTATAACTTTATGTAAACATAATCTTCGAGAACATAAAAAAATAGTTTATCTCAATTGACCTTTAGTTCTTTTTTGTACAAAAAAGTAATGTAAATAAAAATACATATTTGTTGTCTTATCTTTATTTAGGTATATAATTATTATCTAAATGTTATGTTTAGCTTCTCTAAAGTGTCTCAACAATCAATAAGATACAAATAATTTATTTTAAAACCTAAAAAACTTTTTATTTCAACATAACTGAGTGACTACCTACAGTACCTATCTCAAAGTGAATGGAAGTAGTTTCCAGCCCACAAATATTTTACTTAGAATTTTGCTTTCGGTATTTTTTTACGCGTCATTTGACTTTGGGTTCGCAAAGGAAGTACATTAGGCATCGTTTCGTTGCCGAGAGCCTACTTTGTCAAATTGCCAGACGAGAAAATACTTTTACATCATATTAATGGTAACTATTTGTCTTTTTGTTTGTGCTTACTTGTTGAGATACATTTATATCTACCACCGATAATTTCTCGTATAATCTTGTCTAGATTTGTCAATATTTATGGCTTGGTTTACACTTTAAGCACCTTTGGTTATTTTCAGTAAAATTGTAAAATTAGCAAAAAATTAGGATATTACTTAATATTTTACTTGGCATTATTTTTATTCGAAAGTCACCATTTGCTATCTCTTGGGACTCATCATCATCTTCCTGCCCTTATCCCATTTTACTTGGGGTCGGCGCAACACGTTTTTTTCTTCCATTCTCCCCTATCACACGTCATAGTATCATCTACTCCTTTTTCTTTCATATCATTCCTTACACAATTTGCTATCTCTTGGGACTAGATATTCTAAATACCCCAATCCCTTTTTAACTTCATAAATGCGCAAGTGATTTTGTTTGTTCTGAATTTACGCTTAAATACCTCAACCGATTTCAATTTTGGTAGATTTAGATGGGACTCTTGAGATAGTAATAGGCTTTTTTTTCTAAAAATGAAGCGTGGAAATGTGAGGCGCGAGCGAACCCAGACAAAAATCTTGTTGTCTTACAAATTCCCGATTTATTTTGTTTCACAACTATGTTGAAGTAAATACTCGTAATCAGGACAAATCTGTAAAATGCTCGCCAAGATGGCTACCGTACCTTTCCTGCTGAACTTCCACGCTCACATTGTCTAAGATTCCAGATGAAAGATGTTGTTTTGTATTATTTAGCCGCCATTACGGGCTCGATAAGGATTTACTCCAGTATTGAATTGTTCCGTTTTGAAATCCCTCTGCGATGTACTTGTTTCGAAATCTAGAACATTTTCAAATACTACATATTTGGTATTTCTAATAAAGGCTAAGTCCCGTATTACAGAACGTCGCTCAATATTCAAGCATTACTTGAAATTAGATTAAAGCCATTTGATTGGTTGAAACTAATTTAAGTGATGCTTGAATCTTGATAGACGTTCTGCAATACGGGGCTTAGTCTAAAAGTTTAAGTATACAAAATAGTGCCATGATAAAATCATGGATAATTTTAAATGAAAAATATTTTAAAATAAAGCTAATATAAAGTTTGTGAGATAATTTAATGTGTGCAAGTGAGTGTTTTAAAATTAAATCTCATTTGGATGCGGGATTGCGTTTTCGTAATTTTAACTTTCATTACACGAGTGGCCAAAACTTGCTGGAATTTCGGTTTTATAAAACATGCAGTGGAAAAGTTAAATGCCTACTTGTAGAAGTAATTTATTTCGCTGGCATAGAGAAGCTTTACTATTTTCTGAAAATGTTCTGCAGTTTATACAAAAATATGCAGTCAGAATTGGATTGTTTCATAATTTGATGGTGATAAGTATATGACTCTGCCTGCATTAAAGTTTCTTTATTTTCTTTTATAATGTACTTACACAGTCATCCCACACTAAGAATTATTCATGTATAATACATAATAATACACAATAGTGACCGACCGAAATTTCGGTTTCGGTTTCGGTTTCGGCCGGTTTCGACCAAAAAATCTAGTTTCGGCTTTAGTTTCGGTTCCGGCCAAAATATAGCCGAAACTTTGCCGAAACCGAAACCTGACGAAACTCAAGTGTTCGTGCATTTTCGTGCGTTGTTCGGTAACATTCGTAGCCACACGTGCTTGAACGACGGCGGGGCCCGGCGCTGTTCGCCACCGTTCATTTAATCGTGTTTTGAGGTTATGTTTTCGTGTTTACTGCCAACTGCCAAGAGGAAGTCTTGTATATTCATGTAATAATAAAATATATTTAAACTTATCAATCGTCAAGGCAGGAAATATAGATTATGGCTCAGTAGAAGTTAAATAACATAGAAAAATAGCAATTTCTTAAAAACCTATTTTTCCCATATGTTTGCCGTATAACATTAATTTCCAGAATTTGATCCTTATTAGCAACACTATCGAATGGTATAATAATGTGTGTTTCTTTTTCCAAAATCTGCGGTTTCGATTCCTGACCAGGATTATTGATTTTTCTAAAATCCAATGATGCAGTTTCATTTTCGTCAAAATCGGTCTTCAGTCATCCTGTAATTCCTGTATAATTATACACTTTTTCTTAAGTGTTAATAAATGTAAAAAAAACATTAAATTTTAGAAAATAATCTAAATTTTAAATGTTTAATAAGTTTCGGTTTCGGTTTCGGCCGAAACTGAGAGCGAGGCCGAAAGTTCGGTTTCGGTTTCGGTTTCGGCTGAAAAATCAGTTTCGGTCGGACACTAATACACAATAATTGTGGGTGTGTTTACAAACAGAAAAACTCACACTCGCAATACCCAGACCCGGAACAACTACTTGCAGATCATACAATTATTTGCTCCGTGCGGGGATCGAACCTGCGACACGCTGCGCAGCAGTCGATCGCTCAGTCACTGCGCCAACCGTGCTATGATTATTACCGATTGCATTCATTACGAAATCGGCCACAAAATACTACACGCCAAATTCTGGAAATCAGACATAAAATCTCCTTGATGATTTGTCTTGCCTGTCTGTTCAACAGAAACGAGGTATTAAATGCCCAAGACCTTGTATCAACCACCATTTTTACCATTGTCATGGCATCAAAATATTATTGGCACACAGAGTACTGGAACGTCTCTGGAGTTCTCTTCATTAGCAGCATTTGTTCTACTCGTTAGCAACCTTGTGCGTTAGTTGCTGCACAACTGTGCCTACTCTCCACTGTCTGTTGTTATTACCTACTTTATACACAAATGAAAAAGGTTTCTCCTTTTTTGATTATAGCAAATAAATTGCAGATTAATCTATAAAAGAGGGACTTGTTAACCGCTATATTTTTTCAGCTTTGGTTATATCTGTTCCAAAAAAAAAAACCAGATAAGTGCAAGTCGGACTCGCGCATGAAGGGTTCTGTTTATGTATTACGAATGTGTCATGATTATGGATTTCTGCGAATTTTTTCTGTATTTTTATGTAATTTTCATTGAATCCTGTCTAAGCAAAGCAGCATTATCTGTAAGTTTTTCAGGATTATAGACTCAGCCACAGCTCAGCAGTTTCGGAGATAAGGGGGAGGGAATGGTCAATTTTCATCTATTTTATGAATGAATGGGCCAAAGGAATTGATATGTGTACCAAATGTCAACTAAATCGGTCAAGTAGGTTCCTCAGGAAATTGGTCTGACACATGTGAGTGGTCTCATTTGAGAGTCCCGATTTTTTATTCAAACGTACGGAACCGTGAAAAATGAAGTTATATTATCCACCAAATTAAACTATTAATTATGCGTGTATGTGATCGTGAACCACTTCCTCCATAGAGGAGGCAAATGTTTCCATAAAATAGAAGAATAAATAGTGAGAAAATTGCAGGCTGATTAGCCTACACAAATGCGAAGGAAAACACGGTAACAGTGAATTAAATTTGGTTCGGTTTTTGTTTAGTGAAATTGTGGTGCAGTATTTTGTTGAAGTGTTTTTGTGTCTTTGTTTCGTTGTTAATGTATTATTTGCAAACTGAAAAGCGGGGTATGGTTTTAGCATCGTATTTGATGCACATTTTGCGTCATTCGTTAGTATTTGAATGAATGTATTCTGCTTTTGTGTCTCATGTTGATGAATACATTTGATTGGCAATATTCATAAGACCAAAATGTTAATTTTAGTAATTTACTTTTGAATCCACAAAGTTTGTACAACTGATAATAAAATGAATGAAGAAGAACTCAGCTTTGAATGTTGGTTATCACTTCATATTTTCTCAATGAAATCCGCTAGTTCAGTGTGTCTTAAAATGCCATTCAGCAATATTCCAAATGATTCACTTCGTGTATTTCTAGCAGCGTCATTTTCTATTCAATCACACTCGTACGCATAGCATGAGCAAACATTCTAATACTTACACAAAAAGATTTCGACAGACTATCATATTGATAGACAAAACCTATGGATGACTAAAGAATAAAATATTTTTTGTACAACGTTTTAAACATGCGACAGGACGATAGAAATCGTACTACATTCTGAATATATTTTTTCTATTATTTCAACGACAATCCCGTTTCTCTGGTTTCTTTCTATGCATGCTTAAAATAGCCGGCCTCTTCAACTTATTCAACCCGTCTCACAATAGCCGCAATCACGAAGTCCTATCTGCGGCGTCACTATTATTGCTTCTCCTGTCTCCGCCAGCTGTCTCGTGTGACCGTTAATTTGTCCACTGAGCATCTAATGTCTCTAATGTGCCACATTTGGCTCACATCAAGCCGTTTGCTCGAACGCTAACACAACGGAATACCAGGGCCGTATTCCCAATTAAGCACTCTGGGTATGCGACTAGGGCCTCGCAATCATTGGAGGCCCCGAGTTACAAAAACAAACCTTTTCCAGGGGTCTTATCTTTTTTTTTAAATTTTCAACGCTCATAATAATCATCTTTATTTTCTATGTTAGTCAAAAGTTATGCACATTTTTGCACTAGTTGTTGTCCTATGGAAACGTAATAAACGAAATCCTGTATCGTATAAACTAATTCCGAGACAATTTTCATTAACATCCATTCAGCAGGATTGATCATGTGATTGAGTGACAAACATTCAAATATTATAATATTAGTTGAACAATCAAAAGAAAACCTAACGTGTGTATATTTAATTAGCGGGTTTTCGTATCCAACTTAGTCCTAAAGTGCACAGCTATGATTAATTATAAGTCGTCGTCAATGAGCTAGCTAATAAAAATATAATTTAATCTTAATACTTTTTTAACTTTATCGTCTAGACTCTAGGGAATATAGTTGAAGATCTTTAGATAATAATAGTACCCCAGGGCCTCTAATATTGGACGGGACCCAAAAAAAAGGGCCAAAGCCTGCCGGGGTTGCGGGACTGTTTCATTCAGGTTACCATAACCCTGGAACGTGGAGGCTATTATAAGATTTATTATCAAGGCAAAAAAAGGGCTTAACGTTGAGTATCTTTAGACTATAGTACCACAGGTTCCCCAATAGTTTAAAGCCGGCCCTGGTCAAGGCGCTCGCACGGATTGCGACGGAATTGCATACTTAGTATTTATTGTTCCTTTTCTGACCCTTAGGTGTTAAAGTTTTAGTTTAGTAGTGTATTGTTATTAGTTTTTGTTAAATTGCAGTTGTTGGGTTTATGGTGCTGTTAGTTTTAAGGTTTGAACTTAAAACATTTATGTCAATTAAACTTATGAGGACACTTCTGAATTGCTAATGTTTGTATTTCTTAACTGCATAACTCTAGGCAGGTCTAAGCACAATCAGCCTACAATTTTCCCACTGCTAACACGCTAGGACATATGCCTCGATCCAATTACTAGGAGTGGACTGTTTATTAATTTCGCGTTTTAAAATTAAAGATAAATGCTGCATTTATCCTTAAATTTGAAACGCGAAATTATTTTCTACGGTGCTCAATAATATTCGTAAAAACGTCCATCACCGCGATAGTTAACGGCATTTTCCGTAAGTGTGGCCCCAGAATTCCGTACATATGGATATCCTGAAAATATTATTTGGCAATTGCGTAGTTGCTGTTATATTGTGATTTTTTGTTTTGCAGTAAATGTCTCTTGACTGTGGTAACAAAAACTTGTAGATTATGTCATCAATAAACAGCAGATCACCCATGAGATTACATTTCAAATAAACCCCGACTTATAAGTGAGTTTCAAGTTACGCTAGTAAATAATGCTTCTCTTTAGTTCTGATCTTAAGAAATAAATGAAAATAATTATTTATGTTTGAGGTCTTTACCACTCTGAATAAGTCTGGGTAGTGAGTAAATGCCCCAATATTAATTTTGCTGCTCCTTGAATTATGTAGATTTAAAATGAACTGTTTCACAATTTAGTAGAAGGCTGAGTTATTGTTATAATACCTACCTACGTTATAATTTCAAAGATAACTTTCAGTGTAGGTTTAATGGCAGGCTTATTTTGATTGCATTTATGTGTTGTATAAATGGTTGGGTAATCAAACTGAATTATGATAAATACAACTTCTTACATTTTTATTGACAGAATAATCAAAACTTTTTGTACAGTCATCATCATCTTAATTCACTCTCAAAGGATTAAAGACACTCATCTCTCTGCTTGTTTGTGCCAATAAGCTCCAAATTCCTGTGTCACTTTCAAATCCAATTTATGCTGTGTGTGCGATGACAACATATCTTAACTTAGTGACCACATTATTTTTACACTACACTATATGCGCATCGCGCGCTGCGATCGATTTGATAGACCGCCACAGACGTCGCACTTAGCGTATATAACAGTAGTAATGTACACTCCATACTACATACTCCATGTGCATAAAAAACAACACTCAAGAAAAGTTACTCATTAAACAAATTAATGAGTACCAGTGGCGCAGGGCAGAAAATTTTGAAGGGGAACCCGGACCAAAACGTGAATTCTAGTAACTATAGCTTAGGGGTAACATTTAGCCTTTTATGTTTAAACATTCAACAACAATTTGGGGCACTAGAATTGTTATATCCGTAGCACCGGTTATAACATCGCCCATGTACTTACATAATAAGCTAAAAATTTTCATAAAATAAAAACTACTGAAACAAACCAAATTAATTTTAATGGGAACAAATGGCAGGTATCGAGGCATCGAATAATATAACCCATATAGGTGCAAAGTTCCCATCACCATAAATTAATTAAGTCCAAATACAAGATAGCTGTTATAAACCGTTCAGGAGTTCTCTGTAATATCTTCGTTTTCGTCATCAGACCCCTAATGACAATTGCAACCCGTCTAGGTGAAAAGTTCTCATCAATACAAATTAATGAAGCTCAAACACAAGGTAGCTGCTGTGAATCGTTGAGGAGTTCTCTCAACTGTCTCTCGGCTCCATCATCAAGATATTATACTCCAGACCTTTATTTGAAATACTTAATGAAAAAAACTTACAAACACACTAGTCGCCCGTAAGATTTTTGAAAGTTCCACTCGACTTCTCTAGTCTTCTATCATCAAACCCTGATTTTCTTAACATGGGACCACCTTTAAAATATCTACTTTCCAACAAAAAAAGAATCATCAAAATCGGTTCTTAAACGACAAAGTTATCCCGCGAACAAAAACATTGTAATAATTAATTTTCTGGATACTTCGTCCGTAATCCGTATCCAATGGATACGGTACGGACGAATTGAGTATTTGAGTAACCTCCTTGTCCACCTTTTCTGTAGTCGGTTATCCAATTATTTCAATCATAAATATCGAACATTGAACATTATTGGTAATCCTAACTCTGAAAAATTCTATGTTCACAAAACCTTATACTAATCGCCTACAGATCTTAACACCGCGATTCAAAAATGTGACGAAATTGCACAACGCCATCTAGTTGAAAACTTGTAACTAACGTACACTGTTTTGCAGTGAACATTACCAAACATTATCATTGAACTGAACGATCCATGTTTTTACTGCAATAACTACGCAAAACTTATCAATTTCAAAAATAATACAAAATCAAAAACAAATGGACAGTTGAAAACAATGGTATTCAAAACTATAAAAATATAAGCCGGCCAAAACTAATGTGAATCCAAATAAAACTATCTAAACAAATTACGAAGTCCAGTATCTTTCCATCTCGTTCTGGCGTAAGCATTTCATATCTCTGTCCTTATCATAAGCCGGAGACATTCGGCTTACCAGCGTCCTTAATTCAGCGGTGTTATGTAGCGTCAAGCTCACGATCGCTACTAGAGGAACTATGATCGGGATTCCTGATTTGCCGTGCGGCTTACAAACCTTTTCTGTTTTGCGGGAGTTGAAATTGTTTATTATTTCTTTGATTGTTACTTTTAGTTTTAGAGTGTTTTTCTTTGATTGTTATTTTTACAAGTAATGTAGCTTCGTAATTTTTTATTTTTTAATGATAAATGAAAATCATTGATACTTATATTGCTATATTTCGAAAGTAAAGCCGATAGGAATCGGCATGTTAGGTAGCTTCGCTGCTGATGAGTACATACCTCAGAATGATAAATACACCACATAAATCCACAGAATTTCAGCTTTCATTTACCAATATTTGAACATTATTAACTCCTCGTAGAGTACCGTATTCGTATCGTATGCACATAAGCGTAGAAAACACCCATAAAAATTTACACTTCGTGCCAACAATGAGGTGAATCTCAACATGTTAAAAGCAATTTAAAATTTTGTTTGTACAGCCTTACCATCTAATAAGCTCAAATATGTATTGACAGGCAATTTGTTTGGTACGTTTTTTTATTGTTAACTTGTTTTTATTTTTTGTTAAGTGACATTTATTTGAACTAACGTGTACATAATGTCATTTTCCCTTTCACTGCAATCGACTGTCGAACTGAAATACATAAAAATGCAAATAACGTTACGAATTCGCTGAAACATTGTTTTGATAATTCAACTATTTTACAGGTAACCAACTGAAACATAAATTCAGTTATTTGATTTCGAAACAATTGATGTTTTTATGGGAGTACAGTCAAGTACAAAGGTGGGAAACATAATAAATATTATTTTTTGTTATATCTGCATACGATTTTAGTGTTGCGTGTTATTGAAAAACAAACTGTCGGTTAGGTAAATATTACACAATTATACTTTTTAATGAATACTGCTAGTAAAAACTTATTATTTTAACAGCAATATTGAACGATAAAAGCTGTAGATTCTGTATGTTCCATACAGTTTGAACAGCGGTTCGTTCACCATTCTGCTCACTCACTCACTCGCAACGTTCACTCACCTAAAATGAATAGAAGAGGACATACCTGCTTTAGGTTTGTAAACTATCTCGTAAACTATGTTAAACAAATCCAAGCCATTGTGTTCGGGACAATAGTGGCCCTCAATTTAACCGAATCTATAACATCCACAATGGAATTAGCTGCATTGCTTTTGAAAACCTTATCGTCTGCTAATAGTCCTCTTAATAAATATATCAACCGTTAATTGGACCGAATTAATGGACAAGGCGACCGTTTTTTCTCCTTATTATCGAAATATTTAAGCTAAGACTTTCTAAAATCCATTCGTTAGAGATAAATTTTAAAAGCTTATCTGTCTGTCATAATATCGTTATCTGAGTCTTTAAAGCCTCAGTTCTAGAAAACGAAGATTTAGTTTGAAATGCCTTTAAAAAGGTCTGCTTGCTCTAATAAATAAAAGCCTGATTTTATGAAAATTATCCTATTTTAAAACTCAAAGATTACTTAATTTTATTTCGTTAATTTAGTACTTTGTTAAGAGCATTATAGTATTTTAAAAGGTTCTTTTATGAAAGAAAAAATCTCATAATTTACTCAAAAAAACTATTTTCTCACCAACTGTACCATTCGAAAACAAGTTCGTAAACTGTCGTTGAAGCAATTTAATATATTCAAACCTTTAGCAATAAAATTGAAAATGACAGAGGTACATTCCAACACAAAAGTTTAACTAAAAGCGTTTTCATTTTATGTCTCACATGCTCCGTTTTATATTTTACTACTCGGAAGTAAAAAGACTAATAAAAACTTGGATGTAGAAATTTTGATTTCTTTCTCCCGTAGTTCGGAAAAAGGAAATGATTTTTAGGAAATGATCTTAACGTCTACGTGGTTTTTATCGACTTCAAATACAATTCAAACCTAATAAATCGTATTTTATTACAAAAAAAGTATTTTCATTAAACCTAAAACTAGCTTTAAATGAATTTATAATTTTATTTGGACACCGCTAAACAATTTATACAAAAACAAAATAATAGTGCGGTTCTTATCAATCATAGTAGGTAATGTTCAAAGTTAGAAAGGTGAATTTAATAGTTTAACACGTTAAAACAAGAACTTTTTATGGTTACATAAATTGAAAAGGTTTTCTTGAAAGTTTTTTTTTTTTTAACAGTAACTGGAAAAACCGTTAATGATCGCGATGATGGACGTTTATAAGAACATTTACCATCTTAACACAAGAAAGATAAAAAAACCCGGCCAAGTGCGTGTCGGGCCACGCACAGTGTAGGGTTCCGTAGTTGCCCATCAAAATACTTATGCGAACTAACTAAACTGATTCGCTGAATTTAATTTTAAAAAGAAGAATTTTCAAAATCGGTCCAGGAGTCTTTGAGAAATCAGGGAAAATACATAAGAAAAAAGATTACGACGAATTTAAAACCTGCTCCTTTTTTTGAAGTTAGTTAAAATAGTTGACGATAAAAACCTACCTATCCCCAAAAAACATACCTATTAAAGCTGTAAAAATAAAGTTGACAAACTTACATTTGCAGTTGAAGGGCATGTTCTCCGATACATTTTGTTTAAGAAAACATATTTTCCAAGTACATTTTATAAGTTGGTCCACTATTACTCGTAAAGTTGTAAAGCCTACTTGGTCATGATAATTTTCTTTTAAACTTCGTTATATATACTACTATTGTGAATTTTTTCACACCCCCAAACATAACCGTTTAGTTGGTAGAGGGGGGGGGGGACACTCGAATCGAGCAAAATGTAGCACTTTAAAGCTTAATATTTCACAAACGATTTTTTCTATCAAAAAACTGTTAATGGAAACTATCATTATTTTTTAAAGGCCTATTTTATGATACCCCACACTAAGGGGTACGCGAGAAAAAAAAATCCTCACTTTACGTGTAAGTACAGGAGGTACCCTAAAAAAAATATTTTACGAGATTTTATTTTACCACTTTTTCGGCACAACAAATCCGTATATTTACACCAAATTACAGCTCTCTAGTACTGTGCGTCTCTGAGCTAAACTGCGGACAGACGGACGGACGGACGGACGGATGGACGGACGGACATGGCGAAACTATAAGGGTTCCTTGTTGACTACGGAACCCTAAAAATCTGTTGAACTAAAAAAAACTGTCAACGTCAAAACGACATTTCACGGTCGTTTTGCAGTTACTGTTTTTTAAACAAGCGTTTAACAGATGTTTATATTGAGTGGTAAGACGGCTAAAATCTGTTATCGTGATAGGTAATTAACGGAATTTCCCGTGACTGTGGCCCCTGCGTAACAGTTTTGCGTATACAAATAACAACTGAACAAAATTGTCCCGTCAGTAACAAAACAAAATTCGAATATAAAAACAAAAGACAACAGCAAATAATATATACTTCCTCGTCCCCTATAATCTTACGCCATTTGCTCAGAAAACTAAAGTGGAGGACACACCGTTGACACGACTATAACAGAGCTGTCGAATGCACACAGCATTTTAATCTTTAAGGGCCATGTATCAGTTCTGACAAGGGTCCTGTTTTGTAGTCGAGCGCCGTGCTGTCGTCCGGCAGTTAACCGACCTCTCTAACGCCGGACGAAGCCGGACATGATCTGCTGATGTATCACCTCCTTAAAAGACTAATATGATTATGCCTTTTATATTTAAAATGATGGCGTGACGCGGCAGATTTTGGTAATAGGGATATTTTCCTGTGTAGCTTTTTGTAACTGATGATAATGTATTTTACTGCAAGTAAGCCGTGACATTTTTACTTATAGCTGGTCATTTGTTTTTGGAGGCAAACCTTCCAAAAGCGTTCTACTGTTGGAGATATGGGATTTTTGTCTCTCCAGAACAACCCGATGGTCACCATCAGCATATGAATTAATCTCAGCTTTAATCTCTGGATCCTTAAGGTGGTCTAGCAAAGATCGGAGTTTCAATACAATAAGAGACCAGGTCTAAAATTGGTTTATTAAATAACAGCCACGTGTTTATTACTTATCATAAATAAACAAATAATGTTTTATAAGGTTGTCTGTCCATCTTGTCGGTGGTCGTCCTACGCTGCGCTTGCTAGTCCGTGGTCTCCACTCTGGCACTTTTCGACCCCATCGGCCGTCTGCTCTGCGAGCAATATAGCTTGCCCATTTTCACTTTAGTTCGTCTACGGACCTCCTCATTTCGGATTCGATCACTTAGAGAAACACCGAGCATAACCCTCTCCATAGCTCGTTTAGCGACTTTGAGCTTTGAGATGAGGCCGACAAAGACAGAAATAACAAGCTGTTATCATCTGCTGGTGTCATAAGACTCTTTAATGTTCGCTCCAACATTAAGAAGCAAATAAAATCGTTTAGAGCAGCCATAAGCGCGAACATCTCCCTCAAAAGTTTAACGAAACGATAAACAAGTTTAAAATCACTAACAACAATTCCAAGAACTACAATGGCCATAATACTCCACCCAACTAATCGTGTGATGTTCCCCTAAGGACTGTTAAGGGCATATTGCTCACATATGCAATTACCAGTTGAACGTTCTCTGTTTATTCGCGAAGCAGTGACTTGGTCGTTTATGGCCACAATAAAATGGCCGACCGTAAAACTTTAGGTTTACGCCGTTTGCTTTGGTGCTTTACAAGATGTACTATCGTAATGAGGCTGGTTGTGCAGTTAAGGATTAAAAAGATGGCTAGACTTTTTTTTGGAAAAGGAAGAAAAGATTTGTTGAAAATCGAAACTTTACCAAAAACACAATGATTAACTAGTTTGGAAGAAGGCAATTATTCCCCAAAATTTGATAATTATCGTCAACATTCAAAGCATTCAACTAAAAAAATACAAAATGTAATTACGAGTATTTTTGAGAAAACAAATTGTTGCTTTGTAATTGCAGATCAACACGAATAAGATACAATGAAATGATTCCAATTTCGTTGTATTCAAGCCGAATTACTGTTATCTTCAATCTTTTTACATTATAGCTGGACTACACACCGAAAACCGAACAAAGGCTTTCGAACAACATCCTATTATAAAGTCGCCTTTACCAAAGAAATTCCACACAATACCAACAAAACCTGCTCTTAGGTAAACATCTAAAACAAATAAGCGATAACACAGAGAAAGAAACAAATGCTTACATATAACGAAATTGAATTTCATTGAAAAGATCCGGACAAAGATTTTGCAGATTCCCTGAGGTTGGATTTAGAGAAATACTTAAAGTGGCTTACAGTCCGCGATTGCGTGCGATAGGCAAATCCCACGTTCGTCTTCAGAACCAATGATATTTAAACTATAGATACGTTGTCCGCACTCTAAAATGGCAAAAAAAAATCAAGCCAATTGGCTTGCGTTGCGTTGATATTGCGCTTAGTTGCGTCTCCCTCGCGCCGTACGGTGTCATATTTTCTTTCTCTTTCTTCACGCGTATAAGTAGGTTCTAGTATTGTCGCCGTTTTTAAGCGCCGCGATGTTCGTTCATGACGTGTCTATATTTAATATGTCATTGTTCAGAACAATATAAAATGGCCTTAAATACGGACTTGGAGGGTGCGGCTGTATACTTGAGAGTCGCGATTGGAGCACTTGTGTACTTGGTACTACCTTTTTTTTCTTGATGAATCGTGGTCCGTTTTTATTGAATTGGAAAAATCTTTATTAAGTTTGTGCTGGCCACGTAATTATGTCAGATACCATACAATTGCTGGGCAAAACGTACATCAGAATGGGTGCCAAAAGGGAGAACTCTACATCATGGCAGGCCCAAGCGAAGAGGGCGAGATGACTAGGACAGCTTTATGAAGGATTGGACCACAGTCGCAGAAACCCGTAAGAAGTGGAAAGAGTGGAGGAAGGCCTTTGCCCAGCAGTGGGACACTATGGGCTGATATAATAATCATAAGGATTCAGAGATTTCAGCACCGTCGTCCATCTCCTCTAAATGGATGACGGTGCTGAAATCTGTCCAGAAAGAGGTGGTCGGACGAGCTAGATACGTACCATGGGAAGGTGTTCGAAGAGTTACAAAAGGAATGCACCTGGGATTGATTTAGCGAGGACTTTGTCTAGCATAGGTACCTACTCGTAACATAGTACAGTTAATAATTTCGATTGGAATTTATGTCAATTGTTATTTAGTTCTCTTTCTAAATTTCGTCTCGTCTCTTTACCAACAAAGAGACGGTTCATCCGAGTTTTTTAGTAGCCTTGGGGCTAACAGAAAACTTTATGTTGTACTCGCAATAAGGTTTTATTTTGATTGGCATCTGAAATTAAACTCATAAAAAACACTAAAATCGTGCTTTTCATTTCTAAAACATATCCTTTAGATTGACATCCGTTGAGTCTAATTTACATAGCCTGTAGGTTTCAGCAATCTGCGTTTCTGTACTCACGAATAAAATTTTGTCTATATTTATTAAAAAAACAACGTTTTCTTTTAAGTATGTTACTATTTAACTTTTATTATGTTTACATTCATTATTTATTTACGTCTGGTAAATGAAGGCATCAGCTATGTTAAGTTACTATCTCTTTTTATTTTAAGTGGATTTGATTTCTAATGATGTTTTTTTATTTTTAATGAAGCCTCATCATCATCATCAGCATGTATTTGTCCACTGCTGGACATAGACCTCTCCCAATAACCACATGATTTAATGAAGTGGGGGTATCAAATTCGGTGGCGTATTTAAAAACGCACCGCGACTCGGTCTCATCGCAGCGCGTGGTCGCCCAGTGTGGATATAATTCCGATAAATTGTTAGCCCCTGCGTACTACACTATGTGACGCTAATCTCCGATACCTTACGACTTTTGTAACCAAGTGAACACCGCAATACGAATGCATAGAGTTTCGTACACATGCACGCGTCAATGGATACCAAAGTCGTAATGTATTGGAGACCTTGCGTCGCATAGTGTATGATGGGGCTTAGATTAAAACCATCAAAGGCGTTAGTCCATCTCCAAGGTAAAGCTAAGTGGATGTGTGATATGGCTCCCTGAGTGAGAGTGTCCTCAGTGCCTCAGAAGAACATAGCAGATAAAACGCACGGTTGTTTATAAAATCTGCATCCTAATGATTTGGTGACTCCTTCTCCGTCTGTTCAATCTAGACAGCGTGGTCATGATCAGCATATCACAGTGAGACATTGTGACACTATTCACCTCACAATGCAACACCTTTCTTCCCTGGTGACTGTTACTCGTGTGATCTCATAGATTGGACCACTGCAGACTTGATTTGGTATTCCACCGTAAATAAATAGGCATAATAGAAAGTCCAATTTAATGAAATCCAGGGTTTGACCTGTGAACAATACGACTATTCAAATAGAGTTGTGAAATATTATAGCTCTTAAGGAATTATAGCGCTTAGAACTGCCATTTGCTAGACCGAGACAGAAAGCATAATGCAATCGCACGCGGCGGAATTCTCGAGCCGGCCGCGTGCGGCCGTCTCGGTCTAGCAAATGGCAGTTCTAAGTGAAAGAAAGAGAAAGGGCGACGGAAAAAGCCAATTCCGCGTCGATAGATGTGGGAGCACCCTAATATCACTAAGCAAAAGGCTTAACTCGGAACCAATCCATTCAAAATATGATTTAATTTCCCCAACAATGGTTCTAATCACTTAGGAAATCTATAAATCTGGACTAAATTGCATCGAGTATTCATTTGAATGTATTATCTATTTGAATTGGACTGTTTCCAACGAACCCGCTCTGAGGACCGGAGAGCCTTATTTAATGCTTAATGCTTATGTATTCAAGGTTTTGTTTACGTTGCCTCTAAGTTCTAGGTAAAAAGAACGTTTACGTGTGGTCATAAAACGTTTTTTTATGTGTCCCTAGTTGGCCACAGTTTTAAGTTTGTTTTTTTCGTGTTTGCTGTGGCTTGTGGGTAGATGTTTTATTTTCTTCGTTTTATAACAAAATATGTTCCAAGTTTTAGACATTGACAAGTTATTGTTGTAATAAATGTAATTACAATAATTATGTCAAATTATAATTTTAGAATAAAAATGATTTTAAGTTTTTGTTTGTTCATTTTTAAAACGTATGAGGTAAGCACTAAGCAGTGTCTGAGGACAGACAAGAGAGCAGGAAGGCCGAAAATGTGGGAAATGGAACGTAAGAGTGTACGAAAGGGATGGATATATGAGAGAGCGAGAGCGAAGTATGAATGAGCTTAGAGACTTTTGACTGATAATGTCAACGTAATCACAAATTAACATTTCAAAACACTGAAAATGTTTTAACACACAACACACACACAGTTTAAATTTTAATAAACGAGTCATAACACTTAAAAACATTACCATTTAACATTTGTAATTAAATTTAAAACAGCGCCACTGCAATAGTCATAAAAATAAAAAGACGTGAGCGGTTCAAATTACAACGGAGAAATTTTCTTGTTCGCTCACATTAAAATTCTTTCCACATGAGACGGTACTGTAAAATGGCACCTAAATTCCTTAATGTTTTACAGGAATTCTGAAAATAATTAAAAGAGTTATGAAGGCCATTAATCGTTGTAATAATACCAGTCACACGTGAGTCAAAATTAATTACTTTACAATTTTCAGAAATATTTTCTGTTTGAGTATAAAAGTTGATCCTAAGGCCTTGTTTAGTCGTGAACTTGTTCTATTACATTGTTGGTCTTTGGGGTCTTTAAGGCTTGGAAAATAACTGAATAAAGTTTATCGTTTTCATGTAAAGTTGAAGAATATAATTTTGAATTGTATCTAATGGAACATGTATTAACGTTTGAATAATTAATTACCAATTATTTAAGGTTAGCTTCACCGTTTTGTCTAAACTATGATACGTACACTAAGGATGGTTTATGTTTTTATTTTTTAGAAATGTTCCTGATTTTTTGCATGCCCTCTAAACCCAATATCTTTAAGTTGTTTTAGTTAAATTAGTTCTCTAGTGGCTAGCTAAGAGCCATTTAAACATTATAATATATAATTATCAATCACGTTTCTATAAGTCACGAAAGTTGATCAATAGTTAACGTAATTGTTCACCTTACTTACGTAAAAGCACCTGTGTCATGTGCCTTTATGAACTTTAAAATGTTGTTGTAATGTGTTTTGATGAGCATTTGATTAAGTGTTTTGATGTCAGCATAAGTGGAGTGTAAACTTTAATTACCTATTGAAGAGAATAATTTTAGTAAATGTGGTTGGTTTAGATGATTGTTTGAACTTTGATATGAAGTTGTGGGTTATGAGGGTCTATAATAATATTATGCATTTAAAGTAAACATTTTGTGAACCATGTATACTGGGTGATCGGTAATTGGTTGCAATTAATTTGCATTGTTCAGACAGATGGCTTATTCGCAACAATTTTAAGTATTCTTTAACAAGATGCAGCTTTTCTATGTGAGAGCTGATGGAGCGATTTTTTTGATAATTTTTATATTTAAATTATACTTGATATTACCGCAACTTTCAAAAGTATTTTGAGAAATAAACCCTTTTAATATTTTTAGTTCCCTCTGACAACAGAGAAACATTGTTTTGATATTCAAAATAAAAGTTTTAAATAGCAAATTTTGCACAGCCAGTGTACCGAGCTATTCTTTCTGTTGTTTTTAATTATCATTAGCGCCGAAAATAGTACTAACTACCTACAAAAACCTTATTTTCTTTTCTATTATTAGACTCAACCTGTATCTGGATTTCATTTCCGAGCTTTGTTCCCTTTCCAAATTCAAATTATTAGAAAGTACTATTCTCTGAAGGTACTTTAACAGCTTTATTTCATTTTGTTTCTTGCTTTGACAACATCATGTCTGAGTTATTTTAAAAACGAGAAATTTTGTTTGCCCAAAATACTTACTTTTTGAGCAATTATGAAAAAGATGGTAGAATAAGTATTTTAAGACAGTTTATTAGATTTTAATAGTGTCGAGTTTTTTTTGCAAAATATTTCAAGATTCCTTTAAGATTATCAATAAACATTAATCAGCTTTAAGAGTTTCCTCTTAGTCAAGGTTAACTAACGTTACATTTTCAGTTTAAGTATTTCTTTCATTTTTTGACCGCGTTTTCGCCCTTCTATTTTCCCTCCCTGCAAGTCGACGCTAAAAGAATATTTCTGATTCCGCGAAACTTTGCATAGTTTACGGAATCAAACAAGAACAACATAATATTATGCGGCTAACCCTTAAAAAAGTTAAACAGTCTTCTAAAAAAAAAACAAAAAAACTTGAAAGAGAAGTTCAGTAGAGAGAGAATCAGTAGCAAAACAGTCAAGAAAATAAGAAACAAAGTCTCCGGGTTCCGATACAGAAGTTCTTTTTCACTTAATAAGTGTGTTTTTTTTGTACAAATTATGAAATAATACGATCAGGTAAAAGTTTACCTACCAGTCTAACGCATCTAAAAACATTGCCTTTTCACACCAAAATAATGGGCAACGTGTACCTAGTTGCTAGCACAATTGGCGATGGCACCTCTACCGTACTTCTTTTTAGTGAATTTACATTTATATTAGCCAAGTTTACTTGCCAACGTGCTGCATGTGGAACTAACAGCCACGCGCTACCATTTTCCACTCCTTGCACTCTAATCGAAGGTAGGTAGGTACTACGCGTCTACGTTACGAACAAAATCTGTAACGGCGCCATATTGTGACGTCATGCATGCTTATCTAACAATAGGGTAGTTTACTGCATAAAGGAGCAGTGGTGGACCAGTGGTATCGGTCCCGACTTACGAATTATAGGTCGTGGCTTCGAACCCCGCCAGGCGCAATTACTTTGTGTAAATTATTTCATCACGACTGCTTTCAAAACGGTGAAGGAAAACATCGTGAGGAAACCGGCATGTCCTAGAACCAAAAATTTGAAGACATGTGACATCTTACAAAACGCACTGGGCCCGCATGGTGGATTATGGCCCTCCCCCTCTCAGAGAGGAGGCCTGTGTCTAAGCAGCATAAATAAATTGAAAAACTGATTAGTCCGTCAGTATAATTAGTGTATTGAAAAATAAATAATGGACCAAAATGAAACGCTTAGAAATTCGGGAGTGGTCGCTTGTGACGTCATAACCTCTGCGTCTGTAAAATCATACCAACCGGTTGACGTTTTGTGATTTTTCAAAACGTTGTATCTTCTTCAATTTTAGTTTACGTAACAAAAAAAAAATTATGGTCAAATATTTTTTAATAATCTATCCTTTTAATTAAACTTTTGAGTAAAATATTTAATTGGGTGCAATTAAGTTAACTTAAGTAAGAATAACATTTACAAGGTTAATTATCCTGTTATAAATGTAGTAAATTAATATTAAGCCGGCCATATTCGTACCAGTATACTTGTGCAAATCTAGACTTGCACAAACACAGGACAGTGACAATGTTAGTTAGTGCAAGTATATTCACACATTGCGCACGTCTGGATTTGCGTGAGTGTACTGTAACGTGTGGGGCAATAATAAAAGAGTATTTTTTGCTAAACGTTATTTTCAAGTGACAGTTGACAGGTGCAGGTTTTTTTTTACTGTCTATTCTTTTATCAGTTGCATTGAATGAACATTTCGCTTTTTGAGACTCAATGACATAACACAAAAAATACAGGCGGGCGTTTTTTAAACTTCAAGTATTGTGATTACCTCTACTAATATTTTTTGCATACGTAGATAACGTTTATAAAAGATAAATCTTTTGTACAAGGTGTTTCAATTCTTTATTTATTATATCTACTTTTATTAATTAAATGCAAATATAATAACCGGTTCTCCATTGTGTGACCTAACTTTTTTATACATAATCTAATGTGACATTTTTTTTTGTCCTAATCATCATTTGTCCGAATGATAACTTGCCCAAACTTAATACCACATAATTTCAAATGCCATAACATTGAAATTCCTAAATATATATAGTCCTAAATTCGTTTGCCATAAATATAACAATCAATTATATACAAAATACATAAAACCGATTGCCATAAAATACATAAGTCCTAGGTTAAGTTAAGTTTGTTTTATTCCTGATTACCACCCAATAAGGAATATCGACGGAGCCCCGCTCCGCAGGGCTCCTATTTCTGCGTGCAAGGTTTAAAGTAACCTAACACTTCGAACTTCGAACCTAACCTGTCCGTGTCGGGGTGCCCACAAGTCCCGAGCTCGCTTCGCTCGCTCTTGGATCCCAAGATGAATGAAATATCAGTTTTACTATACCTAATTGAACATTCGGAATAATACACATTATGTAGTACAATGATTAGGACAATTATGACTTTATTTCATACAAAATTAGGAGATTCAATTATTTATGATACTCGATATTATACCAGAACAGCTTTAGAAGTGAAGATAATTATGTAAAACAATATTTAGAACTTTTGATCATTATGGTTACTGAATTTTATATCAAACGTGTTAGTACTTGTTCACGTTGGAACGCGCGGGCGCGGTGGCGGGTGCGGTCGCGAAGACGTGGCGGGTTCGTGTTCACATTGGCCGCCAGGCGTTTGCGCGGGTGAGATTCTAGCGACAAGTTCAAACTGGTTGAACTTACCTGACGTCGCGAGTGAATCGCGCGCTCCGCCGCTAGTTCGACGTGAACACACACAAACATCTCACGCGTTTGATATTGACGCGAGCGGCTCGCGCGCGCCAGTCGCTAGCTTGCCCGCTACTTACACCGCACGTGCGTTTCGTACGTGAACACTTGGATATTACGTCATATGTTTGATATTTCTTGACCGCGCCCGCCACCGCGCTCGCGAGTCAACGTGAACAAGTACTTATGGATAATGATTTTCGGACAAACAGTTTTAGGTGACGAAAAGGGATACCATAATAACCATTAACATAATCAAAATGAGTTAAGTATGTCATCCTAGTCGGAAATTAACGATTTCGCGAAGAAATATAATAATTAAAAACGAAAACATAAAATATTTCACGAACTCCGTAAGTATCGTATGATGCGGCAAGGAAACATAATATTTTGATTAACAATTTCTAAGAGATTGATTTACATTATTACCTGTAAACGAATACTTCAAAGAAAAGAATGAGAAAAATAAATTGAGCTCGATGAGACGATCATTTCGTTTTAAGTAGTCAAGTTTCTTTCGTTTTCTTGATAGATGTTACATAGCTTTTGTTCGCGGCTTTGCCTGCCTGGATTTGGGTAACTATCCTATATAATAAATAAATATAATATGTGTGCTCGATTTCATCTAAATTCGTTGAGTAGTTTTTACGTGAAAGAGTTATAAAAATATCTCTCTCTCTCTTTTTCCCCGAAAACACATGAAACGAAACGAATTATGAAAATCGGTTTAGAAGGTTTTCGTGATTTCTAAACCAGAAAAAATATTCCTCTTTATAGCATTAATATTTATGTAAAGTGTAGTATTTCAAAATTCTGAGAAACGCCACTGCTTAAGGAGTTCCCAGTGAAACATTTCTAGTTTATTTGGAATATTATTTTCTTATTGAAGATTTACTGAAACGTTACAAGTATAAGCCGAAGAACGTTTTTATGTACATACCTATGAAAAAACATCAAAATTTTTATAAGTTACATTTAAGAACCTTAAAAAATACTCATTTTATTAAACTAACGGAATTCCTAGTAATTTCTCTTCGCAAGGAGCGCATACAGTGAATAAATACTTTACATGAACATGCAACTGTTCGAAAGAAAAAATATTATATTTACTGAAATTGTGACCTTCTGATTCAGTACATCAGGCTCCTTACCAAAGAAACCATAGACCGTCGCAGGCATGTTCGACAAACTCGCAGTTTTCATTTTTAACGTCCGTTCAATTCCATCTTTACCAGGAGACAATAAAATTGAAATAAAAAATTCGACCTTTTAGACCATGACTGCGATAGCTTAGCGGTAAGCGTCAGGAATACAAATAATAAAAAAGTTGTAAGTTCAAGTCCTACTCGCAATCATAATTTCTCTTTTTACAAAAAAAACATTTTACTAGAAAATCTTCCTACCATTCAGGTGACATCAATTCTAACACTTTTCGTACAAGATAAAGATATTTCTGTCCAGTACCAGCGAGAAATGTTCACTGCCACTCTTACATTATTCATCCTACCTCATAACTTCCCCAACAATCGAGAGCAGCCGATTTTCATACAATACTGAAAAAAAGCGTTTTATCTTCAGCGCACAAAATAATCGTTATTTCATTTGCTTCTTTTTATTCAGTTATCCGTATACAAAGTTACCGGAGTTATTTTTTGTTGGGAACAAAGACTTTTACCTTTTTTTAAACGCGATTTATGTCAAAATGTTCATTCGTTATTGTATGGAAATGTGAAATGAAGTTAAACTGTTGTGATGCAGGGAACAGCGATGTTCGGAGTGGCTTTACAAAAGAGGGGGGAAAATGTGGGGGGAACTCCGGATGACGGTAAAAACAACAACGTCACGGGTATATTTATATTGTTATATTTTTAAAACGCCGATTAGCGGAATTGTATGCTGTCTGTTTGTGCACGTTGATGGATTCTATTGAATCCAGTTCAAAGAGTGGAATGTTTGTGTTCGGAACTGTTTTGTGTGGAGTTTTCAATCATTTCCATCAACATGTGCGGGATTACTGTGGGTTTGAAACTACAGCACAGTGGTACAGCATGCTTTTGTTGAGTGAACTGGAAGACGTGATCTTGCAAATAGAATACGGTGTCTGATTCCGAACAAATAAATGTCATAATACTCGTACTACAAACTCTAATTCGTATGATAAATTATGATTTTGATTAGGACGGCGACAGGCAAAACTTACTACATTAATAATTTTATAAAAAAAAAATTAATGTTAACATGATTTCCGAGGAAAGAAAAATTCAGTTGCAAGTAAGGTTTGAACCTGCGCCTTCTGGATAAGTACTCCAGACGCCTTACTAACGGCGTAAACGTTTATGGTTTTTTTCCTCAAAAATTATTTTATGAACCGCGTCGTATGCGTTTAAAAATAACTCAAAAAATGTTAGTCTTGCCGATGTTCGATATGTTTGGTGGTAGACGAGTTTATATGAGAACTAATGATGTATTTAATTCTCTCACTGCTGGAACAATAAAAAACCTTTTCAACACACAAACACATTCCATTCATACTTCCAAGCCAATAAAATGTCTACCATCCAATATTATGTTACAAGCATTCCAACTATTCCTCCCTTCGCTGGTTCCTTTCAACAAACCCTAGATAGCTGTCAGTGCCTCTCGGTGAAGGCGAGTTTGGGCCAGTAATTGAAAAGGGATCGCTGGCCAGTCTTCTTCGCTGTCAGATTGACGTTTAGCTACCAAATTGACAGCTGCTCGTCTGTCTTGATAAGGTTACGGAATGTGTGCCTGTATCTAGCTGTGTCTATCTAAATTGGGACTGGTCATCTCTTAGCTACCACGGTCTATTTTAATGATGAATAACTTTATTTTTGATTATCTTTTTTATAATTACTTACTATGGACACTAGGTACTATTGCCACATCAGTTTCACATCTGATGATGAATGATGTTACAAAAGTTCTGTAATCTATTTAACCCTCTACGCAATACGCAATATATTCCAAAAGATCAACATTATTTCAAGTTTTTAGAAATTTTAAGGCTGTAATTTGCCTGTCATGAAATGAACACACTGGCACTAAAAACCCTGTCGAATTTCATTTAAAAAGAGAATGTATAACAAAAACTGATGAACTGACTAGAAAAAAATATGGAACTTGACTTCAGTGGTTTTTTCAATTCCGTATTTAAGTCAGTTTTTCCGGAAACAAAAATACAAATGTGTATACCTCCGTGCATTTTGCTCGCTAGCAAAAACTGGATCAAAATTGATTGACACGTTCTATATCTGCCAGATACCTAGACAGACAGTCAATAAAGTTAAAAAAATAACACTGGCTAGCGCATCGTGGGACGAACGAGCGTACGACCTACAAGGTGGACATAATAATATGATCATGTTGGTTACCGCTTTCAGCTGATCCTGCTGTACATCTATAGGGGAGGCCTATATCCAGCAATGGACGTCTTACAGCTGAAAAGATAATTAATAATAATAATATTCCACAACTATCACACAACGCCATCTAGTCCCAAGCTAAGCAGAGCTTGTGTTATGGATACTAGACAATTGATAAACATACTTATATATTTCTAAATACATACATATTATTATAGATAAATTACACCCTAATTATAATGATATAAAACTAACTCAACAGGCAGACTTGCCAAAAACTTTCTCGTTATTAATATATTTGCGGAATCGGATTGAGAAGATTATCCCTGTATTACCCAGTGTACCATTTTAGTAGTAAAACCAGATTTTAAATATTCCCAGAACACAAAAGATATTAAATTATGTAGGGTACTTCTGGCAAAACAAAGCCGATATTATGAGAACAAACAGCCGTCTGTTGGTACTTATAATATCGGCTTTATTTTGGACAGAAACCTCATTTTCTACACTGAAAAAATTAACATGAAAGAAATCAGATAGATAGAATATTAGAATACAATCATCTTAAGTACTATTCATTGCCTATCTTATTAATTATAAATGGCTGTACTCGTAGGTATTTTTTAATCCTGTAATTTGTTCCTTGCCCTCGTAATATTCGACTTTATTAAAGTGCCTACTATAGTAGCAGCAATAAGGAATATACATCGACCGCGCCCTTCGCAAAGAGACTATCGACTACTACTAGTTGTGTAGTAGACTAGTTTCGAATTCGTAGAACATGGCTTGCTTCTTCTGTCGTGCTACCAAGATTACGTACTTCGATAATAATTTATACTAACTACTACTAATAGACACGCTAAGAAGGTTTCCTTTCAAAGAACTTCTTACCTCTACAGTAATTAATCTGACTACAATTTACTTATCTTTTACAGATAAAGATATCGTCTAACTGTGATGAAAGCTCAAACGTATTTTAAGGAAAATGAAGACGAAAATAAGATTATTTTAACCTTTTTTTTTACAACTGTCTTTTGGTCACATCTTTACGGTTAGACGCTACAGTAAAATAGATAAAGGAAGGCAATTTTAGCTAAAATGTTCATAGATTTTAGCTCTCACAAAACAATGCAGATCTTAGCAAAGAGCAGGATCTTGTGAATTGGATAAACTTGTTTCCACGGAAGCGCATTTGGTTATGACGGCTTTTGGCCCAGTTCAGTGGATTCCATTTCAACTGTTTTCTTTGGCTGCTGTGGAAATTAATTTATACAATATTGTATTTTGTGCCTGAAAATGGCAGTAGAAAATTTTCGGAAGTGAAGCGCAACGATTTTAGTTTCATGAAAACACAAACGAGATTTAATTAATTTGATCATATCAATGATCGTATAAATAGCATAAAAAAGTAATATAAACAAGTAAAAATGTCTTTATTGTATCGTTTCAGTTCGAGCATTATATTTCTCATCCTGGTTAGTCCTGTTATGAGGTGGGTTGCCAAAAAGTTATCAGGGCAAAAAATATATTTCTCAAGCTCAATGAGGGCAAATAATCTACGGGAAGGGGCTAATGCCTTTTCCCGTAGATTATTTGCCCTCATTGAGTAATGGGTGACTCGCTGTCCGACCATGGACGTTTCTGACAAGTTGCGAGTTCATCCTGAGAAATAACGAGTTGCGAATCTGACGAGTTGCGTTTCTGTCCACATGAGAATGATCCACCATGCCCGGGTCAACGACGCGCTGTGTTCGTGTCAGCGTCAGCATCATGACGGGGCCTCCCTCTAGAGGACCAAAGCATATCGCATAACCGTTAACATAAAATGAGGCAGGACAAAACGCAATCCAATAAAAAAAAAAGGTACACACAAGCACAACGTTAATTTGCGAGCAACGTAAAAGTCACAATATTTAGACAACCTGTTAATGCCAAAACGAACGACACAAAAAAAAATGATTTATGAATAAAAAAGTCACATCAATGCAAATTGCTTTAATTAATTTCTGTCTGCCTAATCCTGTTAAAGCTTCACAATTCGTCAAGGTAGGTAAACAAAAATTCCGATTCAGAATATAATATGAAAACGGTTATTTTGAAGCAATTAGTTTTAACGAGCGTACGGGGAACGGTGAAATAAGTCAACGTTTTTCAAATATTATACTTTGATTTTAATATGACTTTGATTAGGTCAGACTAACTAACTAATGCAACTAGAGTTAATTTAGATGGGATGTGATTTTAGGTCAGTTTTTAAGTGTGGGTGTGATTTTAAAAGTAGAAGTTGCTTGCATTTATTTATTTGCTTTGAGAAGTAACGGAGGTTTTTTTTCTATTTCAAGAGCCACGTTTTATAATAACCGGGTTTCTTCTGGTGCAGTCGGGTTAACATTTCTTCCGGGATATAAATAAAAACTGCAAAATTTAATAATTTTTTGTAAGGTTTATTCAAGTTTGGTAAAGAACTTTCGATTTTGAACAAAACTTGTAAAATTTTTAACACATATTTGAAGTAAGTTTTGCCCGTGCCATTCGTCAATGTCGGTTTGGCGATTACTACTGTCAAACTACTTTTGAACCGACTGTACTTTTGTGCAGTTATCCGAAAGGTTTGTTGCCCGAAATAAAAAAAAAGAACTATTTTTCTTTCTAATTACGATATTCTTCATTTAGCAGGCCTGATTTCTTCAAAGCACACTTACATTCGTTTTAGCAAAACCATATAATACATTTTTTTCTCCAGAATTTGATTACCCGCAAGCAAGTGTTTGGCAGTCCAATCGATAGTATGTACAGTCGACAAAGTGGAATCATGACCCATTTTGACAATAAATCGTTTGAATCTGTCAAATTGACAAAGATCAAAGTTGTTACCATGGATATGTATGTTTACGCGAATGTGGACCTAATTGTATTTGAATGTCTCTGGGAAAATAAGCTTATGGTGGGTCAAAATTCCGCTTGGTCGATTGTACATTATGAAAATAATTCCTTATTTTGGAGGATGAACTTCCTAAAACGCGATGTTCCGAGTGAGTCCTAGGTACTACAAAGCACGCTTTTGCTTCCACAGAACCGATATTGGAAAAAGTTTAGAATACTTTCACCACGTAAATAGTAAAACGCTGGTGATTTTTTTTAGTTTTAAACGAACTTATCAGGTAGTATCACTATCAAAAGGTCATCGGTTGACCTTATTAACTGTAATTCCTTTGATTTATGACAGCAAAAAAGTCAATAAGTGATATACTTATCAAAAGGTTAATAGACCTCTTTTTGTTGTTATAAATTCAGCCTACATACATGATTTAATATGCACAATAAGGAAAATATCAACCCAGCTATTTAATTATTTATGAAAGACACACGTGGATCGTTTCATTACACAGAACACCCAATTTGTTTATAACCATAACTGAAAATATGAGGATCTACGTGTTCTCTGTTTCGGGACAAAATTATTAAGCCAGAAACACAATCTAAATAGGTATATTTATGTAACTCAAAGGTGACTGACTGACCTAAATAATGATCTATCAACGCACAAACCACTGGATGGATTGGGCTGAAATTTGGCACGCAAGTAGATGTTATGACGTAGGCATCCGCTAAGAGAATTTTGATCAATTCTACCCCCAAGGGGATAAAATAGGGGATGAAAGTTAATAGGTATGAAACCCTGTCAATTTTAAACCGATCGGGCAGAGACTTTGCATGCGCAAAGCTACTGTGACGTAGGCATTCTCTAAGAAAGGATTTTGATAAATTCCACCCTTAAGCAAAAGCTAGTGTTCACATATAGGCAACATCGTTGCCATTACCAAGTCCTAACTAATGATGGCATGTTTTGTAGGCATTTTTTAGGCGTCATAAATAGGGTAACTCCTAGTGCAAACATAGTCAGTGTTTATTTTCTGTTAAAATATGAGTAGATCTCATAAGTACGAAGGCTTCACTTTAGTGACGTCAGTTCACTGTAAAATAGTTTACTGTGCGCCGAGTAATAGGTAGAGTAAACATCGTTAGGAGACTAGAGCTCTTCTAGGAAACACCTTGTTTCGGACTAGCGAAGTCAAATTGAAGAAGCGTTCTACATTTGAAAGGGTTGAACATTACTTAAAAGTAGTCGTCTTAAAAGTTTATCGTTTTTCCGTGAAATTCAAAGATAGAATGTTGTTAGAATCACAGCTTTTACTGAATCCTAACTTTCTAATTTAAATTTTTAATCCTAATATTCCTATTCTTAATTAAAATTATAAATTTGTGAAAGTATGTTCTTTCATTCATAACTATTCACGTTTATATCATTCAATCTATCATTCTGTAATTTTGCATAATATAGGTACCTTGTGTGATATACAAACACGGATATACGGTACCTTTCATTTAGTCTGGAGTACAACAAAAGTACTCTTACTTATGATAATAGATGGCGCCACTTAATTAATGAGTTCTAAAAAATTCAGTGCATAAATCAAAAATCAAAATATTTTTATTTTACATGGGCCTCAGTGGGCACTTATAAAACGTCGAGAAGAAAAAATAAATAAATTATAATATAATCATAAGTCAAATACGTCTTTAAGCAGAAAATTACTGAGCAAAATCCAACTTTAACTCTTTTTATATAGTGTCTGTTTGTTTAATAACGCATAACGAGGCATTTATTCCCACTAGTCCATTTCCACTGAAAAATCTACTACCATGAAACCACAATAAATAACGACAATAAATAAAAATGAATGAAATCCATCAGCGTATTGTTTAACTTATCTGAAAGTCATACCGAATTGGTTCCATTGTCAGAAATGTGTGTGCATTGTGAACAGTGGGGTAACTCACAAAATTCTCATTTTAATTAAATACTACCAAGCCGCAGCTTTTCGAAAAAAATCGCACATTGTTTCCAATAAATTAATGAATTATGAACATCATTGTGCATGCGGTTGAGAACTTAAGAGAGATGCATTTAATGATCCGATTGTATAATTCTGTTTCAATAAACAAGGGAAAACCTATGTATGTTATTAAATTGTGTTTTTTGTAATGTCCGCGATCTGTTTGTTGGTCTACGAAGTGACATTTTTAAACAAAAACTTTTTCCTGCACTGGGAAATTCAACTGTGTCGTAGGTGAATTTACAAACATACAAACAACTAGACCCAGAGAAACGATGACTTATAGGTTATTCCTCTAGGTCTACATAGTAAAGCATGAATCGAACCAGTGTTGGGCAAATTTTAATTCAATTAACAATTAAAAACTAACAATTAATCAATTGTAATTGTGAAAAATACAATTAACAATTAATCAATTGTAATTGTGAAAAATACAATTAACAATTAATTAATTGTTAGTTATGGTTTTCTACAATTAACAATTAAATAATTGTTAGTTGTGGTTTACTACAATTAACAATTAATTAATTTTCAATTGTTTTGGGAATTTTAATTAAAAACTAACAATTAAGAAATGCTGCTGTATAATATACAGTCAGTTTATATAAATATTTAATATACCCATGTGCAGTGTGAGACTGATAAACTGTCAGACTCTATCAGATTGACAGACTGATCTACACTGTCCGGCTGATAAACTGTCAGACTCGGTCTGACTGTCAGACTGATAAACTGTCAGACTCCGTCAGACACACACATGTTGGCAACAAATAAAAGACAGATTAAACTAATTTCGTTTTGATACATAAAGTTAATTGTTAGTTTTAATTGTTTCAAAAAAAAACTAAAAAAGTTAATTGCAATTATTTTAATTGCGAGTTACAATTGACATACGTTAATCAAATTAATTTAATTGAAAGGTGCAATTAAAGTTTAATTGCAATTAAATTTAATTGTAATTAATTTAATTGCAACTACTTTTTTAGTCAATTAACAAGACAATTGACAAATTAATTGATTAATGCCCAACACTGAATCGAACCTGCTACATTCTATAAGCAATATCGTTATTGGAAAAGTAGTTGACAAACAGGCGATTGATTCATGTCTTGGTCTTTTTATACCCTGCACCTAAGACAGAACTTACATATCACAAACATCTTTAATTAATTTGATTGTAGCCGTAATTTTAATATTATTTTACATGTAAAAAAATCAAATGCTTCGTCAATCTCGCTAAAGCCCAAAACGGGCAAAGCAAATTAGAATAACAAAAGAATGTTGGTGTCTTAGATTAAAAAATGTCCAGATTGATAGTAGGCCACTGAGAATTGAAGCCAAAAACACGGGGTAAAAATTTCCCGCGTCGTTCGATTCCTACGTAAAACAAGTGAACATCTCGAAGGAAAATAGAAAATATTTAAATGTGTGCGTGGCACTCACTCACACATTTTTAAAAAGTGGCTTCACTTAAAGCTTTTCGTTTTGTTTCGAACACGGAATCTGGACATTTTTTTATCTAAGGTTGGTGTGTTCGGAATTGTTCGGGCAAGTTCTGTATACAATGCAATTTTTATATAAGTCATCGATGTGAGAGAAAAGTCTACACCCGTGGGAAGCAACGTCGGGCTAGTTGAAGATAAAGTTGAGAAGTCTCCGGTTTCGCGAGACTTCTTGATAACAGAGATATCTTTTTTTTAACCTTTGTTGTCCAATGCTAGCCAACGGTCTCCCCCGTAATCTTCCACTCTTCCCTTTGTGCGGCTTTCTCCGAACAAACTCTCATGAATGCGTCTAGATTGTCACGCCAGCGTTTTCTAGGCCTCTCTCGGCAATCCGTCCAATCCCACAGAAAGATCTATGTAAAGAAAATAGATAACAAATTTTTTACTCTCAAAAGAATATAATAATAAGTTAAATTTACTGCAAGAATCATATAGGGCCTATATAATTCTTAATCACCTACCGCTTCCCTACATGGTATGCACCAAGCTATTTGAATAAATTAATACCTCCTCGTAAGGTTAAAGCGTTCAGTTCCGAACTTGCTCGTACAAATATTGCCCGCAACAAACTTCGACCAATATCTTTTTTGTTGTGAACCTAGCGATTAACTTTGTTGCGTCGTTCGCCTGCTTTATTTCTTACTACATGCGAGCATGAAACTGTTTTGTTTATTTTTCTTGGCTAAGAAGTTGTGAAGTTGATGTGGAGCCTTTATCGTGAATGTTTACTTTAGATAGAAAAGAAAGCACAACACAAAAAATATTGGGATATTATGTTATAATGTAGTATGTGATAATTTTGCCCCAATTTTGAAATGAGATAACATCACGCCTTTAATCCTCGAATGATTAGGTAGAGGTGTTACAAATGCCGGGGTCGTTAGAGTGCTAAACATGTAACCATGAACCTGGAACATAAAGGGCAATTAAGAAACACAGTGGATTTCAGTCGGTACTAGTCAGTCTCTTCCGCTCCACCCAGGGCGAGATGATTCATTTGTACTCTCACTCGTAAATACCTACACTATTTGTTCATTTATATACAGAAGCTGTTGGTATACCTTTATTAAAAAAATAAAATAATGGGAAACCCGTATATCAGTTATGTTGAAAACAAATTGGTTAATTGGTTGGTTATTGCCATCAACCAAAGAACACCACTGTAACATCAACAAAAATTACTTCGTAGTGACAGATTTTATAAATCAGAATCACACTACACCACTCATCATCATCATCTGCCTAGCCTTTTCCCAACTATATTGGGGTCGGCTTCCAGTCGAACCAGATGCAGCTTAGTATCAGTATTTTACATGGAGCGACTGCCTATCGGACCTCCACAACCCTGGGTAATACGATACTCCATGGTTAGAATGCTTGGCAGATTTTAGAGCTTCTGACTAATAAGTAACGACTGTCAGAGATCTACAAATGACAGCCACTATCTACACTACACCACTGCTGTATAATAAATACTCCTTCTAGAAATCTAAAAGCTGCGGGCAAAGTTAAAGTAAGTATATTTTTCAAGCCAGTGAAAGGTTAGAGTCGCTCACAGACTGGCTGAGATACGAGTATATACGTATTGTTAACACGCCAACCGTCGTAGTCACGGCTACGACGCCGACGGAGCACAACGGGTAAGGTTCAGTTTTGTGTAACAAGGATAAAACCACAGACATACATTACTATCTCTTTTCAAAGATAATTTTAAAGTAACGAAAAATTCAGTTTCGAGCAGGGTTCGATCCTGCGTCTTCTGAATAGTTACTTCAGACACCTTAACCACTAGGTCATCGCAAGCACTACTCACAAAGCTGAATTTCTCATTATCTTGTTTTCCAAAGCTAAAAAAAAATATATCACTTTACTATGTCTTTCTTTTATTATTTACGAACCACACACAAATATCACGTTTTACATAATTGTGTATATATACTTGTTTAGCGAATTGCATTGACTATCTGGCACCACCATTTTGTCACAATACCTAAGTAAGGGCACGGCCCGCTCTAATTAGAATCATCCCTTACCTACGTTCGCGGGGTCGCGGGACTTAGGTATTCCTTTACCGTGACCCCGGAACATAAAGGGCTATTGAAGAACATCGTGTTTAGTCAGTGCAAGTCTGACAGTCCCTCCCGCCCTGCTCGGGGTGGGGAGGACTCATTTGATGATTTAACCACGCTAAAAAAAAGTTATCTACGGTCTATAATCATTAAATGACAATAGGCTTTTTACTAAAAAAATTTTTGTCCGAAAGATCAGAAATATCTATTCCGTAGTTTTAATTTTTTACGTGAATCAAAAATAACGTAGTTATAAAGCTTTTAAAAATCACAAAACGTCTCTCGTTCGGTATAATTTACAGGCGTTATGACGTCACAATCCTCCACTCCCGAATTACGAAGCGTTTTATCTTTCTTAATATTCATTGATTAAAAAAAAAACAAAAAAGATGTATTCATTATTTTTCAATACTCTGACTGACCAAACAGATTTTCAGTTTATTTAAGCAATAAACTTATTCAACTTAATTGAAAAATAGTTCATAAAATCTAAACGAATTTACGTTAAACCGCAGCATAATTATTTTAATACGGCAAACTTGCAAACTTTCCTATCCAAATATATTGCGTGCAGATAAGCGGTATTGCGGTAATTTATGAATAGATTTACTGAGCGCCCTGGCGTGCATTGAACGTGCTATTCCAGAGCGCTTTGCTTTGCCAATTTACATTTTTATTATCCACCCAGTGTGAGCTGTTTGCGCTGTGACAGTACAAACATTTTCCGAAGCTTGTGTCGCTCCAATTTGCGATACACCAAAGGTTTGCAGCTCCTGCTAACCAAACTAGTGTGTTTTTAATTCGGAAGCGTTCGGCTTGTTGCTCTCTCGGACGGAAGAATTAGAAAAACGAAGAGATTTCCGCTTTTTAAGTTAGCATTTTCTATATTGGATAAATGTTTTTGGTTTGGGCAGAATTGAAGTTTCCATTCAGCTGTTGTTGCCACCACGGACCGGGAGACGCAGCGTAGGCAGGCCTCCCACAGGTGGACCGACGACATCGTGAGGGTCACGGGCAACCGATGGATGCAAGTGGCTAATTGTCGTTCGGCGTAGTGGTCTAAGGGGGATGCCTGTATTCAGCAGTGGACGTGGACGTCTTCCGGCAGATGATGATGTCGATGATTTTTGCCAGCTGATATAGGAGAAATATGGAATTTTTTTTAGAAAACGGTGTTACATTCGTTAGTTCATTGACCGAAAAAAAAACATGCTGGCTTGAACAAAAACTTGTTCTGTAATAGGTTCAATCTTTAAATCGATGTATCATTCACACAATTGTTGAGCTCCTTGAGTTCTGAGTCTGAGTATACGAAAACCGACAAATGCTTGCACTGACTGAACCGGTCCTCACAAATCTGTGTGGTTCTTTCAAAAGCCCATCTCAGACACCGGCATGGTCCTCATAATTTATTATAACCATAGCCAAAAGTTTTAGGACTTTAAAAGAGACTTTGACCTCCGAGTTTGTTTCGGCTGTTTCATCTCAGAGTATCGGCCTCATCTAGCTTTAAAAATATTGGTTGTGACGTGTAACCAACTTACAAAGTAAATATCATTTATCAATTTCTCAAAATGTCATAGCAACTGATTTCAAATAGATAGATATTTCTAGTAGCAGTCGCATGTAGCTGGCAATCTCTCACATCCTTCGGAGATAGCGACTGTACCTCCGTTCAATATCCGGACCATGCAACGATCGTGTTGCTTTATATTTCATGTAAAGGTGTCCATCAAATTTATATCCATCTGAAACAAGATTTCTGGCTTTATGTAGTAGGAAAAAAAGGTACCTGGAAATTGATTAATTTTATACGTTGAGGTAGATTGAATGTGAACGCTTATGCTGGCACGAATTTTCGTAAATTGAAAAAGTCTTCTGAAACAACATTCACAGGTGCTTCTAGCTATTTCAATATTCTTTACCTATTCAGAGAGAACCAGGCGCTAAATAATGAAATTGCACATGTATGGCTATTAGCTACAAAATAAGTATAGGAAATCCGTTATCAGAAGGTTTCAGGATCTTTTATGTAATGAAGCAGTTACCAAAACTCACTATTGGAATAGTGACATCTTTGCTAATTGCGTCATTGTGTAGTAGGCTATTTGACTACTCGTATGTCAATCAACAGACGTGAGATATGTTATGAGAGACTAGGAAATAATTACTAGGAATTTCGCCTTTGTCATAAAATCTTTTCGTACCAACCAAGTCAATCCCTGCAGAATCGCTTCAGAGCTAATACAGTAATGTAAATCAAAATCCTACAGTCACCAACAGAACGCAATCAGCAACGGTTTTCGCAATTCAAAATTAGGATCCCGTTCAGGGAATTCGCAACAGCCAGTACCGTTCAAATAAATCTGGTTTACAAGAAAACTTTTCGAATTCAAAAACTTTCAGAAAAAGCAAATAACCGTTGGTTTTGCAATGGCAATGCATCTGGGACTGATTAACGAGCGTGTCGCGTTTTGTGACTCCTGACGTTTTAAATGCTGCACTCGTTTGCCGCGTGACTGAGAATACGCGCCCCGTTTTGATTTTACCTTTCCTCTTTTGTTTTTGCCCTCCCCTCTTTGTTTTGCTGTCATGGTATGTATTTGTTTCTGCCTGTAGCGTTTTTCTATGCTTACGGTGTAGTGACACATTTCGTTGTTCGATGTGGTTTGAAAATGTTTTAGGGAATTTGATTTTTGCGTTGTACTTACTTACTCAAGTATTTTATCGTTTAGACCCACTAACTGTTTCAGTTTAAGTGTGATAATAAAGATTAAGAGCTTCACGAAAAGCACTTTGATATTTCACCGTTTTCTTAGTAGAATATCATACTTGATTAATTATATCCAAGAGAAAGGACTTCATCGTAATTATTAATAAAAAGTATTAAAGAAGCCTTTAGAAAAAGGTTCGCTAGAATTTTGAGTTTCAATTTAAAACAAACAGAGTACTGAGAAATGTTAAATATTAACAATGGAAACTTAATTAAGTTTCAATTATAGTAATTATAGCCGGCAACCGAATGCCAGCATAAAATTTAACAGTCGACCTTCTACCAATTGAGGATAATTAAGTTATAATAATGATGAAAAGATAAACTTACTGCAGTGTTGAGCCGCACCAAATTATGATGCCTTCATTAAAATGAACACGTTAATACTCAACGATGACCACAAAGTGTATTCGAGCATAAAATTGAAGCGAACACAGTTAACCAATTTTTATGACAAGCTTCAATGGCCCAGAATGGAGTTCTACATTCTGGATATTCTGACCAGAGAGCAACGGATTCAAATGCAAGGACATGCCAATTGAATTTAATAGAAAAGTAATTAAGCTGATCTTTAAAGCGGCGATCAATTTATTTTATCGGGCAGCGGAAGAGATGGGAAATGAACGTGTCCGCAGCGGGAATTGTAGGGTTAACTATCTAGTTCTAGCGTTACTTTTAACTGGCAGTGAAAGATTAGCCTCGATGCAGACCAAGATAGCGGATTGTATTTAATCGAAATTGAATCTGGCTAAGCGCAGCTTACTTTACAAATTGTAATTCATCACTAAAACTTTTCTAGTAAAACGTCCATATTGTATCTAATAATTTCGCTTACTGCTACGTCAATTTATTCCATGCTGAGTAGTGTTGGTCGCGGGACTTATTTCATTACCGTGACCTTGGAACATAAAGGGCTACTGAAGGACACCGTGGATTTTAGTCAGTACAGGTCTGACAGTCCCTCCTGCCCTGGGTGGGAGGACTCATTTGATGATTTAATCACGATAAAAAAATGCTGAGTAGTGTTTATGCAGACTTCAATCTTAAAATACTTTTAAGTTTAAAAAGGCATGAACAAGATTTTTACTCTTTCATAAATCCCCAGTTTACTGCTTAGCTAATAACTTAAAGGATACCGTTTTTTACGAAAAGGGCGTAAAATGCTGGCTTAAAAGTTTTCCGCGAATTTGCTAAAGAAGGATTTATTCGATGGATAGTAAGTCGCAAGTGGCTTGTTTGTGCCTTCCGCAGTATAGCAACTCCGTCTTCCCATAATTGACTTTCCTTGTATTCCTTCAAAAGTTATTCTAACACCCGAGACGGGCGCTGAAATTCTAGTAAAATGTTAGATAAGAACTCTTTCAAGTAGCTAGGATGGAAGTGTTAAGAAATACGTAATAGGCAATCGTTTCACGGATAAGTTTTGAAATAAAAGTTCAAGACGTTTTATGAGAGAGTGATTTCTTTCTCATGTGTTTTAGTTAAACGTTTGAGTAGTCCACACAATCATGTGATTATAATTTTATGAAATTCAATATGGTGGACCGTGTTTGAAAGTCGTTTTATAGAACTGTTTACCATTTTGTAACTATAGTTTTTTATTACACTACATGGTAAGTAGATAATTCAAATACCTAATCAATAATTTCTGAAATGCACATCGCTCACATATCTACATCGTGGTAACCATCTGTTATCTTGTTACAACACGCAAGATTTACAAATGTAACACTATTCAAGAAGCTAATCTTCCCCGCGGTCAACCCACGTATGCCAGTGACGTTTAAATAAAACTTCTGCCATATTTCGGAGTCACCGAGTATAGTCTCGCGAATGGTAATACAAGAGCGAGTAAATGGCAAGAGTTCCCAACTCGCCCCGAGGCTGTACTGAATAGAGAAAGTTTGTGTTAATATGAGATATTTTTATACTGCCATGTCGCTTTAGCGTCGGAAGACACCCTAACGACGGAAATATCGTATTATCTTAATAGTTTTTTAAGTGGGAAATGTGGCGTTTAGCATCTTCTTAAAAAAAACTTATTAGAACTTGTGTGACTTATGGTTTTAAAGTTTCTGAAAGGTCTTTTATTACAAGAAATATAATTTAGACGCTTCAAATCAAACCCTAAACTGGTCCCAAGCTAACAATAAAACAACACAAAGAAAAAAACGAACGGAATTTAAATCACGTCTTAAAATAACAGCGCAACATCTCGTTACGGTCTACTGAATGCGCTCCAAGGCGAAGAGCTCACAAATTATGAGGCTCTCCCTGCGGCCGTTTAAATAATCTCGGGGTGCAATAAAACCCGTCCAGGCTATATATTGCAAGTACACCGAACCCATTAGAGGGAGCAGTGCAAACATCCCCGCAAACTAATGGCCGGCGATGGGTACACTGCGCCTAGACGAACCAAGGAACACACTATAAGAGCCTTAAACTCTGTGTGCATTGCACTCGATTATTGGCGGTCGATTAGAACTAGTTGGTAAACACTAGTTGAGTTGTTCAATCAACTAGTTGTATTATAGTGGAGCTGCCGTGGTCCGTTTACGTAGGAGAGATTAAATAAGTTGGCTCAACTTTTTCGTTTGATCCCTTTTTAGTTAACATACTGATTTAGTTCATGAATGATGTAGTTGTAGAATTTGTGTGTTTTATGAGGTAGAAAAAGATAAATTATTATTTTTTACGTTCAGTAACAAAATATGTCTGACGTCTGGAACTATTTTTAGTACAGTGGGTTACATGAATTGGGTACCCCAGTAAAGAACGTCGGTACTTTCAAGAGGCCACCCACATCGTAAAGTTAAGGTCACATTAATTGCAAGTATGTTAGTTCAGTAGCTAATTGTTTGTTAAAATCCTATATATTTTAAAGAAATTAAAGAGCTTTAAGAAATTCTTAAAACCCTTTAATTTGTTGAAAAAAAAAAACTTAAAAAAAACATAAAATAATTAGTTTACATCACTAAGTAGTTATCAAACAACTGGGTTTTAGATGGGTATTCAATGTTATATAGTTTAGTCAATTGTCAATACTGTAAAATGTTTAAGATCTTTTGAATTGAGTATCTTTCATCATTTAGAAACTCTGTGAATTTAAAATCATTACCCTCGACCACAAAAAAAAAAAACAAATAACATAAAACAAGTGAACCCCACTTTAAAAATAAAATGAAAACTGCCGCAGAATATAGAATCTAAGTGTAACTAACCAGCTTTTAAAATTAATTTGTCCAAAAAGACCGCATTAATTCCCGCACGCGTGGCTACTGATACCAAACAACATTACACACTGCATATTTCTCCAGCAAATGGCTGGCTCGTTTCTGGCTTATCTCGGCATGTCGCGCACTTAGATGTTTACAACTACCCCTGGTCACTTGATACTAATATTTGCATACAACCCCGCCAGGATTAAGCTTTGAAAACAACATAATATAAGTATCCATCTTTAAAATTTTAGTGGTTGTGTCGGGGCGTCAGCAAGGTTTCTTTGGCGAGCGTTGTAAAATGAAAATTATAATAAAATGTTAATGTAGTTTTGTGTTTGTTTACTGTAATAATTTTGAACTTCCTTAGTGTTTTGGGGCGCGGGAAGTAAGAATATAAGTTATATTATATCTGGGGAAAGCAGTATTTTGTTGTTAACGGCGTATGGTCAAGCGAAAGCGTCGTTTGATGAGTCGGAAAAGTTGCCACGCACCGCCACCAGTAGGCGCCGGTATCGCGAAATTAACGCAATCCAAAGTTTTATGAATTTCATTTCGTCAACTTCGACATTTCATAAAGTGTTCCCTTTACGCAAAATACATGTACTACTCTAGTAGAAATATTTTGATATAAGGATATCGAAACATTTACTAAAACAAAATGATAGAAATACTTATTGATGTGGATAAATATTTTGTAAATATTTTTATCATTCACAGTCTTAAATTTATTTTATAACATTTTGATGTCCCGAGATTACGAACAAAACTACTATTTTGGTAGAAAATTAATGATAATTGGCATACCTTACGAAAGTGACAATACCCATTATCGTTAAGCTTCAAACACACGCGCGCACGGGGAAGGGCATGTGCTTTGCGTTCCACGCGCGCCTGAAAGAGTGTCAGCACAATGGCAATGACGGGGCTCCCTTTTAGAGGGCCTACCTGGATCGCGGGCTAACGAATACCATGACCCCAGAACGTAAAGGGCTATTGAAAGACATCGTAGATTTTAGTATTCCGAGTCTGACAGTCCCTCCCGCCCTGCCCTGGGTAGGAGGACTCATTTGATTATTTTAGCACGCTAAAAAAAGCCCCAAACACACGCTCCTTTTGTTAACGTGCGGTCACAAAGCTGGTTGCGTGATATCTTTATATGTTCGAGAGTGGAAAGCTAAGGGTGCTTGACACCCTGTCCTCCACCATCTGGTGTTGGTACTAATTTTTGTTGCATTTTGATGTAATGACAGACACTAGAACAATTTAATGTCAGTAAGCTCTTTATAATTAAATCTTCATTCTATAATATCTTATCCACAGTTTTTTTTTTGGGACAAGGTTGTAATAATCACTTTTCTGATAAATCGACGGTGTCCTTCAATAGCCCTTTCTGTTCCGGGGTCACGGTAAGGAAATAATCCCGCGACCCCGGCAGGCTTTGGCCTTCTAAGAGGGGGGCCCCGTCAGTATGCTGACGCTCTTAAAGGCGCGCGTGGGACACAACGCGCCGTCGAAACTTCCGTGTCCGGTGAGGACCTGCGTCAAGCGGTAGGTCAGGACGCCATGACTTCTCTCCAGCCACTCCTCAAAGAGGGGTCTTACCGCCGCAATTGCGGCGTGCCCGGATAAATGAAACCCTTAAAAGAGATATTATCTATCGACTCCAAAAGCATGAACCCAGTACTGATCTTTTTTTACTCCAAAGCAATAAATAGAGCGAGAAGCAACTTGTACCGAATACGCGGTGAGACAGCAATGACCACCGATTTTTCATCATAGGCGATATTTAACAGGGTGATGGGAGCTATGCCTTATTTGTAGTTGACAAGTAATTTTGAAGTATTCAAAATGACAACAGCAGTTTTCATTTAATTTATTTTAATCCTGTTTCTTAGAAATTGTTATAAATCTGTGACGAAACTAAATAAATAATAATAAAAGTGAAGTGCTTCTTATCCCATATCGCAATTTGATACGAATATAAGTTGTTTTCAGTTACATATCTCAAAATGTTGACTGCAAATCAGTGCATTTATCATTAGTTTATGTGAAATGGTATTTAGATGCATAAAGATTAGATGGGAGGAGGATGGACACAGAGGAACCATCCGACAACAATAGTACGATATCACGATAGCATTGATATAATATCACTGTGAGTAATTTATTATATTGATAGGAACAATTCGTAATGTATAGAATCATACGTATTCTAACATTTCCCTTGTTTGCTCAGTAGGGGTCGTCAGGAATTTCCTGCGATGATTTTCAGTAAGTTTGGTTTATTTTATTATATATATTCTTTATTTATTCATCAAAATAATGTGTTATTTAAAATAGAAAGTTTACGTGACTTATTTACAGTCATGTCCGTTTAATCACGTCCCATTGAACACAGCGGAACATAGTTTTGAATAATCTATAAGCCTACGTATCATTCGTTTTTAGGGTTCCGTAGTCAACAAGGAACCCTTATAGTTTCGCCATGTCCGTCCGTCCGTCCGTCCGTCCGTCCGTCCGTCCGTCCGTCCGTCCGTCCGTCCGTCCGTCCGTCTGTCCGCAGTTTAGCTCAGAGACGCACAGTACTAGAGAGCTGTAATTTGGTGTAAATATACGGATTTGTTGTGCCGAAAAAGTGGTAAAATAAAATCTCGTAAAATATATTTTTTTAGGGTACCTCCAGTACTTACACGTAAAGTGAGGATTTTTTTTTTCTCGCGTACCCCTTAGTGTGGGGTATCATTAAATAGGCCTTTAAAAAATAATGATAGTTTCCATTAACAATTTTTTGATAAATAAATTCGTTTGTGAAATATTAAGCTTTAAAGTGCTAAATTTTGCTCGATTCGAGTGTCCCCCCCCTCTACCAGCTAAACGGTTATGTTTGGGGATGTGAAAAAATTCACAATAGTAGTATATATAACGAAGTTTAAAAGAAAATTATCATGACTAAGAAGGCTTTACAACTTTACGAGTAATAGTCGACCAACTTATAAAATGTACTTGGATTCATATTTTCTTAAACAAAATGTATCGGAGAGAACTGCAAATGTAAGTTTGTCAACTTTATTTTACAGCTTTTATAGGTATGTTTTTTGGGAATATGTAGGTTTTTATCGTCAAATATTTTTAACTAAATTCAAAAAAAGGAGGAGGTTCTAAATTCGTCATAATCTTTTTTCTTATGCATTTTCCCCGATTTCTCAAAGACTCCTGGACCGATTTTGAAAATTCTTCTTTTTAAAATTAAATTCAGCGAATCAGTTTAGTTAGTTCGCATAAGTATTTTGATGGGCAACTACGGAACCCTACACTGTGCGTGGCCCGACACGCACTTGGCCGGTTTTTATTTTCTCGATCTTTTTATCCATTCCAATTTTATTATTACGAAAATCTGACAGCCGCGATCTGAAAAAATGTGTCGCAGGTCTAGCCTGTAAGAGCCACGCTGGCTGACCGATTCGTCAAGGAACGAAAGTGATGACACTACTTTTAAAAGGCAAAAGATGAGAGGACGATAGTGAATGTGTGCTCAGAATAAAACGGCGTATGTGCCCAAACATATTGACGTCTTTTTATGAATTAAAATTGTTATCAATTGAAAAAATGTCTTTACAGAATTTAGATACTAGTATTTTATACAATTTAAAACAACATCCTTTCAATAACTCATAGTAGTTATTCCATAAAGTCCAAAAACTAAATTAGATAGACCGAACTTTGCATTTTTTTTGTATCGAGAAAATTTAATTGAATCGTGTTTTCAACTTTGTGAGAATTTAGATCATATAGTCAATAACTATATTCCAAGTTGTAAGATCTGTAGTCCAGATATGTACGAAGAAAAGTAAAAAACAAAAACCGTATTTTTACTGACCTATCCCCTAAATTGTATGCACAATTTCGCATAGACTAGCGTTTTTTTTATTTTGGAGTAGTATCCTCATAACAAATGATATAATACAAGTTTAAAGATTCCAGTTGAAAAGAAAATTTGGAAAGTATTCCATCATTAAAAGAAACATGATTTGCTACGTAAGCGTAGCCGCGTAGCAATCGAATTACCATGCTACGGCGTAGCACAAGCTCAGTTTCGATCAAACCGTATTTTTTCAGAACATACACACTGATTTGACTGGTCCTTATTATACATTTTTATTCACTCAGTTGTACAACGCTTTTTACCTCCAATTTAATACTTAAAAGTCTTTCAGGTATCTAAAAAATAAATAGTTTAAAAAATCACGCTCAAACTATTTCGACAAACTCAACTTCACATTCCTAACGGAATATTCAACAATTTTCTAGCACTATACTTTCAGAGTCAAAGTAAAGGGGCCACACTTTTGAATATTTTCCCGAGGACTTGTAGCTGAAGGCTCTTCGAACACGTCTTATGTAAGAAGGTCTAGTATACCGCTTTAGGCTGGACAAGTTATTTGCCAGAATTGAGTACATACGTAAGCCTTATATTTCGTCGTCCATATGTAAGGTAGAAAGTATTAATATTGGGCTCTTTTTCATGTACAGTATACACGTGGTGCGGTCTGATGGACCTTTTGTGTATTTTTGTGTATATTTCGTTGTGACGGCAACTGATAGGTTTTTATTTGTAAAAGTTTCGGTCGACCTTCACCCTCTTTTCGTTTGGATACGGTATTTATTTATGTTGTAAATGTATTTTATACGGACCGTTCCGGACACCGTTTGCAGTGGTTTGATAGGTAATAGATGAATAGGACTGTCTAAAATAAAGCACTGTTAAAATTCATACAAGAGTTTTTTTTTTTTTTTTCTACCATCTTTATGCTGATTTTATACAATTTTATCTACTACCTCATGCAAATCTTGCATATAGCAAAGGAGTTGAACTCACTACCTGCGTCTGTGTCTCCGAACGTATACAACATGAATCTCTTCAAAGTTAGAGTGAACAGGTTTCTTCTGGGTAAGTTCGCTCCATTGTACACCTTGTCTCAGTCACCTTTGACCTCGACTAGAGTCACCAAGAGCAAGACCATGTCCAATAAAAAGAAAACGTTAATAAGAGGCATTTACATTGAATAATATTATCGATTTTAAAAGACCTTGCTTGGCGTATCTCTAATCATCATCATCTCCAGCCTATAAACGTTCTCACTGTTGGGACACAGGCCTCCTCTCTGTGAGAGGGGGTGTGCCATAATCCACCACGCGGGCCCTTTACGGGTTGGTAGAGGTCACATTTCTTTGAATTTTTGGTTCTAAGATGTTCCGGTTTCCTCACGATGTTTTCCTTTACCGTTTTGAGAGCAGTGGTGATGATACAAATTACACAAAGTAATGCGCCTGGTGGAGTTCGAACCCACGACCAACAACTTGTAAGTCGGGGCCGATACCACTGGGCCACCACTGCTCTCTGTATCTCTAATACTTTACTTTTATGTTGCAGTAACTGTTTTTAAAACTAGAATATCCTGTTTGTAAGAACAACATGCCAATACAATAGCTGTGTTGAGACTGCTTATCCACAAGATATTTGTTTGGTTGTATGCAGTTTCCTTTTCCAGTCATTTTTGTTCCCAATACCCATTTTGAATGCACTTCAGTGGAATGTTCCCAGTAAATAGTTTCAAATGAACTTTAAAGTCACTTAGTAGAACTTACACAATAGTGAAAATGGAACGGGCAATTTCAATCGTAGTCTATCTATTTCTCGATAGAATTCACAATAACGTCGCCTCACAAACAAAGCAATAACTTCTCATAATGCTCATTGCGGTCAACATTCTTATTGTGAGACATTGCGACACTTGAGCAGATGTCAGATGATTGCTTTTTGTTCATTTTTGCTTTTCATCATTACATTAATCATGATGATCCAAAGTTAACAAAAATGAATACAATATTGAAGTGAATTATTCACTCGAGTGGGGCGTGCGAAATCAGCTTAAGTAAAGCCTCATTTAGACGATGCAAGAACTCGAACGCGAGTTGCGTTACATTGCGGAATTTATAGATAAAACAAATTCAGTTAATGAAACAAATGCCGCAATGTAGTGAAACTCGCATACGAGTTCTTGCTCCGTCTAAATGGCGCTTAAATCTACGATAAATCGATCGTTTAGATCCGAAACTGAGGGGGCAGTACTATGGCTAATACCAAAGCATTGTGGTCGGATAATAATCGCTGCATTGTCGCAAGCTGGGCCGTGATCTCGGATTACCAGGGCCATTGCCGGACACAGCAGAGAGGCTCAACTCTTCGTACATACCCTCTCCAGTGTGTACATCGCTCTATATTGATGCCGGTCTGTTAATCCGTTAAGCTGCGATCGTGAGATATACACCTAATATAGGGGTATTTACAGTATAATTAGTGGACTCCGGTCCAGCCTGATTACGTGGAAATAGATTGATGTAGAGAATAAACCAATTCAGCACAGCGGGCCTGGATTATAGATATCTGCACGTATTAATGAGGGTGATTTGGCGTGGCCGTTACATTTTATTGCTGTTTTCCGCTTGTCCTACTTCCTTGTGTTTTCGTTTCTTACGTGTAGGATTTTATTGGGAAGGTTAAGTTATGTGGGTATCTTGTGGGCGTTTGATGTACTGTAATGGACTAATTTTTCATTGAGATCGATGGTTGGGGTGTCTTTCTATTGGTCTGTTTACTACTTAAAACGAAGCTTGTATGGACCCTTCATGGTCATAATATTCTAAAGTTTTGTAATTCAAAAACAAGCTTATATTAGCCTGCTGGGGCCACGGGTCTGCATCATTAGGTTACCATGATCCTGGAATGTAAAGGGCTATTAAAGGATAACCATGGATTTTAGTCAGTCCGACAGTCCCTTCTGTCCCGCCCTAGGTGGGGGGACTTCATGATTTTACGACGGTAAAAAAAGTTTAGATTAACCTAAAATTTCTGTATAATCCTTTCTTTAGGTTACAGAACACATAGCTCGCTGAAACGGATTTGATCGACAGAGGATTATATAAATACTGTATGAAACATTTTTAATTTTTTTTTAAATGCCTCGTTCAGTACTGCTTTCTACATTTCATGTTGAAAAAAATATTTCTATTCTGAAGCCACAAGATGCCAAATAATTCTTGGTAGAATAGATGTTGGATTGGTATTCACTGCATACTACACATGCACTCAATACTCAATAAGACCTGAATCGGACTCAAACCTGATCCAATGTACTACGAGTATATTACAAAAGTACGTTAGTTACATCGTATTCAAAGGAGTCCATATCTGGTCTGACATATCCCAGAATATGCCTATTCAATGTTCACCACATGGTGTGTCAAAGACATAACAGGTACAGTCGGCTTCAACGGTGTTTGTATGTTTAAACAATATTTTTATATTCATCATCATCCTATAAACGTTTCCACTGCTGGGATACAGGCCTCCTCTCCTAGACAGGGAGTGGGCTATAATCCACCATGCGGGCCTAGTGCGGGTGGTTTTTATATTATGTATCTTTATTACACAAAGATTTTCTACGAGTACATCGTGTATCAGAAATATGTCATAATAATTATAAAGGTTTGTTACGTACCATCAAGCTACTAAACTTCATAAAGAAAACATCTTCCCCTTATAATTAAAACGATTGTTTATTGAAGTTTGACTTATTTTTGTTTGCGATTATGCTGTTTTCTTATAGAGAAGGAGCTTTTGTTAGTGGCTTGGCCGGACTGCAACTTGAACAACTTACTACAACTTACTTACAACGAAAACATGGTACGTAGAAATTCATCATTGTTGTCTAGTTTAGATTTTCTCACATAATTTTTACCCTCAACCTGTTGTGAATCGAAAAATCGAACCGAATTACAATCTTCTTATAATATAAAAATCAATTGCTGTTCATTAATCTCGCTAAAACTCGAAAACGGCTGTACCGATATGGCTAATTTTTGTTTAGAATTATTTTTGGAAGTCCAGGGTAGGTTTTGAAGGTGATTTTGAGGCGGTACGAAGTTTGCCGGGTCAGCTAGTTTAAAATAAAGGAAACCGCTTTTTCATATCGACTGTACGACTACACACAAATATCGTATAAAAGCAGCCGAAGAAAAGGCTCGGCGTACGTTATTGATCTGCCATGTATCAGTCTAGACGGGAAATGACAGAGAGGACCAATTCGGAGCTCGCTTGACGTCACAGCTTGTAAGATGCACAGGATATACGGTACTGCTGTACCTACAGCTTTGAATAAAATTGAAGCTTGAATCATGGATACAGGACATTGATTCGCTTAGGTTGTAAATTCGGACTTTCCAGTTTTTTTTTTATTATCGTGGTAAAATCATCAAATGAGGCCTCCCAAAACAGTTTCAGATTAAAACAAAGTTGCTTCTCGTCTCTGTGTGTGTCATCTTCTTTCGAACTATGCGACTTAATTGAAAATACGTATAACAAATGTATAAAGGTGTTCATTTAAATTTTGCACACTTAATTAGTAGGTACTGCAAGCAAAAAAAAACTTATAACAAAATAAATAAAAAACGTAATATTTTAATTAAAATAAAAAAACCTAACAATATACCTATTACCACTTTTTTTTACTTTGTAGCCTGGTTTACACTAAAAATGTGAGTTTCAAGTGTCGCCGAGTGTACGTAAAATTGTAACCGACACAGAGCACTTTTACACGTGCTTTTGAACAGTGAATTGCGTGTGAAATTGCACAGTTTTTAAATGTTGATTTTCATTTTATGTTTATCGTGCTGTTTATTCGTGGATATTTAAAGAAAGGTATTAGTGTATGTTTTTGGTTCTAGCCTGATTGTTTGACGCCTTTTTTTAATCGTCGTAAAATCATCAAACTTGTTTAACGCCTAGGGTTGGAAATACAACAGCGTGTTTTTTATGCCCTGGGATGCACTCTGTAGGATTATAAGGATTATCTGGCTTACTAAGAGTTGCAAATTCAGTGTAAATAAAATACGAGACGTATGAAATTTCATTTGTAACAGAGGTCTTGACATACTCGTAGCATTGTATTATATGTTTAATGTTCACACAGATGAGCTTAGGCCTCGTCTCTTTGAGAATTGACCATGACCCACTAATCCCAGAGCGGGTTCTAGTCGATGTTTAACTATTTAAATTACGGATAACAATAAAAAAAAACTTTCATAAATTATTATTTAGCTGCTTCATAAATCTGTAACAAGCTTTATTTTTTTATCCTTAAAAAACTGAAATCCTAATCCGATACCCATCGAAATTTCTTCGTGACTTGTTTCTTTTAAAACGCTTTTTATTCGGTGTTAAACAGACAAATCGGATTTCGAATGGATTAGCTTGTCGCTATAAATCTTATTACGGGCACTGTAAGCTTATTTGCATGGTTTGAATTTGTATAGTATAGTCGAGGAATGAGTAATGAGCACTTAGAATAAATTGGCTATGATGGAAACGTACTTTTAACGAAATACTTACTAAATAAACTAAATTAAAAGTATTGATTTAGGGCGACTGGTGAAAGTTGCCCTTAATATATGGGGTGACTGGTAATTAGTGTACGATACTTAAACACGTGATTGTGCTCATGATAACCAACAACTTTTACTATGGGAACAAAGCTAATGACGGGGCCCCCCTCTCAGAGGGCCAAAGCCTGCCGGGGTCGCGGGATTATTCCCTTACCGTAACCCCGGAACTTAACAGGCTATGAAGGACACCGTGGATTTTAGTCAGTAGAAGTCTGACAGTCCCTCCCGCCCTGCCCGGGGTTGGAGGACTCATTTGATGATTTTACCACGCTAAAAAAAAAAAAAAAAAAATGGGAACAAAGCTGAAAACTCGAAAAATAATCAGCTGTTCAGAACATTTTATGTTTGCTTAATAAAATGTACTGAACAGCTGATATTTTTTTGTTGGTTACAAATACAACAAAAAAAAAAGCAGCCGAATCGGTCCAGCCGTTTTCGAGTTACGACCTTAACAACACATTTTGCGATCCATTTTTATATTGTAGAAGAAAAAGATAAATTAAAGCTTGTTCAACTAAATACTGCTTTATGGTGGTTGTTAATATGTTGGTATTATAAAAGGTTGCAATATGACCTGGACGCTACCTGAACGATTCGAAGAATTTGGAAAGGTTTAGACCCAGTGGCGGGACAGCTTAGGTTAAAAATAATAATTCTAAATGTAAAACAGTACTTTCTTTATTTTTGTTTTAATGTGGTCTTTATGTTTTTGCCTAACGTTTGATCTTATGTATGTAGAATCCTTGTTTTCATCCTTTTTCTTATGTTTCTTTTTGTCATGTTCTTTATTTTCTTCACCGCAGCAGTCTATACAACAATCCATTTTATGGTCCCCAGGCCTGAAAAAAGTAGTAGAAAACAGAAAAGTTGAGTCACACTTACATTCATCATCAGCCTATAATGTTCCCACGGCTGGGTCAGAGGCCTCCTCTCTTGTGAGAGGGAATGGGCCATAATCCAGCACGCAGGCCCAGTGCGGGTTGGCAGATGTCACATGTCTTCGAATTTTCGGTTCTAGCACATGCCGGTTTCCTCAAGATGTTTTCCTTCACCGTTTTTACACTGACATTATCTATTTGTAAATTCGAGTAATGCTATTAGCAACAAGGAATATTTTTCGGGCAGAACTATTACCTACCAAACGATTGCCATTCGGTTGGGTCATTTCACGCAGGCTTTTTTATTTGGTTTTTTATTTGTAGGTTTTTGGATGAATAAATAAACTTGTTTTATTCTGGAACATATTAGTACCTACCTATTCTTAGTATGAAATAAACAACAGTAGTTGTTTTGAAAATAAGACAGCCACCGAAATTGCCATCCCACCAAAATTAGTAAAGGATTGAGCCTGCGTGAAATGACCCGGTTACATACATTTGAACTCACATAAACAAAAACCTAGACTCGGTACAACTATTCGTAGATCTTAAATCTTAAAATATTTGTTTCGAGTGGGGATCAAAACCACGACACGTTGCACAACAGTCGATCGCACAGCCACTAATCTAACTGTGTCGTTGTTTAAGTCTCAAAGTTAAAAATGATTAAATTCCATTTAAAAATGAAGCCTGAACTGGAATTTTTAAAAACATAAAAGAGAGAGAAACGGGAACAAAACAGCACATAATTGACAACGTCACGTTGATAAGCAACGTTCTTTACTTTAAAATACATAAACTGTATTGGAAACTAGGTTGACTGCTATTTTAATTTAAAACGTAGGTATTCTTGACAAAATTTTATGGAAAGGAGCAATTTCTTGAGAAATATTAATGCTTTTATTAAGGTAACCATTTGTTAAATATCGAAAGTAAGAAGAAAAATGCTTTTTAAAGGATTTTTATTTTTTTGGATTTTTTTACCATCAAATTAGTCCTCCCGCCTAAGTCGGGACGGGTGGGACTGTCAGACTTGTAGTGACTGGCCACTGTGATCCTTCAATAGCCCTTTAAGTTCCAGGGTCACGTTAATCTGATAAGACTGCTTCGCGACCCCATTTACACTTTAGCAATGATGATCAATTATATTATTCAAAATGAACCTACATATGCAATGCTAGCCATCCATAAAAAACGCTCACATTATTCCCTTCCACGTAAAGATTCATAGCCTTCGACAATATCGAGAGATAGAATCCGCTTAAAAAATCGCTGCCTCTGATCGAATATCGGAATAGGGCGCCGATGTCGCCGTCACTCACTCTTAGCGAAGTGATCTATCCACAAGCGAGCAGAAGACAGTCTTCCCGGGAACAGCCGTGCATCTATCCTTCTTTAGGCATATGTCTCACCGCAGGCGACTAGCGAAGAGCGAGCGAAATAAAGTACGGCAGAGTGTACAGTACCCTAAAGCATTATACCTAATTATTTTGCATAATGTACACTAACGCCTTTCTCAAACTGAAAAGCGTGCAGAAGCGTTTTTGTTTATAATGTATGGAATTGTTTGAAGCCTGTCACATAGACTCGGACCGCTTTCGCTTTTTTATTTGACAGGATTCGGATCGCATTTGCTTCGCCCTGTCTGTTTGACAATAGCTTAATCGAGTCTCTCAACGGGTATTCTGCTCGCTAAGAAATCGTCTGTCATTTGTTTTGCCTCTGAAGGCGCATCCATACATGTCGCCGGCTTATGCCGCCGGGTTTCAGACCGCCTTGCCGCTGAATGCAGGCCGCCGGCTTTACCGGCGGTTGCCGGCGGCCTGCAGATGCGGTTGCAATTTTCGCAGTAGTGTTGTGACTTTCGTCGAAGTTAGTCGTGTACGTAGGATTGAAAGATGTTGGACTATGATATAGTTGCGTGTATCGCAAGTGTAGTGTTGTATGTTATTATTCGTAAAAAGAACCGCAAAATCAAACGAAGATATTGGGTCAGACCAAGTCTACGAAATAGGCCTAATGTGTCCCTGATACTTGAAGATTTTAGAAAGGATGACATAAACGGAAGAAATATTCGTTCGCAATTTAACACTTTTCTAAGGATCTCTAGTGAAGAATTTGAAATATTACTGAATTTAACTGGACCCACGATATCAAAAACTGACACCCGCTGGAGAAATGCTGTGTCAGCTTCCTTCGTTAAATTCTGTCATTTCGTTGTTTACTTCTATGAAATTATACGACAACACTACCACTCCGTATCGAAGCCGCAAGCAAACTGCCGCCGGCAACCAAAAGCCGCGCGTGCCGCGGCTGAGATGCGGCAAATGCCGGCGGCACGGCCGCCGGCCATGCCGCCGGCCGTGCCGCCGGGCATGTGTGGATGCGCCTTGACAGCGATGACGACCTTGTTGCTGTGAGCGGTGAAAAACGTGGTGTGCCGAGCGGTCACGTCAAATGTAGAGAAACGTTTGAAAGAAGCTGCGAGACACTATACTAATGGCGAATTGGCGTACTTACAAAGTTATTAATTTCTTATTCGCTCGCCGCACCGAACGCTGCCTAGATCAAAATCGTGAACAGGAGGTAAATGAGTTTCTCAGCGAGTATCCTGCCCGCTAAGTGATCGTTTGTCATTAAGTGACTTTTGCTTCTAAAAGCACCTATCGAGAAACTAGAAGTGAACTTAAATTAAATATCTTAAACAGTACCTACCCTTATCATGAATTTTCAGTATTTGAGACGTAAAGTAAACTGGAACTTTGACAATTTCAAATTGACAATTTTGAAGGGAAAAAATTGTTCCTTCTTCGCACACCAGAGGTGCTGTTCCATTTTTTCATACAAGAAACCTCAAGAAACGCTGTAAATACTGTAAAGTAAAAGAGTGAAAATTCGTGCTAAGGGTACTGATCTGGGATCAACGGGACATGTTATTCATAAGCGAGAAAATAATAATTATGCTGATTTTCAGTTTCACGCCGGCGGTCGGACCTAAGATCCAACATTTTTCATGGAAAGAAGCGGAAATAAAATTATATGACGGCAAACAGCCAGTCACTTTGAAGCCCCGTTCTACCTCATTTTATAGCACTAGTGACAGTGAAGTAGGTAATACAAATATGTCTAGCTTTATTAGTCTAGTTGTATCCGTTTGAAAACCTAGTTTGAAATATCATGTAGCTTTGAAACATGTGTAACGAGTTGACGATATTAGTTCTGACGTGGCTTGACGATATTACTTCTGAAAACTTTGTAAATTGAGTTTGTTTTATGTGACGTTTTTGTGAAAAAATATTTGTTAATAAACGTGTTTGAAAAAGCTTTGACAGGAATAAACGTAAAGGGTGGAACAGAAGTATCATAATGAAACCAGACATTTAAACAATTTAGGACTTTTAGGTTTTTTTTACTAGCAGAAGTACCTGTCTGAAGTGGTATTTGTTGAATAGAATGTACATGTTTGCTTTAATAATGACAGCATTAATTCTTAATTGGTCGCGTTTTAAAGTTATGTAGGTAATTTTCCCGTGAGATGCGCGACAACCTTGTCATATAAATGCAATAAGAGTAAATACAAAATCACGAATATGATGGATTCTCGATCATATGAGACACGTGTTTTATGGAAATTAAAGCGGCTAAAGATTTTATTTGAAAACATTTTAAACCTTTGAAACGTGCTGGAGTGTGTAATATCCCACGTGAGTATTTAAGGGTTTATGAAGCCTATCCAACAGTCCTGTTTGTGTAGAACACTTAACATAACATAACGAATGTATTCCATAATGGGTTCCAGCAGAGGTGAACTGAAACACCAATTATTATTGTATGATAAAACTTGTCTTTAAGTCAATTGTGAATAGTATAAAAGGTACTTCTAGGCAAGCGTGCTTCACCATCGACCACATCTTAGCTTACCATCAGGTGAGATAGTGGTCAAACGAGAACCTTTAAGAGCGCATATTCTGAAAGTTGGCAACGTCGCAAATGGCTGTCAAATATTTACGTATTTTAATCATTTACTGTCTTTAAAAATAAGAAGTATGGCTCTGTAGTGCACTTGAATTTATAGTTTTAGACGTAAAAAAGCATTTGGAAAAATTCCAAATGTCTTTTATAGTAGGCATACACCATCCTGCCTATCGATACGATAGATTTGCGGCTTGCAATTGTTTCAAATCGGCAGTTCGTCCATATACACCATATACCATCCTGCCTATCGATACGATAGATTTGTCACAACTTCAAATCTGCACCAGTGATGCCAACTCAGCAACTAGATCTGGCTATTATTCGGTGACGACAGCTACAATTTCTAGCACCTTTTCATTTCATCATGAGACTATCGAATTAGATTAAAAAAAGTGGTGCAAGCGATTTTCGACCTTATCGACATTAAAAATTTAGTTTGTTTTTCTCACATTCTTATTCGTTAACATTGCTCCTTCATTAAAATCCGGTGTTTGCATCATTGTCAATAAGGTCGAAAATCGCTTGAAGGTCGGAAAACATTTGCTTAAGGATTGCAAGTTAAAAAAAGTGGTGCAAGCGATTTTCGACCTTATCGACATTAAAAATTTAGTTTGTTTTTCTCACATTCTCATTCGTTAACATTGCTTCTTCATTAAAATCCGGTGTTTGCATCGTTGTCAATAAGGTCGAAAATCGCTTGAAGGTCGGAAAATACTTGCTTAAGGATAGCAAGTTAAAAAAAGTGGTGCAAGCGATTTTCGACCTTATCGACATTAAAAATTTAGTTTGTTTTTCTCACATTCTCATTCGTTAACATTGCTCCTTCATTAAAATCAGGTGTTTGCATAAATGTCAATAAGGTCGAAAATCGCTTGAAGGTCGGAAAACATTTGCTTAAGGATTGCAAGTTAAAAAAAGTGGTGCAAGCGATTTTCGACCTTATCGACATTTAAAATTTAGTTTGTTTTTCTCACATTCTCATTCGTTAACATTGCTCCTTCATTAAAATCAGGTGTTTGCATAAATGTCAATAAGGTCGAAAATAGCATGAACCTTTTTTTAACTTGCTTTCGTGGTCCCTTGACACCTCTCAAGTTTTCAATCGTATTTTGGTTTAAAATAAAATGAATAACTCTTTTTTTTACGAGTGTACATGCGATCCATGTGTGTGCGAAAAGCCTCAGTTTTCCTGGTATGGCCACGTTCACATGGCGATTATTTTCCCGTATACTGTATACAAGATTTTATCGAATAGAGCAGTAATAACAGTTCACAAACTTAAAAATAGTTTAAACGGCGTTCATACGGGAAAATCCCGTGTTTGAGAAATATAATATTTTACCGTGTACCGTGCAAAGTTGTCCTAAAACTGGTCAACTCTATTCGATAAAATCTCGTGTACGGTATACGGGAAAATAATCGCCGTGTGAACGTGGCCTAACCGTCCCTGTAGAAAAGTAGCTAAAAAGTTTAGCCACAAGTTACACTTTTTAGCTTTTTTTCTAGCACCTTTATAAAATTGGCTAACTATCTATGAAGTTGCTAAGATGGCATCACTGCTGCCGATTTGACGTTGTGTCAAAAACGATTTGATGACCTATCAAAATTGGCATGTCATGCCATCAAATTGGCATTCCACCCCCATACACGTTCAATTGTATTTGAGCAAATTGGCAGTTTTATGCCGAATTGACAAATAGGCAGTATGGTGTATGGCTACCATTATACACCTGGAACTGAATTTGATGTCGTAACGCCATCAAATTCAGTGTTTTAATTTCATTCTTATATCAGTTTTCTGTAGTGCACTACAGAGCCATATTTCTTATTTCCATTCAGTAACATTGCCAGATTAATTAAAACGTAAACATTTGACAGCTATTAGCGACGTTGCCAACTTTCTGGTTATGCGGCCTTAACGCGTATCAATAAAAAAAATGAACAATCTGCAGTGTTAAGTTACTCACGGTAGGTTCTCCACAACCCAGGTACAATAACAGGTCATCTTCATCCCTATAGCTATGTGGTCACCTTCGCACTCCGCCCCGCCGACGGTCACAGCCACCAAGCGTCCTTCACGGATAGCCGGCGCCCCAGAGTCATCCTGCATTAATTATTTACACAGACACGACAGTTGAATTACTGGGTATAACTCATCATGGCCATTGTTATGACTTATGACTTATTTTCCAAATAAAACAGGGGACACTAGGAATTTAACAAACCCAACACCATCTTTAGCCAGTGCAACCAGCTATTTTTCTTCTAAACTCAGACACGACAGTTCAATTACTGGGTATAACTCATCATGTCCATTATTGTTATGACTTGTGACTTTATGAAAAAAGGGGACACAGGAATTTAACCAACCCAACTTTAGCCAGTGCAACCAGCTATTTTTCTTCTAAAAATAAAAGATGAAGTACTACTTACATCGCTTATGTAATGCTCCTCGGCTGCATAACAGACAACTTCATTCGTATCTGTAAAAACATATCTTCATATAATGTAATGTTAATGTTTCTGGTTACCGTTTTTTCTGTTTACCGATCCGTAAGGCGTCGTCGTTCAAGAACACGTGGTACATCAGGCGGAGCGCCCGAAATACAAACGTACGCGATATACCACTGTGGAATCCACGGTCATCATAAACGGAGCAAACAACTGACACCTCGCATCGCCCGACGAGACGCTCCACCCGACGTCCAGTGACCTTAGGATTTTGCAGTTGCAGCCCAGAGTTTGGATAATAGTGATCTGATACAGTCATGCCTCGCAACTTGAGTTGGTAAACTGGCTACTCTTCGATAAGATTTATGTTTATTTGAAAGTTATCTGATAAACAAGTAAGCAACAGTCACTAACTTATTCTGTACTTCGATGGTAATGCTTTGTCGATTAATTTCTTGCAAGTTTGCACATTCACAAAACCAAATGTTTCCACCGTTAATTTGTTATCCTGCAAATAAAAATCAAAAGTTTTTTTTACATAACGTTGTTACAATTTACAGTAGGTACCTAATAGTAAAATCATAAATATTTATTTTCTGAAATTTTACCATATTACGAGTATATTATAATTATATTATATTTATCGGGCCCAATTAGGCTCTCACAAAACTATTTGTGTAGCTATTTGATCTGTCGAACCTGTGTTTTAAGGTTTTGAGACAATATTGTATTTTCCTACTGAAAATGTATGAGGAAAATTGCATTCAATTCCATGCTGTATTTTTAGCGTAATGCCTGAACAAACGTGCAGACAGAAAGGCAGATCAAAATTATATTTTATTTATTTAAATAATATATCTCTAAAAAAACCCAAATTGGATCCTGTTATAATTTTTTGAGGCATGTACTTCTGTATAGATATGAATGGTTCTGATATTTACCTTAGGTGCTTGAAGTTTCGTTAGTCTGCGCCTACTCTTGAAACGTGTTATATTATTCTGCAAAATAGTGAATAAATTAAAAACTGATCAATTGAATTTATTTTACTTGTTCATAAATCCTATGTTATTCCTTTAGGCGAAGAATTTAAAATTCTTCATTAATGCTCACTTTTATTTTATTTGAATATAAGAAACTTTGACTAGTTCAACATGAATATTCTACCCATTGGCATTGTGTTGATTGAACGTCACTGAATGAATTTAAGATTTTAAAAGTAAATTCTGGAACTACCGTTAGTACTCTTAAAAAACTTACCCCATTCATTGTAGAATTAAGTCCACTTCTTTGAAGAACTGTCCGTAGAACATCAGACCAATCTTCTTCCTAAAAAATACATTAATTTTAATGTTTATTTTTTCTTTTCTTCATTTCTTTTTCTCATTTTATATTTGAATTGAAAAAAGAGCTGTCGTTTTAATTTTATAGCGACATTGAAGCGATAAGTGTAACACGCAACACCACAATAGTGACAATTGAAACACGTCGTATCCACTAATTGAAATAGCAATTAAGTTGAAAGAATAAATGAAAACTGTGTCGCTCCATGCATTCAATAAGGTTCTGTTGAAAAAATCAATAGGGTAGTTTCCAGGGTCAAAATAATTACATTCTATTTAGTCCGTATTTTAGATTATAAAAAAATATTGGACACGTATTTTTTCTTTTTTCGATTAAACAAAAAATAACAAAGACGTCACACGTAACTTTAATAGGCTATATTTTTGTCATTTTTGGTCTAATTTACAAATAAAAAAATACGTGTCCCTTATTTTTGAATAATCTAAAAGACGGACTAATTACATTTTTAAGGCAACTAGCCTATTGTCTTACGTACTACAAAAATCTGTTTAATATTTGTTAAAAAAAAGTGTAACTGCAAAACGTCCCGTTATAAAATCAATCAAAAAACGATATCAACGTCAAAGGCCCTTTTGCAGTTCACACTTTTTTTGACAAATGTTCAACCGAGATTTAACTTATTTTTAATAAGACGGCTATTGCCTTAATAATTTTTCACACATTTGTCGTATGTCATAGGGCGGACCACTTGCATTTTAAATGTTCTTTTAGGAAATGTTAAAAAATATTCAAAGGTACGTTTTAAAATGAATAAACAAAAGATAATAACGGAACCCTAAAAAGAATGAACAGTTTTTAATAATTACAACGACATAAGGTGTATGATCCAATTAGCATAGTGTTTTATTGTCATGAATTTTTATCACGCCCCGTCGAGTTTTATTTCGTGATTGAAAAACATTCACAATCGTGGTTGATGTTTATTTTATTAATCAATTGTAGCATGACTGCTTTTCACATAACATTTTACTTTTAATTATGAAGACGTGATTTGGAGAAAAAGCCTGTGTCCTATGAGTGGAATAAATGGTTACATAAAATGAAGAAAAAAAACAAACATTTTTTTTTCTACTCACCTCATTATCGTCGGAATTTGTTTTCTTTACAATTGACTCAACACGAAAGGCTTTTTCGTAGCGACGTTTTTTAGAATTACGTGATTCGGTCGCATCATCTTCATTCTAAATAAAATACTAGTAAGAATACAAAAATAAAAGATTTTCCGGTCCAGGCTAAACAGCAGCAGTAGTACTCGTATAGCTGAACTTTTTTTTTAACCTAAATATACATGTAACATTGAACGCTTTGGAATGAGCACCTACGGTACTTTCACAGTTTTTATGTCTTGCGACTGGGACTGTAGCACCATATCTACTTTTGTAATTGTTTTATGTCTTTTGACAATTCATAAGTGCCTGTAATTGGCCTAGTTGAAATAAACGATTTGATTTGATTCAATGAACATGCTTTGGTTTCCAAAAAAGAGAGAGACTCAGTTCAGAACAAATCAATCAAAGCATTTTAGTAGGTCAGATAAATGCACTTTTGAATTGTTAAAAGACAACACAATAAACTGAAAGTAATAGTCCTACGGTACAGTCCTAGTCTTAGGACATAATTACTATGAAAGTACTGGTAGTTGCCTATTCTAAAGTGTAGAACAATGGGCAAGAATAACCTACAGAAAAGATTCATAATGGTTAACCACACACCAACTGGACTTGATCTGAAATTAAAGCACTGAAAAATGAATTACTAACATTGACTTGATCTGGTATCAAATAGGGACTTCCTATCGATAGAGCACGTTTATGTAATCCCTCTTTAAATTGTTTCGGCTTGTTCGGCTTATTGACCACACGTGGCTCTTGGTGCTGTTTGAACACTTTGGACAATTTGGACACTTTAGTTACTTTGGACGCTTTGAACTCTTTGGATTCTTTAGTCTCTTCGCTCTCATCACGTTTTTTGTCTCGGAAAAGTACCTGTGTAACGTCAGTAGTGCGTTCTTCATCAGAGCTCAAGGTCGTAAGTGTTGACAAAACCACTGTAGTCGAAGAATTTCCTTTAGCGAATTTAAACGATCGATGCTGTGAATTGTTTGAATTAAACCTTTGACCTTTGCGAATCTGTAAAGATATTACATAATCATAATTCATAAAAAGGTTCCACATCTTATTTTTTTTTTGTCCTCCATCTGTGTGGTAGGTTCACATAATATGTAATTACAGTGGTGTTTTATAAAAAGTAACTTACCTCAGCGCTATTTTTTTCTGAAGAAGATGAACCTTTTCTAAGCGGATTTTTACGAGGTCGTTCGCAGGAGTCCTAACAACAAAAATATTTAAGTTGTGAAATCAGACGTTACTTTGCGGAAACCTTTTGAAAACAAGTATTACACAAGCAAATTATCATACTAGCATGATATTTTTGTTCTTTCCGCATGTGTAAATTGAAGGCACATAATACTTTTGCGGACGGGACGTATTGTATCCTAAGTCCAAGTCTGGATATCTACTCCCGTTAGTACAAACATAAAATAAAACAAACACCGTCGTACACACGGCTACACATCAATATAAACAAAACCAGTATAATCTGACTGTTCATTGTACAGAAAGAAAATACAAAGCGAGACCATGATAAATTGGTTCTGTATAGCTTGATGCGTAGCCGTGTGTAGGTACCACAAAAAGTTAAACATCTGTTGAACAATTGTCTAAAAAAAGGGTAACTGCAAAACGATTCTTATTTCAACGTCGAATGTCGTTTTGACGTTGATAGTTTTTTCAATGTTCAACAGATGTTTAACCATTTTTTGTAGTAAGACGGATAGAGTTTTATTTGAGTGTTTGTCTTAAGCGTCAAAAGTGCAGGTCGGAATCAATCTTATGACTGCTCGAACGTCTGCTGCTCGTGTGTTTTGCCCTCTCTCGTATATTGTTTAATACTGATTCTATTGCTCGGTTTAAAACCCTTATAGGTACCTATTATAAACCATTCAGAACTTACTCTTTTTTCTTCAGTAGAAGTACACTGTCGTTTTTTATTTTCGCCTGGCCCTTTGGTCGCCGTAAGCTTAAAATAAGAATTCGCGAACTTTAGAATATAATAATATCTTATTAGCATATAACATGACCCGTAATCAACCACGCAGTCCAATGGGGGTTGATAAATCATTGAGTTTTGCTATAATATGAAACCTAGCTGAGGTACCTATTAATTTTAAAGTATAATTTTGAAATTGAATTTACGGGTATGTATAAAGCTTTCATTTCAGATTCTTTTTTTTTGCGGATGTGCTCGGATTATTAGAAAATAAAGAAAAGGTCCAGAAAACCTCATAAAAGCTGTCCATATAACTTACATTTTCATCTTCGCAACAATTTCCCCAACTAAGGATAGTGACGTTAGAGTCTACGGGAGTTGCTTCAAAATCCTCAATAATTGGAATAATATTTCCTGGCTTGTCTGTGGTCATTCCTGCGAAAGTGTACACCAAGGCAAGATCTGCGGTCCAACCTCTGTACTGAGGATGCGTTATAATCCTCTCTATTGGCAAGTAGTTCTCGTAGCCTGTATCAAACATCTTCTTCGTTCCCATGACTATGAATGACCCTGATAGTTCAACCTCCACGTATTCCCTTCCGTGGTATAAACTGAAAACAATAGTGAAGTATAACAAAGAGCTGCAAGGATCTTTCGGCACTAAATTATAATGTTGACGAGGGGTTGTTGGTAATTTAAAATGACGTTAACACTCTAGGTCACAACGCCTCATAAAAAAAAAACAATTTTGTTATCGATTTATCCGTCTTGCCTTCAATTATAATGAGCCATTCAAATTCAAATTCAAAGATAAATATGATTGTTTAAAGAACCCAAAAGCGTTGAAGGCTAAAATATCCAGAGATCTGCTTATAAACGGCTTTCTGATTTCTAGGATCTTTCATACGACTGTCTTTCGATCTATAGTCGTGAGAGTAATTGCTTATAGTATCTTTTTGCTAGTTGGATACTCCCTGATAACTGGCAGGCGTATCCCAGGATTCGATAGCCTAACCGTAATCGATTGTCTTTATACATTATTAAGCATTAGTACATAATTCAGCAGTATAAATCACTCCTGTTCATACGGCCCTCGTTAACTTATTGATGAGGGTGGCTCTTGAGGGAGCGCTTTTTCTGGAGCATTATGTAGGTCAAATTATTGCTTGTGACTTTATACACGTTCATGGTTCAATGTTGGGTTCGATCTAGCCTTTTCCCTACTATATTGGGGTCGGCTTCCTGTCGAACCAGATGTAGTTGAATATCATTAGTTTTAAACATTGAGCGACTGCCTATCGGATTTCCACAGCCCAGTAACTGGGCAATACGATACCCCATGGTAAGAATGGTTATCAGAATTCATTATGAGCTTCTGACTAACAGTTATGAATGTCAAAGATCTACAAATGACAGCCGGGACCAACTACTACACTGAAAAAAAAAAAATTGTTTGCTTTAATAAACATCTTGTTTGACGTGATCACGCATCATGACTCCATACGAGCCTAACAAGATCTTGCCTTCTGCAGCTATGAGAACTTCGTTAAATTATCATAGTTCCGTCTACTAAGTAATGAATTGCTATAATTAAGGGTAGTTATTTAATTTAGCTCAAATGTTGGCCAGTTTAAGGATGAGACATTGTCACATCAATACACTTAACTTGTAGATTCAACTAAGATCTTGCATGATACGTCTGTGCAACATTATAAAATCAATGAAGTTCATGAGTTGTTATAATTAAGATCTTGCATGAAGTAACCGAGATGAACTAATTCATTCAACTAACCTCATTTTCGTCGTAGACATGGGGTTGTCATATGAACTACCTGTATTCGTCAATGCAAGTCACAGTATGTTGCACATCCACAAAGTAACTTATTGTAGTTAATAAAAATTACAATAAGTTAGGTTGGTACTTTGTGGATGTGCAAAAGACACTGACTTGGATTGACGAATACGGGTAGTTAATATGACAACGGCTTAGACTTAGCAAGTAGATAGCAATCAAACAACGATTTTTTATTATAACTTTATTAATGTTTTACAAAACACTTATTTTAAGGCATCTTATTACCTATAAGGCGCATCTGAGATACATAATTATTTCATTCATTCTGGTTCCATTTCCATCAAGCGTTCCACCAAAGCGAAGATGTCTCAAGTGACTTCGGCAATATATTTTCATGTAACTGAAAAAAAAGTGATATGAAATACAACTATTTGAATCCAGTACATTTGGAGAAATAAAAGTTAAAACTAAAAACATTGTTAAATGTCACTCTTTCCACTTGTTTATTTTTGTGCCAATACATTATAAGTTTTTCATCTCCTAAAATATGCAAAATTACCAATTTAGTGACCTTACATAAAAGTTTAAAAGAAACATACCCCACTGCGTTCTTTGATCATCTTCAGCAATATTCGGGGGCACATTTTCTTCTAGAATTAATTATAATTTCGACATTACTTGTGCCACATTTTCTTTGTCCTTCACAACAAATACATTAATGATTGTGTCCCGTCCAAATTCTAAATCCGATAAATCTAGATTCTGCAAGCAAAAATAAAGTCAGTTAGTCACTGGGTAAAATAAATATTTTTCTGAAGTCTGGAGTAATTTACTTGCATAATATTATTAGGTACTATTACAACATATAGCATCATAATATGTAAACGTTACTGCATGATTTATCTTACCTGCAAATTTTGGGATGAGATCGGTTAATTCCCATGTCTTTAATAATTCTGCCACTTCGTACGTTATAGCATACGCTAGTTAAACAAAAACTTACTTATTTTTCAAATATATCACACAACAGCAAGCAACTCACGATACGTACTCGTAGGTACGCGTTTACGATGACAATGACAAGATTGACAGTTCGGTGGTAGCTGGCCGCCGCGTTTTGTTGACATAACAAAGCGTTATTAGATGCGACCACTTCTCTTGTTTGATTTAATTAAGCAGGCTATCTAGTCAACCATGCTCGTTGTTAAAAACTACGATATAAATTTAAATATTGCTAACAAGTTGCTTGTTACCATGAACGCTATTTATTATTTGTTACTGTTGTTGTTTAGTAAAATCTAACAAAGCATGTATGATGTAACAAAGCCAGTTGAATATACTGTTCATGTGCAAAATTGTCGACTTAAATGAAATGAATTTGTTCTGGCAACTAAGCTATATTGTTTATAGTAACAAAATAAATAATTATTCTAAACATTTTGATGCCAACTAAGAGAAAATGTATCTTAGTTAGTCTACATTTTTTTCAGTGTATACGTGTTTTGCCAGACGCGGAGAAAATCCACAGACCAACCTCGGTAAGCATGGCTTAACCCAGGCGATCCGCCTTTGCGGCTGTTATTATTGTGTTTTTAGTAATAGTCAAAAATAGTCTTAAAATAACTGTATATGCGTTCAATAACGCGATAATCAAAAATTAGTCTTTTTTATCTTGGTAAAATCATCAAATTAGTCCTCTCACCTAGGGCGGGCGGGAGACACTGTCAGACTCAGTAGCCCTTGACGTTCTAGGGTCACCGTTAATTGATGAAACAGTCCCGCAAAATACAGAAGTCGGAAAAAAAAAAAAATTTCATCGGAGGAACTGTCAAACTCGTACTGACTAAAAAGTACCCTTTTCCGTCACGTATAGCGGATATTACATTCCATAGTTGAGATACAGTGTAGTAACTTGGTCGCCAATCTTTTTATAGCTGTTATACATAATTATAAATACTTACAAGCAGTGTGCAGCGGTTATGACGACATTATCATGTATTATGGTACCAGTGCATCTACGCTTAGAACCATCTACGAAAAGAATTCTGAAATCGAAAGTACAGTTATTTTCATTGTTTGGAAAAATAAGCCAAGGGTTTTTAAATAAGATTCATGTAAAGATTTACGAAGATACAAAACCGATACCGATCATCAAATTCCGGGTACTATGTATTTTGTGAAAGGGACCATAGTGCCCACGGTTACTGCTGCGCATAGGCAAGCAGCTAACAGGGTGGCGTGGAAGCAAGTCGTCAGCTCGTTTACCTAGGCTTTTCAAGACTTTCAGTAATAAAGAATACGATGAAGAAGAAGCAGAAAAATCTTACAAAACCAGGTATAAAAACATGTTTGTTATTTACTCAAGCAGCGCCACAAATGAATGATTTTCCAATGTTGGAGGCTCGGTCTTATCTTCTGATGGTTCAGTCGTGTCTGATAAAGAAATTAATATATTATGATCTGAAAGAACAGTTCAGGGAGGACATAGCCGCTGAGATCGACCACGGTGGAGGTGGTTTGACGATCTGATCATGTTCGTAGGGCAGACATGGCCAGATATTGCCCAAAATTTTGGGAATTAGAAAGGGAAGGCCTTTGTCCAGAAGTGGGACACAGAATAGGCTATAAACTAAAATAAAGAACAGTTATCACTTGGACAGCTTGTTCATGTTACAGTCGCACATACCTTCTTGACAGGAAACAAAAACATGATTTGTAACCAAAGTACAGACGAACACAGCAAACACAATTTTAGCCAAAAACATTCCGAAATTACTTCATGCCCAAACGTGGTGATGTTGTGAGTTACATTTTTAATTAAATTGATAAGCCAAGTGCATAACTTACTTGGACCGTAAAACTGTTCAATATGGTATACTTATCAAATGATTTATGTAAACTAATTATTTCTTTACTCGATAACGATTTGAACATCGTAGAAAATAAATATTGTATATTTTTTCTTGACCGTGCATTGATTGCTGATGTTAGGAATGATTTCTTAATCATATTATGCAGAGATATAAATCATTGGCAACTTTAAAACGGGACCTTTTTTTCAGATACTTGATATGTTTGGTTCAGGGGTTGATAAGGACCATTAGCACCTACTCAAGTTACAACGTTCGCAAAACTCATAAAAATAACTTAATAATGCGATCCGATTCATCGAGATGTTTGACAACGTTCACAAAATCAAGAAGGAGGGTCAGCTAAAATGTAATGCACATAGATTAAATTGAAGAACTGGGGATCAAACTGACCCCCACTGTGGATCACAATGCAGCGATCCAAGTCAAATAAGCCCATTCAAGAGCCACTGAAGTGGCTTCCAAGCCAGGTCAAGTGGGTCCGAGAAATATTGCCAGGATTAGATGGCATTTCGTGTTGACACATACTTTGGCACGAAAATGTCCTCATAAGGGTCGGATACTGTGTCAACTTATGTTTTTTTCTGCGATGGATACTTTTAGGAAAGGTTCGAAGTTTATGAAGCCAAGAGGAGGATGATAAATACGTTATCGGAATTAGAATAAAGAAACCATGTCAGTCCATAAATGTTTGCCGACATTTATGTTGTCATTATGAATTACGTTGGGTGTGATGATTGAGTGCTTGTGTCAGCTAATTATTTTGTAATTAACATCAACAAGAGGACGCGGGGCGTAGAGTTGCCTGTCTGTTTGATCTCTGCAATCAGGAGAGTGGGTAACCCATTCCTTGTTTACACAGTTGCCGCCTAACAACAGAACCAATGGGGATGGCAACTCAAAGCTAATCGTAGATGGCGCTGCGATAGTTGGTCCCCACGTCTACCTTGTACAAAAAAACAAACAAGATTATTTGTTATAAAAATTGAGTATAAATACAAAACAAATATGGAAAATTATTCGTCCATGCAAGTACTATATAATAAAAGAAGAATTAAGACGCCGCGGCGCATCTACAAGAGGAAAAAAGTGATTTAATTGAGTGGTTATACATTTGATTTTACCGTAATAAATCCACAATTACTTGTAGTTCAGGTTTCAATTTTTGAGTTTAGGTATGTTTTACCTGTCCTGTCCTTTATCAAGAATATAATGCTGGTTTTGACTTTCTATTTTGATAAAATATCATAATGTTTTAAGTCAGTAATTTTAACCTTTTTTTCTATTTAGATTCGAGAAATATCACAATATATTTAATTTCTTAACACCACAACTATTACAAAACTCGTTTCAGGTGATAATTATTCGATTTTCGAGCGATGCAATACTGGTACTTAACCTCCAAAAGAAAAGTAGATATTATTTTGAAAAGTGTATTCCATTATTTTTACAGCTTATTACACAACATCTAGTCATTTTACATCAATAAATGTTTTTTTTTCTGAAAATTCCTTTGATTTTACAGTTCTTTGGGGACCAAACTGTCATTTTCACTTTGACACTTGCCTTCCCCATTACAAAATCATTTCAAAAACGTACCTAATCACTTTCAGACACCCCTTTTGTTCAGCGGTCAGTGGGTTCAAGGATAACATTGAGGCCAGTTTTATTTAAAAGAAATTTACAGTTGGAAAATAAAGAAAAAAATCGTACATAGTTGGTAACCGCTCGTTTCAGCTATTAGCGCAGCGGCGAGAAAAGAATTGGCCATTGAAACGACCATTATGTTGTGGATTGTAACCGAAGCAATAGTCCCTTAATCCCATGTAAGATTTCTGCGTACAGTAGCGCTTAAACATGTATAATATTGACATTACTTCCTCCTTAAACTTTGGTCGTTATGTTAATGTTGGATGTTAGGCAGTTTATCATTGATGTAATAAGATTTACAGTTAAAGACCTTGGAGAATTTGGGACTTGTGTATGTTTGCGTTGATGTGTGCGGAGACAAATGTTGGTTAGTTTGTGGAGGTACCATAGTTTGTTGGAATTGTGCGATTGCGTTAGTTAAACGTGTTAGCAAATTTTGTACTATTAGCTAAGTAGTAGAGGTATCCCTAGACACACTCTGCGGTAGTGGGTTTTAACGCAATAAAGGTAGTTTAGACAATATAAATTAAGGTCACATTTGGTATTATGATACTTAGCCATTGCTAAATATCATAATACCAAATGTGACCTTAATTTATATTGTCTTTAATAAAATAACCGAGTTAAATTGAGAGAAATGGAACGAAACAGCAACTCCAACATGAATAATTTTCGCCATTTTCATACCGATTGCGAAAGCTATAAATAACCGTGTAGTTAACAATCCTCACATACATCAAAACAGATTAACTCGAGCAATTCCGAAATAACTGGAACTGAGAAAATGGCGGAAAAGCTATGCTTTATAACCACTGTTGTCTAGGAAGCGGAGCGCTTAACTGAAATAATTTGTAGAAAATAAGCGCGAAATTTACTGCGCTCGGGAGTCTCTCGACTTGAATTTATTGTACGCAGCGCAATTGTGGAATTTTAAGCAGGCTGCCACGCTGGCCGCACTGCAGAAGGGAAGTTTTTGAGGTAGTTGTACGTGTGCCGGGAGCGGGTAAGGGACGAACTATTGTGCGTTTCGTAAATCTGGCAACATTGCGTACTGCGTTTAACATTGTTTACTGGGTTGGGTTCTTTTTGTTCGTTTTTTGAACACAAATAAATATCTACTCTTGACTCACTAGATGCTGCGTTGGATTCTACTTTTCGACTTGATTTGAGAAAAAAACTACTAAGAATAATGTTAAATAAAGAATAATGTTTAATGCCTGTAAATTAAATTAATATCGACGAACGACTTGACGTTAACCAAAATAGACTTTCCTCACTTAAGTGGGTACTTATTGGGTACTTAATTGTGAGTACGTGTGAGTGTACTCACAATTTTCAATTTCAGATAATAATAATATTCAACTGATTACACATTTACACAACATTATTTCACTGTATAATCTAATTTAAGTTTTGTATTTTTACACCTTGAATATTTTGTTCTAAAGTGAGGATCTCATTGAGTTTCTTCTTCGTAAGTTCGCTCCATCGTATGCTACGTCTCAGTCACCTTTGACCTCGACTAGAGTCAAGAGCAAACCCATCTCAAATAAATAGAGAGCGTGACAGTTACGGATATACAAAATGCAAAATCTGAACGTAACTTCAGCCGTGTTTGGTCGAGAATTCCATGAGATTCAACAAGTCGAAACTCTTGCACAAGATCCGCCGTTTTTAGTTCGTCGGAGTATTTGCGATGTGTCGGAATGCTAGTTTAAGTTTCGAACATTGTTCGCGCTTATCATCATGCGGGAAGTTTCGACACCCCTCCAGCGAAGCTCAGTTGTGTTACTTGAACTTGGAGCAGTATATGTGACTTAAATCAGTGATCTAAATATGTACAAGACATTATTCATGTATCTCATAAGTTATGTGAGTTGCTTTCTAGACGTGGTTGAAAATTAAGTCCAAAAGTTTTAGATTTAAGGGGTAATTTCGTTGATGACTACAAGTGCAAACCATGGGTCTTTGATTTTTTTAGGATGACATGATGTAGAAACAAAAACCGGCCAAGTGCGTGTCGGGCCACGCACAGTGTAGGGTTCCGTAGTTGCCCATCAAAATACTTCTGCAAACTAACTAAACTGATTCGCTGAATTTAATTTTAAAAAGAAGAATTTTCAAAATCGGTCCAGGAGTCTGAGAAATCGGGGAAAATACATAAAAAAAAGATTACGACGAATTTAGAACCTCCTCCTTTTTTGAAGTTAGTTAAAAATAGTTGACGATAAAAACCTACCTATCCCCAAAAAACATACCGTAAAAACATACCTATAAGGGCCATACCTCACCGGGATGCCATGGCGACGCGTAGCTAGCAACGTCGCCAACTAGTTCTTATAGAGATGTATGACGGTTAACTGACTTGGCGACCAACTGGCGACTCTGGCGGCCCATTGAAAATAGTTGGCGACGTCGCTGGCTACGTCGCCATGGCATCTTGGTGAGGTATGGCCCATAAAGCTGTAAAAATAAAGTTGACAAACTTACATTTGCAGTTGAAGAGCATGTTCTCCGATACATTTTGTTTAAGAAAATATGATAACCAAGTACATTTTATAAGTTGGTCGACTATTACTCGTAAAGTTGTAAAGCCTACTTAGTCATGATAATTTTCTTTTAAACTTCGTTATATACTACTATTGTGAATTTTTTCACACCCCTAAACATAACCGTTTAACTGGTAGAGCGGGGGGACACTCGAGTCGAGCAAAATTTAGCACTTTAAAGCTTAATATTTCACAAACGAATTTTTTTATCAAAAAATTGTTAATGAAAACTCACATTATTTTTTAAAGACCTATTTAATGATACCCCACACTAAGGGGTACGCGAGAAAAAAAAAAAACATTCCCACTTTACGTGTACAGGAGGTACCCTAAAAAAAAATATTTTTCGAGATTTTATTTTACCATTTTTTCGGCACAACAAATCCGCATATTTACACCAAATTACAGCTCTCTAGTACTGTGCGTCTCTGAGCTAAACTGCGGACAGACGGACGGATGGACGGACGGACGGACGGACATGGCGAAACTATAAGGGTTCCTTGTTGACTACGGAACCCTAAAAATTGATTTAAAGTTCTAAAAAAACTTAGTTAACCATATGGAACTGGCAACAGGCAGGAACATTTTGAACATAATTATACATTAGGCAAATTTTTATTTAGTTGACTTAAATCTATTATAGACTTCATAATAATTTCCTAAACGTTACTTAACCACTTCCCTGTCCGATGAATCACATGTGATCCACGACTATTGTTTAGGTATTGTGTCTGCTGCGCGGACAGTGAAAGTGTTAAGGTTATCAAGCTACCTACCTATGTAAACTTACCGACAGCTTTAAAATTGAAATGCTGATGAATAACCTACCTGTGTTACTGTGTAGATCTGAGAGTCCAAAACGGCCACTTTATGCAATACTCCTAACGATTCACTTCGTCGGTAAGAGGTCTTTGAGGAGTGGCTGGAAAGGCGTCAAGGCGTTCTGACCTACCGCAAGATGCAGGTCCTCACCGGACACGAAAGTTTCGGGCGGTATCTGTGTCGGATAGGGAGGGAAGAAATGCCTGGGTTTCACCACTGCGAAGATCTCCTGGAGGACACAGTGGAGCATACGGTGCAGGACTGGCCCGCTTGGGCAGAGCACCGACGTGTCCTCACGACGGCGATAGGCGGAGACCTCTCACGCCCGAAGTTGGTCGAGACCGTGCAGCGGGGCGAGAAGGAGTGGAAAGCGTAAATGATTCTCATCATGCATTAATTTCCAGCTTCGTCATTGCCTAGTCATTCAAGGAGTGAATCATTTGGAATGTTTCTAAGTGGCCGTTTTAGACACTCTGATATTTTTTGGAGCAAAGAAGAACCGTGAAGTTAGCCAAGATGTAAATAATTATAAGCACTTGCCTATTCAACAATTTGAGAATCCCTAACCTTATTGGTAAAACCTGACCAATTTATATATATTTACTCGAATACCCGTATATTTTTTCTTGCCTAAATAAGTTAGTACACTAGATAATTCTTACCCAATAGAGACCTTCTTTTCTTAGCAATAAATCCATCTTAACACAAAATAATACGAGACAGAAGCGAGTACCCTTCATCGTTTCGGTCCCTTTGATCGCAACCAGCCGGCATTGCGGTAACCATGTAATATATATCACTCAGGATACAATCAAATCTTCGTCACTCACGAGACGTTACCCTCCCCCCTTCTCCTTAGAGGGAGGGTGACGCGTTTTAGTGCCATTAAATAGATTGTCGTTTTTCGCACATTTTCTGCTTTCTGTCTTATGTATTATGCTATTGGATTGGATTGCAAACAATAAAGTATGACGTTACTGAAATTGGGACAGATTCGTTGAGTTAAATGTCGTTTTTAGGACAGTTTTTAGGGTTCCGTAGTCAACAAGGAACCCTTATAGTTTCGCCATGTCCGTCCGTCCGTCCGTCCGTCTGTCCGCAGTTTAGCTCAGAGACGCACAGTACTAGAGAGCTGTAATTTGGTGTAAATATACGGATTTGTTGTGCCGAAAAAGTGGTAAAATAAAATCTAGAAAAATATATACCTCCTGTACACGTAAAGTGGGAATGTTTTTTTTCATTCTCGCGTACCCCTTAGTGTGGGGTATCATTAAATAGGTCTTTAAAAAATAATGTGAGTTTCCATTAACAATTTTTTGATAAAAAAATTAATTTGTGAAATATTAAGCTTTAAATTGCTAAATTTTGCTCGACTCGAGTGTCCCCCCCCCCTCTACCAGCTAAACGGTTTTATTTGGGGGTGTGAAAAAATTCACAATAGTAGTATATATAACGAAGTTTAAAAAAAAATTATCATGACTAAGTAGGCTTTACAACTTTTCGAGTAATAGTCGACCAACTTATAAAATATACTTGGATAACATATTTTCTTAAACAAAATGTATCGGAGAATATCCTATTCATCTGCAAATGTAAGTTTGTCAACTTTATTTTTACAGCTTTAATACGTATGTTTTTACAGTATGTTTTTTTTGGGATAGGTAGGCTTTTATCGTCAACTATTTTAACTAACTTCAAAAAAAGGAGGAGGTTCTAAATTCGTCGTAATAGTTTTTTTAAATGTATTTTCCTCGATTTCTCAAAGACTCCTGGACCGATTTCGAAAATTCTTCTTTTTAAAATTAAATTCAGCGAATCAGTTTAGTTAGTTCGTATAAGTATTTTGATGGGCAACTACGGAACCCTACACTGTGCGTGGCCCGACATGCACTTGGCCGGTTTTAAATGTTGATATGGAAGCAACTTGGTATTGCATTATATAGCTTGTTTTTAAACAATGGTTTGTACGCTTAGAACTTCTAAACTAAGCAACGGGTTTCCATGTAGTTTTCAGTATGTATTAAATAATATTTCACGGATATAAACGATTTCATCATAATATGTTACTAACCGCGCTTCTCTTTTGTTCTTAATTACTCCCTAAACCGGGACGTATATGTACAATCGACGAAGTTGAATCATTACCCATTTCGACAATAAATCCTTTGAATCCGTCAAATTGACAAAGATCAAAGTCGTTACCATGGATATGTATATTTACGTGAATGTAGACCTAATTGTATCTGAATGTCTGTAGGAAAATAAGCTTATGGTGGGTCATGATTCAGCTTTGTCGATTGTACCTAATATCTCCAATGGAATACCTAGTCAAAAGTCGATCAAAGAATGTCGACTAAACGATGATAACCAACACTGAGACAAGACACATTTAACTCTTGGTCGAAAAAAAAAACAAATACCCTTATTTGCAATAAAAACTAAATCCTACTAATATAAATGCGAAAGTCGGTGAGGATGTATGTACAGTCACGAGCAATAGTATGTATACACTAAGCAGTATTCAAAAGCGATTTTCTGCTACCATATTATTATTGATTAAACTTTTGCCTTTTCATTACACTTCTATTTTGGATGCCATACTGTTATGAAATAGGTCTTATTTCAAAGTATAAATCAGTATTTCAGGAGTTATTTGCGTTTGAATTTTGTTAAGTGTATACATGTTATTGCTCGTGACTGTATGTGTATGTAGATTTATGTTTGTTACTCTTTCACGACTTAACGGATTTGGCATACAGATAGTTTATAACCTGGATTAACACATATTATAAGTTTTTATCCCGATTTTATGCTACCGTTCGAGTTGTAGCGGGTGAAGCCGCTGGCAACAGCTAGCATATAAAATAAAGCAGCAATTTCCTCTTAACCTTAATAGACGTAAAATACAAGGTAGTTAATGTATATAACACAGCTTGCTAAAGTCTGTATTGTCTTAATACAATTGACACCGGTCGCCTGTAAACCCGGTGAGGGTTAGTCGACAAACATTTTCGACAAGCCACAGTTTCGTCCACAAAATTGCCAGCGATTTTGTCGAAAATTATTCAAATAAATAACACTGCACGCTTGGGGTTTTAAGGGTTAGTCTATGAGGAGAATAGCCTTGTTAACAGTTAAGGTGTAAGGATGTTAATTAATTAAGGATGGAAATTATTATAACTGTATTTAAAACTAAGTGCTAAATTAAATTAAATTAATTCCTGTGCAAACAACGAAAGGAAACAAGCTACACGTATAACCGTTTACTAGTACTTTTGTTTTATTTAAATTTTATATTGTCTTGGCCTCAATATACCTTGCCTAAAAGAAAAAGTGAGACTTGAGATGCTAACTCAGTAAAGCAATTGTCAAATAGACAGGCGTGACGAATGCGAAGCGAGGCGTGTTTGTTTGTAATGTAGGTATGGAATTGTTTGAAGCCAGTCACATAGACTATCGGATCGCTTTTGCTCTTCTATGTGACTGGATTCAAACAATTCCATATAATTATTACAAATAAAAACGCTTCCTATCACATTCGCTTCGCCTCTCTGTTTGACAATAGCTTAAGAGCTGATGTAGTATTCCGACAGGATGATGGTCGCAAGGCACGCAGCTCTGGTGAGTTCGACCACCGCCAATAGGATCCCTCAGCAGTCACCATCAAAGTTTCAGGTAGCCTTTTTTTCTAACGATCGAAGCATAATCTTCATCGATCCTCTCGCGCTTTTTTTTTTAGCGTGGTAAAATCATCCAATGAGTCCTCCCACCCCAGACAGGGCGGGAGGGACTGTCAGACTTCTACTGACTAAAATCCGCGGTCTCCTTCATTAGCCCTTTCTGTTCCGTGGTCACGGTAAGGAAATAATCCCGCGACCTATCCTCCCACCCTAGGTTGGAGCGGAAACTGCCAGACTTGTACTGATCAAAATCCAAAGAGTTCCTGAAATGGCAGTGTGACCCCGGCGTATAGCTTGTGGTGGACTAATGAGTCCCACCTGCCCCATTCTCCCAAAGCTGGGGTGCGGGACTCACGAATTACCGTGGCTACGGAATGTAAAAGGCTATCGAAGGACACCGTGGATTTTAGTCAGTACGAGACAGTCTTTCCCGCCCTGCCCTGAGTGGGAGGAGTCATTTTATGATTTTACCTCCAGTTTATGTAAATCAAATATTCATAAAGATCGACTTAACCTGTAACCCTGTACATAATCTATGTCTAAATCTGTGTAAAGCAAATCCAAAAAGTAATTGGTATCATGTTACTAGCTCATGACGTAATGAACCATTAAAACGATAACGCAACAGTCTAGACTCAAATGTGTTTCCGCAAAAATGCATTTAACTTTCGCAGTAACATTTTTATTTGTAACAAAATGCTCGCCCTAATAGGAAGCGTTGCAGTTCCGTTATTATATTTTTCAAGCAAATATTAAGAAAATTTAAGTGAATAGATAATTCGTTGGGTAACTTAAAACACGACGCCAACACAGTTAAGAAAACTCTAGGCTAATCTGCATGATATTATACGTTCAATGTACGTACTAAGTAACTTCATTTTAGTTCAACTGAGTTCATAAACACGGTGGAGCATACGGTGCAAGACTGCCCAGCTTGGGCGGAGCACCGACGTGTCCTCACAGCTGCGATAGGCGGAGACCTCTCGCGCCCAGCATTGGTCGCGGCCATGCTGCGGGGCGAGACGGAGTGGGAAGCGGTCGCCTCCTTCTGCGAAGCAGTAATGCTCGCGAAGGAGGAGGCGGGCCGCGAGCGAGAGAGGACAGTGTCCTCCCTCCGCCCCACCCGCGGTAGTAGACGCCCACGGCGACTGACGTCGCTAGATGATCTCCGGCCACCGTAGGCGCGGGCATGCAGCGAGTAAAGGGCAACTCGCTGCCCGAGCATGGACCATACCCGGGTCGACGGCGCGTTGAGTCCCACGCGCGCCTCAAAGAGCGTTAGCATAATGACGGGGGCCCCCTCTCAGAGGGCCAAAGCCTGCCGGGGTCGCGGGATTATTTCCTTACCGTGACCCCGGAACAGAAAGGGCTATTGAAGGACTCCGTGGATTTTAGTCAGTAGAAGTCTGACAGTCCCTCCCGCCCTGCCCGGGGTTGGAAGACTCATTTGATGATTTTACCACGCTAAAAAAAAAAACCTGAGTTCATAAACAAAATGGCGGGATGAGCGGGACAACTAAAGAACGACCAGAAAGAAAAAAAGAACCTACCCAGCAAATTTTAATCAACCTGCCAGTCGTACCTGTAATAAGACGAGGCCTGAAATTTATCGTACTCAATTAAAGCTCAAATTGTGAAGCAGGGTCGTATGTAGGGAGCCTAATATGTTCGAGCCATTTCAGCTGGTATATGGCCTGAAATACGACGTGTTATTTGTTCTGTTACAAGTTAACTGAATGGAAGGTTTAGTTGGCTCGTAAACATGGGAAATTAGTTATGGGATAACAACTGTGTGTTGGGAAACTTGGTTGAGAAATTCAATTTTTTTTCTTGTAGGGCAAAACTTGGTGGTCGCTTATCAACTTACTGTGACCCTGGAACATAAAGGGCTATTTAAGCACACCGTGGATTTTAGACAGTACGAGTCTGACAGTCCCTGGTCCCTGCCCGGATGGGGGTTTGATGATTTAACCACGTAAAATAAAAAGGCTTAAGCCAAGCAAGCCTTATACCTGCTCACAGAATATACAGGGTGCAATTGAAGTCGTGGGCATTATTTCAAACTAAGGCACTACTCATGATACTAATTGCATTAGGCCTAATATTAAGTAAATCAAAATATTATTAATGCAAGTATGGAAAACTCTAAAAATGTAGTAAGTCATATTAATACATTTTTTTTTAGCGTGGTAAGATCATCAAAATAGTCCTCCCACCCCGGGCAGGGGTGACTGACTCAAATCCACGGTGTCCTTCAATAGCCTGTTATGTTTCGGGGTCACGGTAAGGGAATAATCCCGCAACCCCGGCAGGCTATAAAAAAGGACATAGCAAAAGGTTTATTAATAAACACTAAAAATAATTTAAAAAAACACATCCTAAATCCCAATAAGTTTTCAAGTATCAAAATCTCGAGCACAATACAGCGCGTTACGAAAAGTAAACAAACATAAAAATAATAAGTTGCGTAATGCAATTCTATTAGTATTAGGAGTAATTTCTTGGTTTAAAATAATGCCCATGAATTCAATTGCACCCTGTATTTCCATTTCAGAACTTATTACAATAAAACAATCAATATGAATTGGACTCACTAGCACTACTCTCAGAGAGAAGACTTGTCTCTAAGCAGTGAAATGCTCATTATGTTTTTTTTTTTTAGCGTGGTAAATTCATCAAATGAGTCCTCCTACCCCGGGCAGGGCGGGAGGGACTGTCAGACTTCTACTGACTAAAATCCACGGTGTCCTTCAATAGCCTGTTATGTTCCGGGGTCACGGTAAGGGAATAATCCCGCAACCCCGGCAGGCTAAGTCATATTAATACATAGCAAAAGGTTTATTAATAAACACTAAAAATAATAAAAAAATACATCCTAAATCCCAATAAGTTTTCAAGTATCAAAATCTCGAGCGCAGTACAGCGCGTTACGAGAAGTAAACAAGCATCAAAATTCATACTAACTTGCATTTATAACATTTTTGATTTGCGTAATGCAATTAGTATTAGGATTAGTATTTTGGTTTAAAATAATGCCGATGAATTCAATTGCACCCTGTATTTCCATTTCACAACTTATTACAATAAAAAAATCAATATGAATTGGAGTCACTACTTTTAGAGAGCAGACTCGACACCCTGGTTTCCAAACAGTTAAATGCTTATTATGTAAACCAATTAGATGGATGGTTGTTTGTTACTAAATCACGTCGGAGCGGTACTACAGTGAAAGGTTCTTGATGTAATTTAGCTCAGATATAGGTTTGAAATAACACAAAGGTAAAATGTTTATTGTTTATCCCGGTGCGGGGTTCCCCTGGGACAGTTTTCCAGTTACACGCTTGGGAAGCTCTAGTAACAGCTAGTTTATTTCATTTTTTGTAAGATGTTGTATTTATTTTATGTTTGTTTCCAACTTTCATTTATTTATTTTAGAGTATTTGTAAAATTTCAACAGATCTGTGATTCATTTAAAAGAACGAGAACAGGTGACGTCGTACACAATAAAAACAAGAAATCATCTGTTATAAATGACACCTTTAAAAAAACAGTGCGAGACGGAATCGCATACGAAAGACTCCGTAACATTTTCAATAAAAACGGAAAAGTCACGTCTTTTGTATGGTACTACACTTAAGGCGTGATATCACTTTGGGCCCTATCAGAAAACCAATTTTGTGACTTTTTTTTAAGGTCACAGCCCATGCTGAGGTAGTGGTCTTTTGGCCTCGTACAGGACTTAATTTTTTGTATTACTTTTTTTTTTTCTTATGTCGTTACATTATCGGGCGCCCTGCGGACTCTCCGTCCGCATTCCGGCCCATCGTGCTACTCGACGAGGTGGGCAAGCTCTTTGAGAGAGTTATTGCAGACCGCCTCGCCGGGCACCTGAATCGGGTGGGCCCGAACCTGTCGGAGAGCCAGTTCGGCTTCCGCAGGGGGCGCTCGACGGTGGACGCAATTATGCGCTTGAGAGCCCTCACGACGGGGGATGCAGTAGCCCGGGGCAGGGTCGTCTTGGCGGTGTCTTTGGACATCACCAATTCCTTCAACACCCTGCCCTGGAGTTGCATCAGGGAGGCACTCCGGTATCACCGGGTGCCGACCTACCTCCGCCGAATAGTCGAGGACTACCTGACGGACAGAGCCGTCATCTACCCCGGTCACCGGGGAGAGTGGAACCGGCGAGAGATGTCGTGCGGTGTTCCACAGGGTTCGGTCCTGGGACCGCCCTTGTGGAACATCGGATACGACTGGGTGCTGCGCAGCGACCTCCCTGACGGCGCCAGCGTAATTTGTTACGCTGACGACACGCTCGTCCTTGCACAGGGAGAGTCGCACCAGGCGGCGGCCGACGTGGCGACGGAAGCGGTCGCGACAGTTGTCGAGAGGATCCGGCGGTTGGGACTCGAGGTGGCGCTGCACAAGACGGAGGCCATGTGTTTTCATGGCCGCCGTAACGCGCCACCGTCGAGCTACAGCATTACGGTGGAAGGAGTTCCAATCGGCGTACAGGGGACGATGAAATACCTGGGACTCGTCCTCGACAGCCGGTGGAACTTCAGGGAGCATTTCCTGAGTTTGGCCCCAAGGCTGAACCGTGCAGCGGCCGCCCTCAAGCGACTGCTGCCCAATCTCAGCGGGCCAAACGCTTCCTGCCGTAGGCTGTACGCTGGTGTCGTGCGGTCCATGGCCCTCTACGGGGCCCCTGTGTGGGCCCTGAGCATCCGGACGCGACCACAGAAGCTGGTCGCATGCCAGAGGGTCATGGCTATCCGAATGATCCGGGGATACCGCACGATTGCCGGCGAATCGGCCAACCTGCTTGCCAAATTGCTGCCTTGGGATCTGGAGGCGACTGCCCTCCAGCGCGTCTATGAGTGGCGCGTGGAGGCGCAGTGCCGGGGCGTGACCCCGCTGCCTCGCGAAGTCGAGGCGCGGCGCGAAGACCTCCGGCGCGATCTCAGGGCAGTATGGAAGGAACGACTGTCGCGACCGACGGCCGGGCACGCCGCAATTGCGGCGGTAAGACCCCTCTTTGAGGAGTGGTTGGAGAGAAGTCATGGCGTCCTTACCTTCCGCCTGACGCAGGTCCTCACCGGGCACGGGTGCTTCGGGAGGTACCTGTGTCTAATGCGGAAGGAGGAAACGTCTGGGTGTCATCACTGCGAAGATCGCCCGGAGGACACGGTGGAGCATACGGTGCAGGACTGCCCAGCTTGGGCGGTGCACCGACGTGTCCTCACGGCTGCGATAGGCGGAGACCTCTCGCGCCCGGCATTGGTTTCGGCCATGCTGCGGGGCGAGACGGAGTGGGAAGCGGTCGCCTCCTTCTGCGAAGCAGTAATGCTCGCTAAGGAGGAGGCGCGCCGCGAGCGAGAGAGGACAGAGTCCTCCCTCCGCCCCAACCGCGGTGTAGGACGCCCACGGCGACGGACGTCGCGCGACGATCTCCGGCCACCGTAGGCGCGGGCATGCGGGCAGCGAGTAAAGGGCAACTCGCTGCCCGACCAAGGACCATGCCCGGGTCGACGGCGCGTTGTGTCCCACGCGCGCCTCAAAGAGCGTCAGCATAATGACGGGGCCCCCCTCTCAGAGGGCCAAAGCCTGCCGGGGTCGCGGGATTATTCCCTTACCGTAACCCCGGAACGTAACAGGCTATGAAGGACACCGTGGATTTTAGTCAGTAGAAGTCTGACAGTCCCTCCCGCCCTGCCCGGGGTTGGAGGACTCATTTGATGATTTTACCACGCTAAAAAAAAAAAAAAAAATGTCGTTACATTATTATGTTTTTCGTTCATTTTATGTTGTTGTTCTGTCCTGTGAGTCCATTATTTTTTTTTCTTTCTTCTTTTTTTCTTAAATATTTATGCTATTCTGGTTTTCAGTATTTCTTGGGGTTTAAAGTGTTAACAGAAATTGATGTATATCTGTGAAAATTTCAACTGTCTATTACGTTTCATGAGATACATCCTAGTGGGAAACAGAACAGACAAACAAACGGACATCGGAGTCTTAGTAATTGGGTCCTATTTTTCACAAAAAAAAAGAAAAATATCACGTATAGATGACCCAAAAAACATAAATAAGTACACGTATAAATCACACAACACACTGTAATCTGTGTCTTATGACCCATATCACTAGTAAATGTATATAGCAATCAATTTGGGACGTATCTGTGTAGATTGCGAGATAGACCTGCAAGCATCCGACGTAATGGGAGACGGCGGCGTTGAGTTATCGTCTGTAATGAACGAATGAGGGAGGAGGAATGAAAATGAACGAGTAAGAACGGTATACCTACTCACATGGTGTAAAGAGTAAAAATGTTAGTTTTTTTAATTTCGTTAGGTATTTTTGGGGGTTGAAAATTACAACGGTTTTTTGAGTAAAGATTAGACACATTTTTTTTACTGTTAACTGCAAGTAATGTCAATTTTATCAAATCACTAGCGACCCGCCCCGGTTTCGCCTGTTTGGTAATACCTGATTGGAAACTTTCCTCGTAAATCACTCTGCCTTTTGATGGAAACTGCAATAAAATCCATTGCATAATTCGAAAGACCTTAGCGTACAGACAACAGGCAACTTTGTTTCAAATTCTATGTAGATAAGATTAAAATATTTTGGTGAAGGACGGTAAGCGATCTCTAAAGTGAAATAAATATTATAACATTAGGTACAATGGAAAACAAACAAAGTTTTAAGTTACCTTGTCTTTTGCAGCTTCTTAAATACTCTTTAAGGCGTAGGTCATGAACAACGTTGTAGAATGTAGACGCAATAACTTAGAACTTGAAAATTTCAGAATTTTACCAAGTAACCAAGCCTAAATGTTTTTAAAGGCCGTTTAATTACGCAAGAACTTTAAACAATTCCAACTGACTCATCCTGTCACTTATTTTTTTCGGTCCATTTAAAATAGGTTTTATTATCATGAAGTTAAGGTCGTAGGCATAACTTGTTACAAGAATTTTCCATTAAGGCTATAAAACTTGAACAGTGGCTTCAAGTACTTCACTTATGTTAATTGAAACCCGCGCTCCCGTAATCTGGTAAATGAATGGAGAAAATAAAATGTGAACTTGGAATTAAATGACATTGTACCTTATTTAGATGGAGCAGACCTCATTATTGGTTAAAAGAGGTCAGATTCAATTCTTGTTTCGATTTTCTAGTGGGTATTTTAGAAGGTAACTTACAGACGTCCAGTACTTTCGTTGAACGATTTATTGTATCGATTTCTGTATTTTGAGTCGAAGTTCCTGTATTTTTTTTTAGCTCTCTTTTCCCAAAACTCGCCATGTCTTTCAAAAGATTTCTCAGAGTGATGGTGATACCTGTCTTTTAGCGTTACTTACCTTAATACGCATTATGATTGTTTTTTTCGAACCGTCAATACTAACACTAATAATATAAATACGAAGTTAAACTTTAATGAAGAACTCCTTCCTACGTCTTAGTAGTGGTTGATAACTAAATGTTGATCAAATTACTACTACAAGTATGTAGTTAGGATTATTACAATACAGCTTAAAGTAACAATCTTATTTGTTACATATAATTTTTAACCAACTTCAAAAAAAGGAGGAGGTTCTCAATTCAGTCGGTATTTTTTTTTAAAGGATCGTCTACGGCTCGATAGCGGTTGATAGACCTAATTGTTGGTAAAATTACTTCTACAAGTATTCATCAAGTTACAATACAGACTTTATTAACAGTCATATAAGTTACATTTCATTTTGACATTACTAAGTTGTCGATTTTTAAACTTCAAAATCAAAATGTTTTATTTTACATGGGCCTCAGTGGGCACTTATAAAACGTCGAAAAATTGGCACGGTTCAGGTTGGTCGTTTCCATGGAGAAGAACCGGCAAGAAACTCCATGGTTACTCTTTTAAAATATTTACTTTACAATGTTTTTATTACAGTTTGGTATACATTATACATAGGTAAGAGAGAACATCGTTGGCACGATAAGAAGAAGGATCTTCCTACCAAATCTTATAAAAAAAAGCTAAAAAAAACTACCTATATAAATAATGTTTCACTGCTCTTATTCTTGGCTCGCGAGGCAAATAATAGATCGTAGTCCAACATGTTCTTGCCGCCACTTTAATATCTTCCCATCTTCGATATTGCTTGCCTTTACTTCTTTTATTGTAACTAGGACATGACTGTCATAAAAGTCAGTGAATAATATTTGCGAAGACCATCACTTGAATAGCTTTTTTCTGATTTGTTGGAGTCGACTCTTAAGTCTTTTTAACCAGCTTTAAAAAAAGGAATTTGTATTTATATTTTTTTGTGAAAAGTGTTCGTTAAATTCTGGAAAATGTTTTGTTTCACATAAATAATAATATATAATTCGTGACTTCATGTCTTATTGATCTTTATTGCTTCCTTTAATGGCGCTTTTAAAAGACGATTAAGTATTAAAAAACACTCCCAACAATCTCTGAACTAAAAAGTGTAAAATAAAAATCTTTTTTTTTTTAGTTAAAGAAACGACGTCGTTAGCCAATAATTACAAAAAAAAAACAAATCCACCGCCTTCCAAAAAAGTTAATTAACGCTTTTTGCAGTTCTGTTTGAAAAAGATTATTAGTTCGATATGAAATGTGAAATAAGTCCACAATACTTCTACTATTGAAACTCAATTAACAATTCACAGAAATCCATCCAATACATCCGCATTTCAACATTTGCAATGCAGTTACTGAACCGAAAATAAATAAATAATTTCATGTAAGCCAATATCCAATCAGTAGAAAACAATGTTGTAATTTGATAGCTATTAACTTCGCCAGATGGGGACCGACGTAATTATTGGGACAAAAGGTAATTTAAATCGATTCTGCTTGAGTTAAACCATATTTATAATTGGATTGTTTTTCAATAAGATTATGGTGATTTTGAGTGTCTCCTTGGCAACGTGGTCTGAAAATCTGAAGAGATTACTTTTGTCGCAATCAACATCTTGTATTCGATTATTTTATTAATTGACGTTACGTAACGTAAATGCTTAAAGGGGCAGGGGTCTAATTTCTAAGCACGAATCCCGTATTTTCGGCCTAAGTTACGGCCGTTTTGACAACGAACCCGAACTATGCATGAATTATTGTTACTATTTGAGCTCCTTAGAGTCCACGCCTGCAGAATATTCGTGGTAGGTATTACATTTTTTCAATGCAATTTGACGTAATGTCGTGAACACTAGCGCCGCGTCAAAAGGACTTCAGTCGTGGCAGTATTATCCGACCGCAAAAGTTTTGACGTTAGTAACGTTTGTACATCCGTATCCGTGCCTGTCAGGAGGTAGAAAGCACACTCCTTTTCGGAAAGCATATTTAGATTGAAATATACCCATAACAGCCATTTTGGAGAAACTTCTCAATAAGTATAATTTCCTTAGTTTGCATTGCTCCCAATACACTAATCTGTTTTGTAACTTCGACAAGATCACGTCCGTTCAAGATAAAAGATGAATGAATGACCCGAAACAAAAGTCATTCATTTCCAATAATTCGATTTCCCTACAGGGAAACAATAGTTCAACAAAGTAGAATGAAGTATTTCAGAATCGTACTATTTCTATGAAGAAGGGTTCGTCGAAATTGTTTATTAGAAAAAAAAAAGTTTCCACAGAAAATTCAATGAAAAATGTATATTATTATAATTAACCGTAACCAAAAAGATTTCGATTTTTCAAAGTGATCGCAAACTTAGATTAAAATAGGTATGTACTTATTGAAAATACTCGGTTCCCTTGTATTATTTACTGAGTGTTATGGGTTTGATTATGTCTGTGAAGTACCTATAATGATGATTAATAGACAACAACTTGTATTTTATATTTTAAAACGGCGATTTTGTGTGTGGTGCTAGCGCTTTAGAACCTGACTGACTTGGCTCAAAAATGACTTGATTACTAAAAGCACCGTAATCCCTTTTAAAACTACGAACAAAATAAAATAATCTGCCTGAACTTTATTTAAATAAATAATAAAAATACCTCGATAAGTAATCCAAGAGCTATTCTCATAACTCAGCTTTTCTTCTCAAGATTTACGTAAAAACGAGCACTTGATATACTTTATTACTCGACTTCCTTTGTTTCAGAAGCAAATGGAAATAAAATCATGAGGGAATAAATAACAATCCGAGCCGGGATGAGATGCCCTTGAGTCGGTCGGCACCGTTACTTTTGTAGATCTGGAACATTCTTCGTCTTACCCAACTATACTTCAGTTTATCTGATACCGAAATCTCTTTTTCTTCTTGAAAATATACCAAAATGCCTTGTTTTCAAAATATTAAGCAGAACAGCGTATTTTTTAACTAAACTTAGTTTACTCAAGGGAGAAGCCTGAAAGTGTAAAAATATACAGTGTGTCCGGGCACGAGTTAGCGATATTTGAAGGGGATGTTCTAGGCTCACTTTCATCGACAAAAATGCTTTAAAAAAATTCTTACTCCAAAACTTCGCGAATGGCAGCCATTTTAATGTTTTGATCTGTGTGTACAATAAAATGCAAATATCTTTGAATCCAAGAGACCTGCATTTATGCAAATGACTTTATTGCAAAGTTAAACGTTAAGGCTTATCAAAAACTTACGAAAGTTTTTTAAATAATATGTAAAAATAGCCAAAAAACATGGGCAAACATGAAATTGTATACAAAAATTACTGAATAATTTCACATTTTTAACTCTAGCTCGATAAGTACCCCTGAATTTTCCTAGGGTTTTTGCATTAAATTAAAAGTATTTGAATCAGGCTATAAAATGATATCAAAATTATCACTCTACATTAGGTATCTTAGGAGTTATTCTTACTTGAACATCACCCTTCCTTAGCACATGTACCCCAATATTACAGGTGTCGCATTCTTTGGGTGAGCTAAATTGTTCCAACGTATATTTATGAGCTGGCATTATTGACCACCGCGTAAATGATCCCCAAGTAACCATCCTTAAACTGAAATAGTACAGTTTCTTGGATTTAATGCTGCGGAGCGAGGCGGAAGGGTGATGTTCAATTGAGAATAACTCCTAAGATACTTAACGTAGAGTGATAATTTTGATATCATTTTATAGCCTGACTCAAATACTTTTAATTTAATGCAAAAACCCTAGCAAAATTCAGGGGTACTCTTCGAGCTAGAGTTAAAAATGTGAAATTATTCAGTAATTTTTGTGTGCAATTTCATGTTTGCCCATGTTTTGTGGCTATTTTTACACATTATTTAGAAAACTTTCGTAAATTTTTGATAAGCCTCAACATTTAACTTTACAGTCAAGTCATTTGCATGAATCTAGGTCTCTTGGATTCAAAGATATTTGCATTTTATTGTACACACCCCAGTTCGACAGATCAAAAATTTGAAATGGCTGCTATTCGCGAAGTTTTGGACTAAGAATTTTTTTAAAGCATTTTTGTCGATGAAAATGAGCCTAGAATATCCTCTTCAAATATCGCTAACTCGTGCCCGGACACACTGTATACTAGTTACCATAGTGTTGAATCTTTAGAGGTCGGTATTAATTTTTTAGCCAGAAAGTCGGCTTCTTTTTTTTTAAACTGTCTAGACTACTTTTCAAACTTGTCTTTTTTTTGTGCTCTGTTTTTGCTTGTTTATTCTAATTTGTAACCAAACTTTTTAATTAACAAAACTACTATAAGACGTACCCAAAATATTATTGCTTTATTTCACGATATTTTTTTTACAACGAATACGATAAGCATGGAAAAAAAAACAAGTACCGGCCGAATTTGATTGCCGTTCAAAGGGTTCCAAAAAAAACTATTTTCCCGCCTCGGCGATAAGGCCGCCCCGTTTCACAGAATTTCCTGTATCTTTTTAAGATACCCACCGAAAAGTTTGTATATTGAATTTAAGTTTTTGTGTTTCTATCTTTGAAAAGGAATTGTATTTCGGCCTCTGTTCTGAAAGTAACTGGTTTCAATTTGTTAGATAGATGCTGTTTGAGTGGTTTTTGGGGGAAAGTTGTTTCGTTCTGAAACTATTTCGTCACTCATTTATTTCATGAAGTTAATAAATTGTAACTAGAACATGTCAGTTAATAATAACGAGTACAGTAATACAAATAGACTCAATTAAATCGACCATATTAATGTAACATTATTGTTGGTTAAAATGTGTCCCTACAAATATTATTATTAATCCCAACTCACACAATAAGTCAAATATCCATGTCCAAATTTTATTATTATACTAGAGAGATTTACGTAAAACAAAGGTATAAATTTTATTAAGGCAAATAAACATTGTTCTGATTCCCAAAAGTGACGTAATTAAACATTTAAATGTAAACCTATTCACAGATCCATAAAATAATGTCTTCATTCCCCTATGGCATCCTAATTCCACATTTCACAGCTAAGCATACATAAAATGTAAAAAAAAAAAAACAAAACCGAGGTGATCGAAATAAATTTTCCGAGAATTACAAAATCCCTTTGAAAGGTTTTTCACACGATATAGGCATATATTCGACATTTAATGTTCCCGAAAGAAAAACACGTCTAATTTTACGGTACCTGGTTTACCTTTATTACAGAGGGTTCATTTAAGTGCTGTATTTTATTTTTATAGACGACTGAAGCTCGGTTTTACGCCAATCACTCGTGTGAAGGAAATAATTGGGCGCTAGTATTACAATCACCTTTATTGCTCTAGGTCTTTTCTTAGTAAAGGCTTATATGGGTATTATATGACAAGCTCTGTTGGCGTTGAAATCCCTGGAATTAGTCTATAAACGTAGGTGTAATACGTGGTTTGCAATATTGTGTTTTTAACTAACATTAATATCTTTTTGCTGAAAATCGTTCAAGATAATAATTTCGTGAATGTTTGATTAACATCAAATCAGACTCTGTATTATTTTTAGGCTAGACTGAAATCTACCTACAATTTTAAACTTAAATATTTTTATTTTTTTGGAACGAAATATTCAGTTGCAAGCAGGGTTCGAACCTGCGTCTTCTGGATAAGTACTCCCGACGCCTTAGGCTGCTTTTCCACCAGAGATGCGCTATGTAGCTGTGATGCGAGGATGTAAAAGCTGAGCTACGAAACTGTGTGACCATTTCCACCGATGCTACGCTATGTAGCTGTGCGGTAAGATGTGCTATGGAGATGGGTAACTGCGCTACGAAGATGCGCTGTCACAGGGTAGCTGCGGTACGAAGATGCGCTGTCACAAGGTAGCTACGTCACGAAGGTGCGCAGCTCGAGCTATGCGATGTATCGATTGTAGAGAAAACGACCCATAGCACAAATCCATAGCGCGCAGCCATAGCACGCAGCCATAGCACGCAGCCACAGCACGCAGCCACAGCACGCAGCCATAGCATGCATCTTTTCATATAAAAAACACATCTTAGTTGAATCCGTTTCCACCAGTGCAGTGCTACGTAAACCAATGATATGATTGGTGTATATCAAATGCATCCGCAGCAACGTAGCATAGCGCATCTCTGGTGGAAAAGCCATCTTAACAATTAGGCTTTCGAAACCACCAATCTCGAAGCTGAATTTCTCATTTCCATTTTTTTACTCATTACACGTTGTGCCAATGCGCTATCGGAAGCATCTCAAGCTACTTACTTTTTTGTTCATCAAAATATCTTTAAGACGCGACACAGGCGTTATTGCATTTAAAAATAATAGGTAAACATATCTTTAAATATATTTTTTCTTCATAAAACTTCCACCTTGATCTCCCTGTGTCATAGAATTCTTTGCGCCGTGTCGTGGGTTCGATTCCCGCACGGAACAAATATTTGTTTGATCTACAAGTACCTAGTTGTTCCGGGTCTGTGTGTTTGTGTATGTGAGTTTCTATGTTTGTATTACGCACCCATGACACAGGAGAAATTCCTAGTGCAGGACAACGTATTTTTTTTTGAAAAACAAAAAAACTTTTTTTGTCTACGAAAAGTCTTTTGCCTGAGTAGAAATTAAATAACAAATGACATTAAAAAGAAAAAAAAACTTAAACGAAATTTTTACAAAATGCTATTTCTCTGCATTTATTTGCACTCTCACGCGCAACGCTCCCATATATTAAATAAGTAGTAGGTGGCGTATCTAATAACAGCAAAGTCGCGACTTGATCCGCCGCCGCTTTGTTTCTTCGCATTTACATTTATATTACTCGGAGTTTTAAGCAATACTTGCATGTACCCACTGTTCAAATGAAAATCTTAGTTGGTAGTGAGCATGTCAATGTTTGTGTTTGGTGGGATATATTGTGGAAGAGAAACGGATAAAACCGTGCTACTTTGAGGTGCTGACAGACTTGAGCATTCACGTGTAACAGCACATCAAGCATTCACTGTTTTTATTTTGTCCGAAATGTTATATGTATATACAGAGCCAAGCTTATTTTTTTAACAAAGCCAAACATCAGCGGCCCATCCACTAACGTTCATTCCTGTCAGAATCTACAATCCTTTCGTAATGAACGCCAGTGGATTCGCAAGAGCGAGAAAGAATGACGGTATTAAACCGCCGCCGCCATGTACCTTAAACGTGTGTTTGGTCACAGAGTGAAGGATTGTTTTTCAAGGCGCGTTGTGATAAAATCAGGGGAAAAAACGCTTCAAAGGGACAAGTCAGAAGGAATGAACGTTAGTGGATGGGCCGCTGATTGCTACGATCATTTTTACGATCTTTCTAGAGAACCCACTAGTACATGGTCGTCTAAATTTCGTATCAGACTTGATAGTCGGCTCGGCAAAAAGCTCGTCAGAACGCACGTTAAAAATAAAATGCTCGCTGAAACAATGTCGTTTGTTTTCTGTAATGTAACATTCGCGACCGCTTATTACAAACATGCTCAAGTTTATCAGCACCTTTAGGTATATTTAGGACCAAAACTAGCAATAGACTCACCGCCATTTACTAGGGACTTACACATATGTAGGGTTGTTTCAAACGGCACATGTAGGGTTGTTCGGGGATTACATGTGTGATGTTACGTTTTGTTACGTAACTTGTTACATTGCAAGGGCTGGCTCTGACTATTCTAAGAATAGCTGCGGTCTTATAACTAGCTTTCGCGAACTATAGACAAATAACTCATCTTCTCAAATTGTACTCAAGTCTAGTATACAGTCAAGATTCTACTTAATTCTATTATAATCTAAGAAAACAATGAATTAACAACAGAATCAAATGTAATTATGTTGCTGTAATCTATAGAAATGGGAAATTATGGTCACACTACGTACCAAATGTTGGTGGATCAAAAGTGTCGAAATGCTTCCGCTAAAAAACTTTATTGATGCTGCTATTCGCGTAGCGCTGCTGCATTCAAAACTTTTTTGGCTCGTAAAATCATCAAATCAGTCCACCCGCCTTGTGTAGAGCAGGAGGGACTGACATACCTACTCTTATTGGCTAAAAATCCACCTCATTCCTTCAATTGCCCATTACGCTCTAAGGTGACGGTAACTTGCCGTAAAATAAATATCCAATATCTGGGCATCATAATATTATACTTACCAACGATTCAAAAACAATGAGTAATTCAAAGTCGTTTTTAAATAAGCACAGTTTATAAAAATATACCTAAAACCTAATCAACTAAAAAAACAAACTCCTTAAAAAAAAAACTCGCAATACCCTACATCAATCAATCAAATCACAAATAAGCGGGACCCAATACTATTTCAATTTCAAACATCGAACTACCTCCAAGTTCCAAGCTTCAATGCTTAGCGCCAAATACAGGCCACTTCGAAATTGGATAGATCCATCAGTAGTCGATCCATCAACTTATTGTTGACTTTTTAGCCAATAACCTGATTATGCCTTTGAAACGGGACTGGGAAACACAAAGGTTCACGACTGAATAGGCTCTTGCGAATTAGAACGCGCAAAGTGCTTCATAATGCGAAAAATTTGTAATATTAGTCTGAAAATCTGTTGAATAGTGCTTAGGATATCTTTCTACTGGAAGACTGAGTTCTTTCTCAAGAAAAGCGAACGATGCTTGTTCACTTGTTCAGTACAGTTTTATTTAATTTACGCTACTTTATTTACTTATAATGCTTTATTTCCACAAAATTGCAGGCAAGGGACAAACATCGAAGAAGAGAGAGTGCTATCCTATTCTCTAGTATTTTGTAAGTTGATTCTAAAAACACTTTACACATGTCAAAAACAAGTTTTTTAATGCTAGATGAAGCAAGTGTTTCGTACCTGACTACTCGGCTCTTTGGTCGACCAACCTGTCGCCACTTCATCCATCCCTAGTTGATCTGATGTGTTATGTCCCGGTTTACATAACCATCTCCTTGGACAAGCGACATACCGAAAGTCGGAACAGGCTGGTAGCCGGGTAGGAAACTTTTCTATTAGCTAGTACAATCTCAAATTTTAAAAGCGGGTCCAAACGACTAATTCAAAAACGCATTCGGTCGTTTGGACCCGCGGGCTCCGCCAGAGCCTCAAACGACCAAAGAGCCACTACTCACACAACCGAAACAAATCCAAAGGTCACAGCTAGCCTCTTTTAATGTCCAGACATTACATTACTCATACAAAGAACATAATACGGTGTCTGAAAAAAGTTAAGTAAGTGTAAATTTTTGAGAAAAGAACCGCACAGATTTGTGTGTGCACATGTATTACTTAAAACGTGAAGTGAGACAGAAGTTAGAGAAAACTGAAACGCTACATCTACCATTGAGCCATGAGATACCATGAGAGCAGTGGTATCGGTCCCGACTTACGAATGTAGGTCGCGGGTTCGAACCCCGCCAGGCGCATTACTTTGTGTAAATTATTTCATCACCACTGCTCTCAAAACGGTGAAGGAAAACATCGTGAGGAAACCGGCATGTCCTAGAACAAAAAATTCGAAGTCATGTGACATCTACCAACCCGCACTGGGCCCGCGTGGTGGATTATGGCCCACTCCCTCTCACAGAGAGGAGGCCTGTGTCCCAGCAGTGGGAACATTATAAGCTGATGATGATGACATCTACAATTGCTATCAAAATCGTCATGATTTTCGGTATGATGATTGTGTTCGCAACAAAATTCTGTAGGTACTTTCAAATGTCTAGTATTACATTTCCAACAAACGTAAATAAGAATAACTATCTGCCTTATTATAGAAACAGAAACTAAGTACCTACATTAATAATATGCCATTATTATCCTTTATAAAACATGTTCGAATAATGTAATGTAAAAAGAAATAGGTTCTTTCATCTAAAGAAACTAACAAACAAAAGTTAACATTAGAGTATAGAAAAGGCTGTCTTGAAAGAAAAAGTACCAAAAATTCTTCCCTTCGTAGGTACATTTATTATTTAATGTTATACAAACTCAGTACAAAGTAGAAAGTTGCTGAAGTAAATTAGTAGTTAGTTAAATTCGGTTTACGTCAAATTAAATATTCAAGGGAACTCTAGTACTCTTTATATCGACGAACTTTGTAGTCTTTGTACGTTGTTTCATATTATTTTCTAACCGTTATTTTTTAGGGTTCCGTAGTCAACAAGGAACCCTTATAGTTTCGCCATGTCCGTCCGTCCGTCCGTCCGTCCGTCCGTCCGTCCGTCCGTCCGTCCGTCCGTCCGTCCGTCCGTCTGTCCGCAGTTTAGCTCAGAGACGCACAGTACTAGAGAGCTGTAATTTGGTGTGAATATACGGATTTGTTGTGCCGAAAAAGTGGTAAAATAAAATCTCGTAAAATATTTTTTTTTAGGGTACCTCCTGTACTTACACGTGAAGTGAGGATTTTTTTTTTCTCGCGTACCCCTTAGTATGGGGTATCATTAAATAGGCCTTTAAAAAATAATGATAGTTTCCATTAACAATTTTTTGATGAAAAAATTCGTTTGTGAAATATTAAGCTTTAAAGTGCTAAATTTTGCTCGATTCGAGTGTCCCCCCCCTCTACCAGCTAAACGGTTATATTTGGGGGTGTGAAAAAATTCACAATAGTAGTACATATAACGAAGTTTAAAAGAAAATTATCATGACTAAGTAGGCTTTACAACTTTACGAGTAATAGTCGACCAACTTATAAAATGTACTTGATTAAATTTTTTCTTAAACAAAATGTATCGGAGAAACAATAAATCAACTGCAAATGTAAGTTTGTCAACTTTATTTTTACAGCTTTAATAGGTATGTTTTTATGGTATGTTTTTTTGGGGATAGGTAGGTTTTTATCGTCAACTATTTAACTAACTTCGAAAAAAGGAGGAGGTTCTAAATTCGTCGTAATCATTTTTCTTATGTATTTTCCCTGATTTCTCAAAGACTCCTGGACCGATTTTGAAAATTCTTCTTTTTAAAATTACATTCAGCGAATCAGTTTAGTTAGTACGCATAAGTATTTTGATGGGCAACTACGGAACCCTACACTGTGCGTGGCCCGACACGCACTTGGCCGGTTTTTTGATTAAAAAATTCATTTGTGAAATATTAAGCTTTAAAGTGCTAAATTTTGCTCGATTCGAGTGTCCCCCCCCTCTACCAGCTAAACGGTTATGTTTGGGGGTGTGAAAAAAATCAAAATAGTAGTATATATAACGAAGTTTAAAAGAAAATTATCATGACTAAGTTGGCTTTACAACTTTACGAGTAATAGTCGACCAACTTATAAAATGTACTTGATATCATATTTTCTTAAACAAAATGTATCGGAGACAACTGCAAATGTAAGTTTGTCAACTTTATTTTTACAGCTTTTATAGGTATGTTTTTTGGGGATAGGTAGGTTTTTATCGTCAACTATTTTTAACTAAATTCAAAAAAGGAGGAGGTTCTAAATTCGTCGTAATCTTTTTTCTTATGTATTTTCCCCGATTTCTCAAAGACTCCTGGACCGATTTTGAAAATTCTTCTTTTTAAAATTAAATTCAGCAAATCAGTTTAGTTAGTTCGCATAAGTATTTTGATGGGCAACTACGGAACCCTACACTATGCGTGGCCCGACACGCACTTGGCCGGTTTTTATAATTTTGTTCCCTTTAAAAACCAGAAAAACAAAAAGTAATGTTATTACATTTCCCCCTTAAAATGTTAGCACTGCATGACTTGAAAAAGACTTTTTTTAAATAACACAAAGTCTAAAAATTATACAAAATGCACCAGAGATAAATAATTAAAAATTAATAAAAATGTAAATAAAAACTACACATAAGCACTAATTATTCCATATAAAAACATGTGTCAAAAATTATTCATTTCAGTTCTAAAGAAAAAGTACATGAATCGTGTTGTTTACTTTTGCACAATCGTTTAGCTGGCAGTGGGAAGAATATTACTTAGCGATACAGGGGCTACTATTTTATGCAATACTTCATAAATTTTTTGCTCAGCCTGCAGATTCTACGACAGCAAATAAGCATACAAGTCCATATTATATACAAACTTGATTCACATTTTTTCCTAGTAGGAGTATATGTTTCTTTTCCTAGTAAGCATAATATATTTCATGTTTCTTGACAGAATTATTCAGTTTGTACTTTTCTTTGAAGTTTAAAATTCATTTAATGAGTGCGTGAAGTGACAGAGACCTAGATTAACACAAAGGTTATTTTTTATCCCAATTCCATGGGTTATTTTTTAAATTATAGCAAGCGAAGCAGCTAGCAATAGCTATATAATTTGTAACATAATAATGTTGTCGGTCGTATTCTTCACTTATTAACCCAAATTAAATCTTTTTAGGGTTCCGTAGTCAACAAGGAACCCTTATAGTTTCGCCATGTCCGTCCGTCCGTCCGTCCGTCCGTCCGTCCGTCTGTCCGCAGTTTAGCTCAGAGACGCACAGTACTAGAGAGCTGTAATTTGGTGTACATATACGGATTTATTGTGCCAAAAAAGTGGTAAAATAAAATCTCGTAAAATATTTTTTTTTAGGGTACCTCCTGTACTTACACGTAAAGTGAGGATTTTTTTTTTCTCGCCTACCCCTTAGTGTGGGTTATCATTAAATAGGTCTTTAAAAAATGATGATAGTTTCCATTAACACTTTTTTGATAAAAAAATTCGTTTGTGAAATATTAAGCTTTAAAGTGCTAAATTTTGCTCGATTCGAGTGTCCCCCCCCTCTACCAGCTAAACGGTTATGTTTGGGGGTGTGAAAAAATTCACAATAGTAGTATATATAACGAAGTTTAAAAGAAAATGATCATGACTAAGTAGGCTTTACAACTTTACGAGTAATAGTCGACCAACTTATAAAATGTACTTAGATAAATGTTTTCTTAAACAAAATGTATCGGAAAACATGCTCTTCAACTGCAAATGTAAGTTTGTCAACTTTATTCTTACAGGTTTAATAGGTATGTTTTTACGGTATGTTTTTTGGGGATAGGTAGGTTTTTATCGTCAACTATTTTTAACTAACTTCAAAAAAGGAGGAGGTTCTAAATTCGTCGTAATCTTTTTTGTTATGTATTTTCCCTGATTTCTCAAAGACTCCTGGACCAATTTTGAAAATTCTTCTTTTTAAAATTAAATTCAGCGAATCAGTTTAATTGGTTTTTTGATGGGCAACTACGGAACCCTACACTGTGCGTGACCCGACACGCACTTGGCCGGTTTTTTGTAAAATAAATAAGTATAATAATCATGACGTGTTGAAATCAACCTAACTAAATAATTGTTAACAAACAATTCGGTAGGTTTTTAACCTAAGCAAATGTATGAGTTTATTCATCAATTAATTATTAGGGTCGTGTGTATTCATATTAAATTATTTACACTGAATAATTGAGAAATTAGGGTTTAAATACTGTTTGGAATAATATTTACATGAATAGTCTATGATGGAGTAGACGTATCCATGTTTATTGAATTGGTTTTGGCGGACGTTCGGATTTTTAGACTCGTATTCTAAAACTCATCTTAACTCAAATATTACTCATCTCAACTAAACTCAGTTACCATGACAACGGAAGGGCCAGTTCTTTGATCATTAGTTAACTAAACGATTTGTAAAAGCCTCTAAACATCTTTTAAAAATGTATCGAATTTTAACTGATAGATGACTTAGATACTGATCAAACGCGTGACTCAAGTTTAACAGAAGATTCCTTGGAAACTCTTCTATCGTGTGTTTTTTTCCAATATTTAAACCGTCGTCGTTATCAATGTGTCTAATACAGGGTGGGATAAAGGCGCGTCGAGTTTTAATAGAGTTGTAATTTTGATCTTAAAGGGTCCACTCGAGATTCTATGGCAATAATTAAAAATACACCTGTAGCTTGCAATTTGGTATAGTTCTGATGAGATATCATTTTTAATTAAACAAATATTTTCGAGGTTTAAAAGAAAAAATGATCGTTTAATAGCTTCAATTCTTACTTTCAAGACAAATTACATTAACTTTTATCATATTAATTGAAGAACCCAACACTCTTACAAATCTTTTAAAAAATCTTATCTACATTAAAGCAAGATCATTTGGCTTGGCAATTTTGAGGCCTATACTTAACCGAAGTGTCCATAGACAAGACCAGATAAAATAAATTGGCCCACGGGCCACAAACGAGGCTCGTAACTTATTCACTCAACTTTTTTTTTAATAAGACTCTGGCTGGAACGATTCTTTGAAGGTTCTAAATTTAATATAATTGGCGAAAGAAGAAAAATGTCTTAATACCCACGGGGTCGTTTATATGGGCCGACGGGGGCAGTAAAGTTGCGCCCTTGTCACTCACTTGTCCCTAACAGCCACGCTGTATTAGCATGCAAATTGATGGCCCACGATTTATGACCTTTTAAGCCTTATTTTAAGGACTGGTCGGGTACGATCCTTGTTTATTATTGAGTACGTTTTTTCGGGTTAAACGTTTGTATTTTGATTTGATTTTTTTTGTTGTGGTTTCGCGTAGTGATAGTCTCAATGAAACACAACCAAATACAATATATCCTTGTCCAAACAAATCCACTGGACTGAAAAAACCGTAAATGCATGACCGAAAAATGCTGAAACAATTTGTTCGTCGTTTGTCAAAGTTCTCCAACAAAACAAACACTCTTACAACATTTAAACCGGACACACGATGCTCTGTACAAAGAATTTTACCAACAAAATTATACAGAGGCTAACATAATCCAAAAGCTAAAATGCTTTCGACCGGAACACTTAAACCCTTTCAACTTGATCCGCTGAAGGGACAGAGCGACGTACAAACACAACTTTACAATTTTCTCCATTTATATTTCATCACAGTGTTCGGAACTACTCGGCTCAGTTCGGAACTGTTCGCCATAAATTACCTTCATTTGTCTGTTGCAAAAGTTTTAATACAAATTACGGTTGTATTCATGTGTCCTAAATAAATTGGTTACGTTATAACTGTAAACAAATTCAATGAGGGTTCTGATTTGATGTGTTTAGTTATAATGGCTTTTATAATATATTCGTTTTGTTAATTAATTCTTAATTAAGAGAGTTTGCAAATTGAGTTTGTATAACTGTTTTTTAATTATGTTTGCAATGTTTTTAGTTATATTTCAGTGGAAGTTGTCAGAAACATCAGAGTTAGTAAGATTTTAAGCAACTACGTGTTCTTTCAGATACAACTTTTTGAAGATTAATTTATTAATACAAGTTTGTTTTATCACAAGAAAAAACATTTACCGTGATACCACAAAAACTTTTAAACGTCTGTTGAACACTTGTCTAAAGAAATGTCAGATTATGACGTTGAAGTGAAGTCCGTTTTGCAGTCACACTTTTTTTAGACAAGTGTTCAATAGATGTTTAAGTTTTTGTAGTAAGGCTGCTATTGTTTTAAAGTCAATGCCATTACCACAAAAACGTACAGCAGTGATAAAATAAAAAATAACTTTGCAGACCACATTTAAAATGCAGCCAGTTGAAAGGAGTTTGTCTTAGAAATAATGTGGCCATTTTGCCGTCACATTACCATATTGCGGACCCAGCCAGCGTGATAGAAAATTAATATTTATTCAGATGCTTTGCAATGATGCAGTCGTAGACGAGCAGTCTCACTATATTATCTACTCGTACAGTACTTTATCAGAGACATGAATTCTACGTATTTGGCCGTAAAGCGTAATCGAAGTATTAGGACGTAAATTGTATAGAAATGAAAACTGCACCTCTAAATGCACAAAAAAGGAACAAATTTTATCCATAAAATTTCCGTTGCGTTTATTTTGCATAATCAGTAATAAATCTATTCGTTTCAATAATATAACTCATTATCACCGGATAAAAATGCTTAGTCTCATCATTTAATTGCGGTGGACACTAAAAAATGGGGGATAATTTCAGGGGCACGGTTGTCATTGGTTTGTCGTTACTGGTGGTGCGACAGAGAATCCGCTAGTTTCGCGGAGCATTAGCGTTCATGTACACGACGCCGCCGCCGCGCCGCTACCGCGCCTCTAGGATGTGTATACGGTCGCTACCGCGCCGCCGCCGCTCCGCTGCCGCTCCGCCGCCGCTCCGCCGCCGCCGCCGCGCCGCCTCCGCGCCGCCACCGCGATGCCATTCGCTAGTGTTTTATTTATCTAACAAAGGAGATGTCTCATTGCGGCCATATAATGTTTTTTTTTTTTGATAATTCAAGGATAACTTCTTCACTTATGAATCGGTTTTGATGATTCTTTTTTTGTTGGAAAGAAGGTATTTCAAAGGCGGTCCCATGATATGGAGATTAGGGTTTGATGATGGAAGACCAGAGAAATCGGGTGGAGCTAAATAGTAAGAAATATCTTCTTTCCAACAAAAAAAGATTCATCAAAACCGGTTCATGAACAAAGAAGTTATCCGCGAATAAAAATTAAAAAAAACATGGCCGAAATGAGAAACCTCCTTTTTCAGATAAATAAAACACTAGCGAATTTGATTCGCGGTGCCAGCGCGGCGACGGCGCGGCGGCGGCGCGGTGGTGGCGCGGCGGCGGCGCGGTGGCGGCGCGGCGGCGACGCGGTAGCGACTGTGTACACAGCCTAGAGGCGCGGTGGCGGAGCGGCGGCGGCGCGGCGGCGGCGTCGTGTACATGAGCCCTTATGCTGCGAAACTAGAGGATTCACTCATTCTAAAGATCGATAGGCAATATAAAAACAAATGAAGTATGTAAAACAAAATTTAAAAAGAACACCTGTCAAAAGCTTCATAAGCACGTAGTCACAATTACCACGTTTGAGCGGAGTTAAGGATTATCGCGTCGCTGCAACTCATGCAGAATAATCCTTTGCATTTCATTTAATTAATTTTACGGGTCCTTGGACGGAAGACGGCTCTCGTTATGTAAAGTAATGAAGGACGGTGCGCGACCTCGGCTGATGCGACTTGCGATAAACAACATAAGCGCGTTTCGTGTTTCATACGTGTGAGAACAGCAAATAGATTTAAACAGACAGCAAACAAAATTTCGAAAACAATTCCGTATTCTGTGTTTTAATTATCACAAGGTTGGTTTTGGGTTTCTATCTTTGATAAAACTACTGAAATCACAGGGTTTTTTTTTTCTCATTTTAAAGAGGTTACTGTAATACGACCATTAGTGAACAAGTCTCATCGCGGTTACTCATGGTTATCTCAAAACATTTATTTCATTACACGCCTTTTTTTTTTTTTTTTAGGTGGTAAAATCATCAAATGCATCCTCCCGCCCTGGGTGGGGCGGAAGGGACTGTCAGACTCTTACTAACTAAAGTCCACACGTGTTCCTTCCTATGCCCTTTACGTTCCGGGGCCACGGTAACCTGGGTTATGAAAAAACCCGCGACCCCAGCAGGCATTTGGCGCGAAACACGACGCGCCACCGACCCGGGCTTGGTCCTTGGTCGGACGGCGAGCTACCCATCACTCACCGTCCGCAAGCCCGTTCCGCCGCTGTGCCCTCTGCTGATCAGAGGGACACGCGTTGGAGCATCCACACGACAGGCTATTCGCATACGGGCAAAGAGACCACTTCAGGGTGCACCGGCCCGAAAAACTGGTCTTCCCCCCGGACGTATCCGAGAGGGAACTCCAGTCCACGGGGGCACGTGGAGGTTTCCTGTCATAGCACCCCTCATTACACGCCTAGCCTAAAAAATAACACTCCTCGTGTTATTTTCATAGGGGTTTTCTCATTCGCGTACGCATGTCGCGTAAATGGGAAGGTCATGGCCAAGCTTTATCATCAGTGAGTGAATTACGAGCTCCTCATGAAGAGGGAAATGTGCGGTACAGTCTGACGCAGTAAAGTGTAACATGTTTTGATAGTTGCCGTTTCATCAGTTTCGAGTTACTTTGTTGACGCTAGTGTCAATAAGTTAAGTTAGCGTTTAACGGCGTATGGTCAAGCGAAAGCGTCGTTTGATGAGTCGGAAAAGTTGCCACGCACCGCCACCAGTAGGCGCCGGTATCGCGAAATTAACGCAATCCAAAGTTTTATGAATTTCATTTCGTCAACTTCGACATTTCATAAAGTGTTCCCTTTACGCAAAATACATGTACTACTCTAGTAGAAATATTTTGATATAAGGATATCGAAACATTTACTAAAACAAAATGATAGAAATACTTATTGATGTGGATAAATATTTTGTAAATATTTTTATCATTCACAGTCTTAAATTTATTTTATAACATTTTGATGTCCCGAGATTACGAACAAAACTACTATTTTGGTAGAAAATTAATGATAATTGGCATACCTTACGAAAGTGACAATACCCATTATCGTTAAGCTTCAAACACACGCGCGCACGGGGAAGGGCATGTGCTTTGCGTTCCACGCGCGCCTGAAAGAGTGTCAGCACAATGGCAATGACGGGGCTCCCTTTTAGAGGGCCTATCTGGATCGCGGGCTAACGAATACCATGACCCCAGAACGTAAAGGGCTATTGAAAGACATCGTAGATTTTAGTATTCCGAGTCTGACAGTCCCTCCCGCCCTGCCCTGGGTAGGAGGACTCATTTGATTATTTTAGCACGCTAAAAAAAGCCCCAAACACACGCTCCTTTTGTTAACGTGCGGTCACAAAGCTGGTTGTGATATCTTTATATGTTCGAGAGTGGAAAGCTAAGGGTGTGTTGGAATCCCAACACTAAAATATAAATTGTTAGTTAGTCGATTGAAGACGTTACATCACTAGCGCGTCTCTATACGCATAGTCGCACAAAACGAACCACTGAACCAGTAGCAATCTAGCCGTCGTTCGGGCCACCACGAAAGGAGTTAACTCTGTTACAGTTGTGTGTGTCCGAAATAAAGTGCCTCCATTTTACAAGTGCTTTATTCTACAAGGCTCCTACTCCCCGACATGGTCCTTCGTTTGGAAGCGTAGGCCTAGTCATCCAGTCGGCGTTGCAGACTACATAGGAAGATTCGGCCAGCCAGCACTTACAGTTGTTCAGTTTCCCGTTGGTGCGGCTCTGCAGCACCAATTTAAGGAAAGTACAACAAAAATACAGCAAGTTTACGTCGGCATTGCAGACGTATAACACCACTGCAACATTTTAACATCAGTTTCATCCCGAGACATCAAGCTTGGCCAGCCAGCATAAAACCTATCCAGCAGATATTTTAATCCAGTTGGTGCGGCTGTGCAGTGACAACATAAATACCTACTCATGATCATTGCATCGGATTTCGGCCTTTGAAATAGCGAGGCGCGTGAAGGATATCCCTCAAGAACGAAGTTCGTGGAACCGAACCGGGACACGGTGCGGACAACGGATATACACGACGAAGTGGGCGGGGCGAGCAACGTCAGCAACGTGCGTCGAGCGATCGAGCGCCCGCCGCCATCTTGTGGAGCGCAAGCGTCGCCTCTGTTAGCCGCGTGTTCTCGCCTTCTCCGTCATTGTGTTATTGATTTGAAACCCGTATCGCGTTGTGATTCAGTGTTCGGCTTAAAATAGTGTATTTGACTATAAGTTTTATAATTATCTTAATTCTACAAATAAAATAAGTGATAAAAGTCATGGAGTTAAAAGAGTTAGTCGCCGCACGTGGGTACATAAAAGGTAGCCTAACCAGATTACAATCCTGGTCTAGTTGCTCGAAATCTCTTAGTAGTGCCTCTATAGAAACTTTATTAGCCAAAAGGCAAAAATTAATTGAAACTTTCAATCAATATGAGTCACACAACATTAAAATTCTATCACTCCATTCAGAGGATAAGGAAGAGATCGAGCAGGTGGAAAACAGCTACTATTCTATCATCGCGGCTATTGATATGGAGATCAATCGCCGTGCTAGTGCGAGCGAAGCCCATTCTTCACCTCCAAAATCAGTTCCCAAATTAAATTTACCTCCGATCGACATAGAAACATTTAGTGGTAAGTTTACAGAATTTGTACCATTCATTAACCTTTTCAAATCCCTAATTGATAACAATAAGTGCCTCGATGATGTTCAAAAACTTTATTATTTACGTTCTTATTTAAAAAATGAGCCTTTCGATCTAATTAAAAATCTACCTGTAACTGGTGAAAGTTATAAAGAGGCATTACAAATAATTAATAAGAGGTATAATAATAAGCATAGATTAATAAATGAGCACATCAATTTGTTATTAGATATTAAGCCACTATCAAAATCTACGGCAAATAACTTAAGAGAATTTGTGTCAAATGTCAAACAAATGCTTGCCGCTCTCAGTAACTTAGAGCCTAATGTAAAGTTTTGGGATGCTGTAATTTTATGTATTTTGTATCGTAAATTAGATGCGTACACCTCTCGTGCATTTCAACTCGAGAGGAACGCCGATGAAGAGCCGACTATAGAAGCCTTCTTAGACTACATGGACAAGCGTGCACTGGCGCTTGAGAATGCTGACCCGGGGTGCTCTCACGGGCAGCAACGCCAGTCACCGAAGGAGCAAGCTGCTGGTAGACTAGTGGCCAATACAGCTACCCAAGAACCTGCATGTCTATACTGTAAGTTGAAACATAAGCTTCATACTTGTAATAAATTTAAATTATTAAATGTAGACCAGCGAGTTAAGTTTGTCAGTGAAAAGGGTTTGTGTAAACTATGTTTATGCGCTCACACTAAAAAGTGCAGGTATCACTTCAGGTGTGCGACATGCAAGGAAGCACACAATACCCTGCTGCATTGTGGAACGGATAACAATGTGTCTGACACTACGTCTGGATCAGCGTCAACTGCATCATTAGCTGCAAGTAGTAAATATATTAATGATGTCCTTTTACCCACAGCTAAGGTGAAACTTATTGCTCGGGATGGCGCTGAAATCATTCTTAAAGCCCTACTTGACAGTGGGTCTCAGCTGACCTTTATTACAAATAGGGCATCACAGCTGCTTAAATTGGAACCCACTCATAGTAATGTCAATGTAGTTGGTATAACAAATACAAAAACGAGGTTGAAGCATTGCTTACCTCTAGAAATTTATTCTTTAACTAACCCATTTAAAGTTTCTGCCACATGTCATGCTGTTGAGCAAATAACATGCAACTTGCCTCAACATAAGTTTCAGACCTCAGACATTTTGATACCCAAAGGAATTAAACTAGCAGATGATCAGTTTAATATACCAGCTGAGATTGATTTATTAATGGGAGCGGACATATTTTTCCAGGTGCTGCTGCCTTCAGAGCTGTCGGTGCGGTGTGAGCGCCAGCAATCTGCAGCAGAGACCAGTAGTCCACAACCACAACTTGTCAACACTCAATTTGGATATATCATTGGAGGTACCCTACCACACACTAATGTTTCAAAGGTCTGCAACAAGGTAAGCTTAAAATGTAATACATGTGAGTCAGATATTAATGAAACTCTAACTCAGTTTTGGAAAACAGAGGATGTTCCAAAAATTTATGATGAAAGGTCATCCGAGCAAGAGCTCTGTGAATATATTTTTAATACCACTGTTGAGTTGAAAGAAAACTGTTTTGAAGTAGCTTTACCACTAAAATTACCTCTTAGTGAAGTCAATGACTCTTTAGGTGACTCTTTTAATCTTGCATTAAAAAGATTTTTAAACTTAGAGAAGAAATTACATAAAAATCCACAACTTTTCTCTGAGTACCAAAAGTTCATTCATGAATATTTAAGTAAACATCACGGTCATTATGTAGACATTATGCAATATGAATTAAACAAAAATGCCATATATTTTTTGCCACATCATGCAGTCCTGAAGCCTGACAGTAAAACCACTAAGTTGCGTACTGTATTTGATGGCTCTATGAAAACTAACAAGAAGGTGTCACTTAATGATTTGCTTTTAAATGGACCCACTGTACAAAGAGACTTGTTTGAGATTTTGTTATTATTTCGTTGTGGTGACTTTACATTTACCTCTGATATAAAACAAATGTTTAGAAATATACGTGTAAAGTCAGAGTATACTTCTCTACAAAACATACTGTGGAGAGATAGCCCCGATGAGCCAATCCAATGCATCAGGCTAGACACGGTCACATACGGGTTGAAAAGTTCAAACTATCTAGCCACTCGTTGTCTTAAGGAACTAGCAGCAAAATATAAAGACACCTTTCCACTAGCGTCATTGATAATAGAAAATTGTACCTATGTAGATGATATTCTTTATGCAGATAATAATTTGGATACTATTCTAGAGGCTAAGTCCCAGATACGCCAGTTATTGATGCTAGGCAGCTTTCATACTCACAAGTGGTCATCCAATGATAATAGAATATTGTCTGACATTCCTTCTACTGAACAGCAGTTTGATGATTTAGAGTTACAAGGCGATGATTATAGTTTAAAGACTTTAGGCTTACAATTGATAGTTAAGAATGATAAATTTAAATTGTCTTGTCCAGAGGTATTCAGTAATGATAAATTTACAAAGAGAGATATCCTCTCTTATATTGGGAAAATGTTTGATCCCATGGGATTTGTTAGTCCCATTATTGTACAAGCGAAAGCTATTATGCAGAGGTTATGGTCTTCTAAGACTGAATGGGATTCTGAGCCTGATGATGATATTAAAACGGCTTGGCATGTGTTCTCGTGCAGTCTAGCTAAAATGGAGCCAATTTTTATTAATAGAAATCTAAATGTGACTGAGTTAAGTAAACTTGAATTAATAGGATTCTCAGATGCGTCCAGTACTACGGCGTATGGATGCTGCGTGTACCTGCGAGTTACAAATCATGATGGTAAAGTTAAAATGTGTTTGTTGTGTTCAAAATCACGCATAAACCCGCTTCACAATAAGAACAAAACTGTACCGCGCTTGGAACTTAACGCAGCACTGCTTCTCTCAATTGTTATGGCAAAGGTTTATTGCACGTTAAAACTAAAATATAATATCAGTAATGTCTATTTATTTACTGATTCACAAATTGTTCTCGCATGGTTACACACAGAACCCATGAAACTTAATGCTTATGTTGCAAACCGGGTAAAGGCAATCGCTAAAAATGTGCCTGGCTGTCAGTGGCTATATGTCAACACTGAAAATAACCCTGCAGACTATATCAGTAGGGGTGTAACGCCAAGTGAGCTTCATGCCTGCAGCCTGTGGTGGAATGGCCCTGAATTTTTGCATGATAGTGAATATCAATTTAATTTAAAAATAGAGTTACCTGCCAACTTACCTGAAGAAAAAACCGGGTCAGCATTCTCCACGAGCCTAGTGTCTTCAGTCACTGGCAATGTTTTCAGGCAAATGCATAAATATTCCAGCATCCACAAGATGGTACGTACATTGGCTTATGTAATGCGGTTTATTAACAATATAAAGGGTGGCAAAGTAGCTCATAAATATCTCTTAAGTTCTGAATTGAATAATGCGTTAATGTTGCTTATTAAGAATGAACAAGAAATATATTATAAAGACGAAATTATATGTTTAAAAAATAATAAAAGTGTAAAAGGTTCTTTACAAAGTTTATGTCCCTTTATAGATAATTTAGGAATCCTGCGGGTTGGTGGCAGGCTACATCATTCTAATATTCCATATGCTCATAAACATCAGGTTATATTACCCAAAAAATCACATGTAACTGATTGTATTATAAGGTCTGAACATGAAAAGCTTTTACATGCAGGTCCCAAATTGTTACTGTGCAATTTAAATCAAAAATTTTGGATAACCAATGGTTTAATGTATGTCAAAAAATTAATTCATAAATGTGTGATATGTTTCAGACAAAAGGCAAAAGCCTCCAAACAGCTAATGGGTTCCTTGCCAGCAGATAGAGTGACTGCTATGAGTCGCCCTTTTGAAAAGGTCGGGGTGGATTTCGCTGGGCCCATTGATATTAAACTCTCGCGCGTGAGACGATCCTTGGTAGGAAAAGGATACATTTGTGTGTTTGTATGTTTCGCTACAAAGGCGGTTCACCTTGAAATCACATCAGATCTTACCACAGATGCCTACCTCGCTTGCCTTAGGAGATTTATTTCAAGGAGAGGATTGCCCAGAGAAATCTACTCTGATAATGCTTCTACTTTCAAAGGAGCAAGGAACCACTTAGCTGAGTTATATAAACTACACTCTTCACAGAATCACCAAAGGCATGTTTCTGAATTTGCAGCCCAGAGAGGCATTAACTTTCATTTTATACCAGCATATTCTCCAACCTTTGGTGGACTGTGGGAGTCTGCTGTAAAAATGACTAAATATTTTCTAAAAAGAGTACTACAAAAACAATTGTTAACCTATGAACAAATAAACACTGTATTAGTAGAAATAGAATGCATATTGAACTCTAGACCTCTGATTCCTATGTCAGCTGATGTAAATGATTTTAATTACTTGACACCAGGTCATTTTTTAATAGGAAATTCACTAACAATGTACCCTGAAAATGATGTAACTACTGTTCCTCAAAATAGACTCAAGTTTTGGCAATTATGTAATCAAATTAAACAATCCTTCTGGAAAATGTGGTACAAACAGTATCTTAATACATTACAATATAGACCTAAGTGGTTAGATGTCTTGCCTAACATAAAGATAGGCACAATTGTCATTTTAAAAGAAGACAATGTACCCATAATGTCATGGCCTATGGCCAGAGTTACTAAAATATTTCCTGGCCATGATGGACATGTAAGGGCAGTAGAAGTCATAAACTCAAAGGGAAATACCCATGTTCGATCTATCACAAAAATTTGTATCTTGCCTATAGATGATAATGCTAATTGATACCTATTTAGTTTCCTAAAACATTTCGTTCTTTAATGTTAATTAGTATTAATTAATTTCCTAGATTAAGGTAGATAGTACATTTGTTTCTGTAATTTTAATTCCTAGCATAAGGTAGCTAGAAAACATTATTTCTGTAATATTAATTGATTTAACTTACTAGCATATGATAACTGGAAAATATTATTTCTGTAATGTTAATTGATTTTAACTTACTAGCTTAAGGTAGCTAGAATATTTGTTTATATTCATCCTCTTGTCTCCTTTCGTGGGGCCGGAGCATGTTGGAATCCCAACACTAAAATATAAATTGTTAGTTAGTCGATTGAAGACGTTACATCACTAGCGCGTCTCTATACGCATAGTCGCACAAAACGAACCACTGAACCAGTAGCAATCTAGCCGTCGTTCGGGCCACCACGAAAGGAGTTAACTCTGTTACAGTTGTGTGTGTCCGAAATAAAGTGCCTCCATTTTACAAGTGCTTTATTCTACACTACTACTGACACCCTGTCCTCCACCATCTGGTGTTGGTACTAATTTTTGTTGCATTTTGATGTAATGACAGACACTAGAACAATTTAATGTCAGTAAGCTCTTTATAATTAAATCTTCATTCTATAATATCTTATCCACAGTTTTTTTTTTGGGACAAGGTTGTAATAATCACTTTTCTGATAAATCGACGGTGTCCTTCAATAGCCCTTTCTGTTCCGGGGTCACGGTAAGGAAATAATCCCGCGACCCCGGCAGGCTTTTGCCTTCTAAGAGGGGGGCCCCGTCAGTATGCTGACGCTCTTTGAGGCGCGCGTGGGACACAACGCGCCGTCGAAACTTCCGTGTCCGGTGAGGACCTGCGTCAAGCGGTAGGTCAGGACGCCATGACTTCTCTCCAGCCACTCCTCAAAGAGGGGTCTTACCGCCGCAATTGCGGCGTGCCCGGATAAATGAAACCCTTAAAAGAGATATTATCTATCGACTCCAAAAGCATGAACCCAGTACTGATCTTTTTTTACTCCAAAGCAATAAATAGAGCGAGAAGCAACTTGTACCGAATACGCGGTGAGACAGCAATGACCACCGATTTTTCATCATAGGCGATATTTAACAGGGTGATGGGAGCTATGCCTTATTTGTAGTTGACAAGTAATTTTGAAGTATTCAAAATGACAACAGCAGTTTTCATTTAATTTATTTTAATCCTGTTTCTTAGAAATTGTTATAAATCTGTGACGAAACTAAATAAATAATAATAAAAGTGAAGTGCTTCTTATCCCATATCGCAATTTGATACGAATATAAGTTGTTTTCAGTTACATATCTCAAAATGTTGACTGCAAATCAGTGCATTTATCATTAGTTTATGTGAAATGGTATTTAGATGCATAAAGATTAGATGGGAGGAGGATGGACACAGAGGAACCATCCGACAACAATAGTACGATATCACGATAGCATTGATATAATATCACTGTGAGTAATTTATTATATTGATAGGAACAATTCGTAATGTATAGAATCATACGTATTCTAACATTTCCCTTGTTTGCTCAGTAGGGGTCGTCAGGAATTTCCTGCGATGATTTTCAGTAACTTTGGTTTATTTTATTATATATATTCTTTATATAATCATCAAAATAATGTGTTATTTAAAATAGAAAGTTTACGTGACTTATTTACAGTCATGTCCGTTTAATCACGTCCCATTGAACACAGCGGAACATAGTTTTGAATAATCTATAAGCCTACGTATCATTCGTTTTTATTTTCTCGATCTTTTTATCCATTCCAATTTTATTATTACGAAAATCTGACAGCCGCGATCTGAAAAAATGTGTCGCAGGTCTAGCCTGTAAGAGCCACGCTGGCTGACTGATTCGTCAAGGAACGAAAGTGATGACACTACTTTTAAAAGGCAAAAGATGAGAGGACGATAGTGAATGTGTGCTCAGAATAAAACGGCGTATGTGCCCAAACATATTGACGTCTTTTTATGAATTAAAATTGTTATTAATTGAAAAAATGTCTTTACAGAATTTAGATACTAGTATTTTATACAATTTAAAACAACATCCTTTCAATAACTCATAGTAGTTATTCCATAAAGTCCAAAAACTAAATTAGATAGACCGAACTTTGCATTTTTTTTGTATCGAGAAAATTTAATTGAATCGTGTTTTCAACTTTGTGAGAATTTAGATCATATAGTCAATAACTATATTCCAAGTTGTAAGATCTGTAGTCCAGATATGTACGAAGAAAAGTAAAAAACAAAAACCGTATTTTTACTGACCTATCCCCTTAATAATTATGGTTGTTTATGGTTTGGTTAGTAAATAATACTAAAAGGGTTGTATGACCGTCTCGAAGAATAATTACCATCTTAGCGTGTCGATAACATTCTCAATTAAGAGTGGGTATTATGCCAGAAAAAAATCAGATTTCACCCTCGCGTCTCACATGCCTCTGCTCTAGTACCAATAACAACCACGGGCGCTGTGACGACGCGCTCTGCAAAACTTCTTTGAAAAAACAAAACAACTACAGTGCCACAGTCTAACATTATGACAGTAGGTACGACTCGGCTTCACAGGCGGGGTACACACGGACGCGGTAGGGCTGCCTGCTTACAGTATTTTAATTTAGTGGAAATTATTTCTACTTAATTTAACTGACTTCAAAAAGAAGTAGGTTATCAATTCGACGGTATGTTTTTTTTTGTGTGTTTGTTACGCGATTACTCCGCCAATATTGTGGACCGATTTTCAAAATTCTGTTTTTGTTCGAAAGGAGATACTTCTGAAGTGGTCCCATTGTCACCATGTCAGGATATGATGATTGGATACTGGAGAAATCGAGGGCAACCCTCAAATTTTGTAGGCCTACACATCGTTTTCCGCAAATTTTATGAAGTAATTTAGGTATTTGCGTATGGTGATCATCATCTCATGTAGCTGAGCTGATGATGGAAGGAACAACTCCTCTAGTAAGGACTTGGCATCGACTGATTTAGTAAATTATGTTTGTGTTCGCATATCTCCGGAACTACAAGTCCGATTTAAGTAATCCTTTTTTAGTTTTACTTGGTATCGTTCAACTTAGGGAATACTCTAAGTTTCAACAAAATCGGTTCAGTAGTTTTCGAGATAGGGAATGAATGAAAGAGATGTTAACGATGTTATTATCGGTGTTACGGATTACAAAATTCTAGTGCACAAAAATGATATACATATTTTACAAGAATTGTAGTTGAATATTTAAACTAAAAAAATAAAAACTTTTTCAGAAAAAATGTAACGGTCTTCAAAAACAATCACAAAAAAGGGTAAAATATCCTACAAAACTTTTCTTTCGGAAGTCGGTGGCAAAAAAGACTATGAAATTAATAAAAAAAAGTCACCGACTTCCGAAAGAAAAGTTTTGTAGGTTATTTTACCCTTTTTTGTGGTTGCTTTTATATTGTAAATATGTATTACATTATTTTCAATTTCAAGTTGCGAATGGTGTAGAAGTGTTCAATAAATATGTATAATAAACATTCCATTCAATGTCATGGAACATTGGGCTTAGATTGTTTATGATCGTTTAGAATTACATCAGAAAGACGTATAGATAGCTGAACAAAAGCCTCCCCACTATACCGCGACGCTGAAAGACAACCGCCACTTGGATGCATTTGTTGCCCGCGACTCTCACGATGTTGTCGGGCAACCTAATGGAAACCCCGCTTTTAGTTGTATCGCTATTTTGAGAGAATTTGCTATTTTGAGAATTAGGCTTATACGAGAATCTACCAACATAAGAACTTGCCACCTTGCCAGTATATTTGCGCGGTCTTGTTGCCATTTTATGGGAATTGAGCATTCTGGTCTTTGACTGCTGGCCTTTAAGAGAGACTAAAGCCTGATTTACATTACGAAACTAGTTGCATGAAAGTACTTTCATGACACTACTTTCACCAGTAATTTCACGTGTAAACGTTCAGTTTTACAATGCATGCATTGACACGTGACACTGAATTACTTTCGTGCTATGCGCATTTTTTTTGTGACACTAATATAAAAAAATATAAAAATCTTTATTACTAAAAAAAAATTGGTACAGGAAATCTCCTTCAATACAAATCTAGTCAAATAAATGTACTTCGGTGTCAAAGGAGTGCTTTGACATTCGTACTAGGATTTCCCTGTATCACGAATGCCATCACCTTCCTCCGGACCAGCATATAAAAAACAAAATAAAAGAAAGATACAATATAATCCAATAAACTATCGAAATCTGTTTCAAACATACGTTTAAAAAGGATTTCGATAGTCCCCTAGATTAGGTATACAAAAAGAAAAAAAAACTAGTTTCATGCAACTACTTTCATCATGTAAATATGACGCGAAAGTAGTGTCGCGACAGCACCTGCGCTGAGAAGACGTGTGGTATTTGAAATTAAAATGATTTTAACCGATACGAAAGTAATTTGCATAGCTTTTAGGATCATCTGCTAATTCAGAGATTAACTGTGTTGCACCCGGATGCTTTTTTTCAAGTTTTCGCCTCGAGTAATTCCATAATGGGACTAGACAAGGGAACTAAAGACGTTGGTGGATTTATCAACGTCTTTTTTCCGAGACAAATTTTATATTTATTTTATATTTTATCATTTCTACAGCGACGCTTTGCATCATAAATGAAATACAGCTTTGATCTTGACAGGGCCAGTATCTCCGCGATACTGGTAATTTCACGACACTAAAATTTAAACGAAAGTACTTTCACATGTGCTGAAACAAGTTTCACGAAACTAGTTTTATCATGCATGACATTACTTTTGTAATGTAAATCCGGCTTAAGAGTCACTCAACGAGCAATGGAAAGAGCTTTGCTTGGAGTTTCTTTGCGGAATAAAATCCGAAACAGGATATTTGGCGAAGAACCAGAGTCACCGACGTAGCTCATAAAATTTGCAAATTGAAGTGACAATGGGCAGGCCACATTTCTCGTAGAACTGATAACCGATGGGGAAGAAAGGTCTCGAGTAGCGACCACGGACCGGAAGACGCAGCGTAGGCAGGCCTCCCACTAGGTGAAACGACGACATCGTGAGGGTCGCGGGCAGCCGATGAATGCAAGTGGCGAATTGTCGTTCGGCGTGGCGGTCTAAGGGGGAGGCCTATGTTCAGCAGTGGACATCTTCCGGCTGATGATAAGCATTCTGCTCCTAAACCATAATAATATTATAACGTTAAAATATTTATGTCGTACTAGACTTAGCATGGCGATGTTTGAAATAAATGTGTTTGTATTTATAAGTATGTAACATGAATAAATCTATACAAAAACAAATCATCATTTATTTTAAGCCGACCTCATTATACAGTAATAAAAAATACTCGATCAGCAGAACAATTGACATACTGCTTATTTAGCGCGCATGTGGCAAAAGAAATTTCAAAAAAATGGTCTTCGGCTATTTGAAATTATTTCAGTCTTAAAATATTTTAGCTCTCGTATTTTTGTTGTATTATGTGTTGTTTCTCTGATTATATCAACAAAAATATTATTATTTTAATAGCCGCCGGGCGCGGTGCAAACTGTCATAGTCCTCGCGTCTCAATAGAGCGGCGCCGACTGGCAGGTGAAACAAAATGATGCCTGAAGCTAGAACCCGCGCCGCGACAAAAGTCGTTTTGACGCGGCGCTAGTGTCTATGTCATTACATCAAATTGTATTAAAAAAATGTAGTACCACGAATTTTCCGCAGACCTTCACTCGTGACGCAGATTCTAGTGTGCCGCGAAATGGAAAATAGCATTCTACACGGTTTAAAAACGTCGTAAGCGCCGAATGCTAAGAACAATGATAACTTTTATTATAAACAATATTTCAAAAAAGTGCCAGACACTGCCCTTGGCTACGTAATTGTGTTCATATTGATCTAATTTATATTTCTGTAGGACGAACCAAAATAGAATGAAATCAAAAAAACGTGAAAATCAGAGGCAACTTTGTGATCATTTTCTATCGAGAAAAAATTGTCTTTTTATGTTTTCTGTTTGACTCTGCCCTCGCAAATATAATGAAGTTTCCCAACATATACTTTTGTTCCGAATTAAACACGATTTAGTACTCTAAAAATCCAATCCAAAATTGAAGATTTCGCTTGTAGCGCAGCCTTAAGTCAGCCCAGAGTCGAGCCACAAGTGACGAACAAATAAAGAATGGAACAATATTTTTAAAAAAAATGACAAGCCTTTATTTACACGCATATTTAAACCTCTTTTTATATTGACTGTAAGTATTCAATCACAAGAGAATAAAATTCTACACTTGTTTTTGTAAAAATCCCTAGTTATTTTTAAAGTGTTTTAATAAAAAGATAATTATCATACAAATGTCGAAACTTCCAAACATTTCGATTTTCCACACACAATGATAATTTCAGTTCCATTTATAAAATTAACAAAAGCCAGGCTTGTGCTCAATCATTCGAGGTAAATCTCATTGTAGTCGAAAATTTTAACAATTAGGTGATATTGGAAAATTTAAGTTAATAAAAGACTATAATAATTATTATGATAATCTGTGGTCCGACGTCTGTCATGAGAGACGTAAAAATTTTTCTTCTCCAATTTTCTTACAACATTAATTGATTTTTCGTATAAACAGAATATAAAACGTGTGTATTCAACAATAAAAACAGAAATAAAAAATTCTTCATTATTGTGACAATGCAATATAACGAAAATATAACAAAAAAAACGAAAATGAAACCATACTAATGTCACCATCACCCGAATGATTACAAGAAGCCGGACTAAACAGCAACAGGCACACCCACCATCTCCGGACTCGTCGCCGAGCTCCGCCTCGCAGCCGCCGGGACGCGCCTCACCCGAGTACGTCGTGTCTCCGGTCGCTGCAGCTGCGTCGAGCTCCAGCGACGAGTTTTTCTCCCCGCCGTCGTCACCGCCACCACCGCGACGACGAGGAAGAGGACGGCCACCAGCGGGCTTGGGACCTCGAGGCCAACAGGCCCCGAATAGGGTACCCGCTGCCGGTGGAAATGTGTCGCGCATGCGATGGACCCAGTCCATGAATGAAAACGTCATGCGCGCATATTATGGGGCTACTGAGGGGGGAAGCAGCTTGACTGCGTACCGTGGTCGGATGCTCTCTCTGTTTCAGGTGTAGTCCAGTCATTAAAGCCAAAACCCGAAAATAATTAGTAACACGCTGAAATTTTAAGGGGTTCTTAAGGAAGGTAAAATAACATACCGGGTGATTTTGCAGCGTTCTGGGGTGTACGGAAAGGGTTGAAAAGGGGTGAAAAGGTGTTTTTTGCTAATAACTTTGCCAAAAAAATTAGTAACACGCTGCAAATTTGGAATAAGGTTGTTCTTACGGTTTTGTAACGTGTATTAAATTTGCAGCGTTTTGCAACATACGGAACATTGTTTTTTTTTTTAAAACAGTGCAATTAGTTAAAAACAGGGGTAAGAAAATTAGTAACACGCTGCAAATTTGGAATTAGGTTGTTCTTACCGGTTTGTAACGTGTATCAAATTTGCAGCGTTTTGCAACATACGGAACACTGTCTATTATTAAAAAAAATGAAATTATTTAATCACACTGGTGAAAAAAATTTGTAACTCGCTGTAAATTCGTAATTAAGTTGTTTTTACCGTTTCGTAACGTATATCGCACTGTTTTTTTTAATAATAAACAATGTTCAATTTGTTGTAAAACGCTGCAAATTTGATATACCATACGAAACGGTAAAAACAACTTATTTACAGCGAGTTACAATTTTTTTTCACCAGTGTGATTAAATAATTTCATTTTTTTTTAATAATAGACAATGTTCCGTATGTTGCAAAACGCTGCAAATTTGATACACGTTACAAACCGGTAAGAACAACCTAATTCCAAATTTGCAGCGTGTTACTAATTTTCTTACCCCTGTTTTTAACTAATTGCACTGTTTTGAAAAAAAACAATGTTCCGTATGTTGCAAAACGCTGCAAATTTAATACACGTTACAAAACCGTAAGAACAACCTTATTCCAAATTTGCAGCGTGTTACTAATTTTTTTGGCAATGTTATTAGCAAAAAACACTTTTCACCCCTTTTCAACCCTTTCCGTACACCCCAGAACGCTGCAAAATCACCCGGTATGTTATTTTACCTTCCTTAAGAACCCCTTAAAATTTCAGCGTGTTACTAATTATTTTCGGGTTTAGGCTTTAATGACTGGACTAGTGCTTGAGCCAGGTATCAGCGTGTCGGCACAACGACTTTCGGATCAGGTGCGGGTCATTCAGCGTAACTGTATGCTGGATGACACCGTACTTGATCGACTACGCTCGGATTCACGGAGTAACCGAGTTATTCCTGCTTCACCAATGATCGCGGTGCAGCAACAAAGTTCTTCCAGTATGCCACCGCGACCCGATCGCGATTGTGAAGAGGATCATGACGAAGTTATATCCGTGAGTACCCAGTGCAACGCACAATTGAGGAGCGCTTTGGAGAGTGCGTTCCGGGAGTACCGCTCCGTACCACCGGAACTTAGACCACGTTTACCTCGTTTGCCTATGCACAATAAAAACAAGGCGCTTATGTGTGCTCTAGACTCAGAGCTGTCAAATTGTTTTGACAGCAGTAAGGATCTTGCTGATACCCACTCAATCCTGTACTGTGCAGCTGTAGCGGCATGTCGTGTAGCTCACGTCAAATTCCCTGACAGTGACAGAGCTACACGACCTAAACCAGCGGCTCCAGCTTGGCAGTGCAGGATTGAACGGCGTATCGGTGAGGCTAGAGCACTCATCGGCAAATTGCACTGCTTCAGGGAGGGTAATACTCGTCCTAGAGTGATGCGTTTTGTGAGGCGGGCGTTCGCGGGAATCGAAATCGATCCTCGTGATTATTTGGCCCGCGTCACAGAACGTATCGACTTCCTGAAGCAGAAGATTTGTGCATGGGCAAACCGTATTCGTCGGTACAAGCGACGAGTGGAGCGGTACACTTTGAATCGCACCTTCCAAAGCGATGAAAGGTGGGTCTATAGGGCTTGGGAGCGACCGGACCAAGGTGTGGCTGACACGCCCCTGCCGGATGATGATGCCATGAGTTCATTCTGGCGCAGAATCTGGTCGGTGCCTGTCAGTCACACTGAGGGCGATTGGATCAGGGATGTTGAGCGAGCGTGTGATCACATTCCAGAAATGGGGGCTATCACCATCAGCCCCCAAGACGTAGCTTGTGCAGTCCATCTGTTGCCAAACTGGAAATCTCCAGGGCCGGATGGGCTGCACAACTTCTGGATTAAATGGTTCAAAAGATCACACGTTCGCTTGGCATCCCAGTTCCAATTAGCTTTAGAGTCAGGGTCGCTACCCCAATTCTTAACAACAGGAGTGACCCACCTGCTCTATAAATCAGGTAGTACTGCGGAACCAAAAAATTATAGACCGATCACTTGCCTACCAACGGTCTATAAAGTTCTTACATCCATTCTGAGAGCTAAAATCAATCAACATATTGTGACTAATTCCATCATGTCCGCTTCTCAGAATGGATGTAGGAACGGGTCCCGCGGTACTAAGGAGCTCCTCCTCATTGATATGGCCATTAGCCAACAGGTTCGCCGCTCCCGAAAGGATCTGTCCGCATGTTGGATAGATTATAAGAAGGCCTATGATTCGGTACCCCATACATGGCTCATGAGGGTGCTAGAGTTGTATAAAGTTAATATAACTCTACGTACCTTCCTGTTGTCGTGTATGGGGACCTGGAAGACTGTCCTTCGCTATCCAGGATGTCGACAGATACGAGGTAGCGGCGAACCGATAAGGATTGAGCGCGGCATATTCCAGGGTGACAGTCTGAGTCCTTTGTGGTTTTGCCTGGCCTTGAACCCACTCAGTACATTACTGGAGGGTTCGGGGCTAGGATATCGGTTGAAGAGAGGTGGTCAGGTCATATCTCACCTTCTTTACATGGATGATCTGAAACTCTTTGCCCCCAACAACTTGCAACTGATGAAGCTACTGAAGGTAACAGAAACTTTCAGTAGCGCCATCAGGATGGAATTTGGTGTGGACAAATGTGCAGTCATGCATGTGAAGCGAGGGGAGATTATGGAATCAGAGGGAACTCAACTCTCGGATTCCATACACCTTAGATCCCTCTCTTCAACAGAGACCTACAAATATTTGGGTATGTCGGAAGCATTAGGCATCAATAATGCTGACATGAAGCAATCGTTGAAGGAGCGCTTCTTTAGCCGCCTGAATAAAGTACTTAACAGTCTTTTGTCAGGTGGTAATAAGGTGCGCGCTTTCAACGGTTGGGTCATGCCGGTATTGATGTATTCTTTCGGCATACTCAAATGGACTCAGACAGAACTTGACGCCCTGGATAGGAGAGTCCGTTCACTGCTGACTGCAAATCGGATGCATCACCCGCGGTCGTCGGTGATGAGACTGTATATCCCACGGAAGTGCGGGGGTCGTGGCTTCTTAAATGCTAAGACCCTGCACAACCGTGAGGTATGCAGTCTCAGGGAATATTTCCTAGAAGCCGACGTGGGGATGCACCGAGATGTGGTCACAGTGGACAAGGGTCTTACTCCGCTCTCCTTGGCCAACGAGAACTGGCGCAAACCTAAAGTATTAGACACTAATGATCGTAAGGAGGTATGGCAAAGCAAGGAGCTTCACGGACGCTATTACCGGGCATTACATGGTCCCGATGTAGACTTTTTAGCGTCCGTATCCTGGTTGCGCTTCGGTGACCTGTTCGGGGAGACCGAAGGTTTTGTCTGTGCAATTATGGACGAAGTTATGATGACGAATAACTACCGGAAATACATTGTGAAGGATGGTACGGTTGACATATGTCGGGCATGCCACCGTCCGGGAGAATCGATTCGACACATTATTTCTGGGTGTTCTCGTCTGGCTAACGGCGAGTATTTGCATAGACACAACCTCGTTGCCAGGATTATCCACCAGCAACTTGCTTTGAAGTACAGTCTTGTGGAATCGGAGGTGCCGTACTATAAGTATGCGCCCGACCCAGTTCTCGAAAATGGCAATATCTCGTTGTATTGGGATCGACCTATCATCACTGATAGGACTATTGTTGCCAATAAGCCTGACATTGTGGTGATAGATCGATCGGAGCGTCGCGCAATAATTGTTGATATAACGGTCCCGCATGACGAGAACCTCGTGAAGGCAGAAAAGGATAAACAATTCAAGTATCTTGATCTGGCTCGCGAGGTTGTTGACATGTGGGACGTGAATACGGCAATTATTGTGCCGATAGTCGTATCTGCCAATGGCTTAATTGCCAAGAGCCTCGAACAACACCTGAGGAGGCTCTCGCTGGGTAGCTGGATCAAGCGCTTGATTCAGAAGGCAGTACTCTTGGACACGGCGCGTATTGTTAGGAGGTTCCTCTCTCAAGAGCCCTGACCACCGGCAGCCCGGACCCTGTTCCCGACGCTGGTGGACTGCTATTTTTTATATTTTTAAATGTTTTTAGTTTGTTTTTTATAAAAATATTTAAAAATTTAATTAATAAGTGTAAAAATAAATAAAGAGAATTATGATAATGTGAAAATTATTATATAGTGTACCTATAGAGAATTTTCTATCTCTTTTTTAATGTTTCTTAGATAAAATAATATTTTTTTTTATTCTGTATGAGTTTGTTAATTTTGAAACCATATTTTGATTTGTTGTTTCTTTTTTATCAATTTAGATAGGTACCTACGTGATTTCAATAGATACCGAAGCCATATAAATTCTTTCACCTTTCAACTACTCCTCTACTCAAATATTTACTTACAAACATTGTTTAAACATTCTATGTACAAATTAATTAGAATTAAAATGTACTGTCTACCTAAATTATACGTCTGGGTAAGTGCTAAGTGCTAAAATGAAATGTTTACAAAAAAAAACTCAAACAAAATGCAAGCGCAATTCCAAAAAACTGAACGACCACATTTGCAAAATACACAGAATATTTTTACTTTTTCACGATACAAAATGTTGAACAAACGTTATAAATTTTTTTTTTTTTTTTCGAAAATAACAGCGGCTTTTATTTTTTTCTGTGTTTTAAATAGACACAGAAAAAAATAAAAGCCGCTTTTATTTTTTTTCTGCGTTTACCTACTTAATATTATGGAGCAGACTGTACCGGTCGGAGTCACGTTCCCAACGGAGAATTTTACTTTCTTAACCCTTGCACATTTCTGCATAAATTTGTCGGGGCTTGTGGACCGACTAAACACACTTCCACGGGTTGACACGCTCCTACGTGACATGGGTACTGCGTCACATTTGCATTATTTGATTTGTCATAGTTGGTGGCACGGAAACACCGGACTGGACGTTTTGTCACCATTTTAGAACAAGGGCGCAACAGAGGGTTGGTTTCCTAACGTTATTTATTTATTAAGTGTCAATAGAATTGAAAATCTCGTGTTTGAATTGTAATAGCCGCATAGACCGAACTACCAGGAAAAGCCACGCTGGTCGAGGTTGAATGTAGATGGGTGACCACTGATCGTCTATCATAGCAACTTTTCTTTGTGCCGCGGAAAGCACTTAAAGCCGTTGTTGCCAGCTGTTTTTTGTAGATCATACAGTCCTTACTTTTATAGGCAGAAGCTTGAATTCTGTGTCTGTGAATTAATCTTAGCAAGGGGTTAAGTACTAATTACCCAATTACTGAGTTGTGGAGGTTATGACAGGCAGTCACTCCATGTTTAGTAAAATTCTGATATCCAGCTGCATTCGGTTCGATTGGAAGCCCCAACATTGGACGAAAGATAAATCAGACGACAAAATAAAATATACATCCCCCAGTGAAGAAGGATCCGTTATAATGGTATTGAAAATGCGGTGTACACATTATATCTAGTAGTGACCGATCTGTTAAAAACGATCCTGTAAATATGTAAGGATGCTCTGTGTGAACGAGCCCTTCGAAGAATTTTCCGAACGATTCAGTTTTTCTGAAAATAGCCCCTACATTGTAACATAAAAACATTAGTGAAGATTCTTGGCACGACAAACAACTGTTCCTTATAAAACGTAAATATTTCAATTGAAAACATTTCATTATTTTCTAAATTCCAAACAAACCTTTTTCAAATTAAAGTCTCTAAATACTTTCACAGTCTAAGAAATAATATTATTAAATTGTAATTTAGGACAAACATAACGTAGAATTGTTGTTTGGACAAAACGTAAATTTTACATAAAGGTATTGTTAAAAGTATATGTCTAGACGTTGTAATTTACCTTCACATAGTTATTTTACTTATTATCCACAAATAGTATCTTTTTGGACCTAAAGTTCAAGATCAAACCCTGAGGACCGTTTTGTTTGATAATATTTGAGGTACTTACTTTATTTTGTATTTATCAAGGGTAAAAAGGTAATATTTAACGTTGTGCTATTTAAAAAAACTAGAGTTGTTTTTATCTTAAAACTTTTAATAATTATTTCGTTTATAATATTATTAAAAAGGTTAGATAGTTATTGTTATTTAAAACATCCAAGTGTAACGTAATGGTGCTCCCACATTGCCGTTATAAAATGTTTGTAAACATTTTATAACACCAAAACATTTACTAACAAATGTTAACAATTGTTGCACTTTGTTAAAAACTGTTACATGTTATAAGTGCTCCTACATTGATGGAAAATGTTTAAACATTTTATAACATCTAGTATTGGCTCGCAGTTTGGTTTCGCCTTCTGAGGGCCGAGGACGTCTACACGAAAATGGAAAAATCACCCTTATAAAATGTTTACAAACAAAAGATAACACATGTTTTATTTTGTTATAATTTATTTTGTTATAAAATGTTTACTAACATTACTAAGCATTTTCTAACATGAAAATTTATTTGTGATTAAATGTTTGCTAACAAATGTTTACTAACGTTATTAAACATTTTCTAACGGCAATGTGGGAGCACCATAAGTATAAGTCCCATAATTTACCACACACACCACTCAGCACAAATTTTGCCAAAATTTCTTTCAAGCACTCCATTGGCTCTTGGGATAGACATTTTTTTAATTATTTTCATTTTTGATTGTGCCGTTTTAAGTTTATTTTAACCCTTAAATAAAAGACAAAAAGACGATAATAACACATAATTGTTGTTAGTTCAAAAACTTTTTCGGCCTGAACTATGAGTGCAGTGCACAAAAAAGCGCTTTATGCAGCTAAAAGCAATTGCTTTCTCTACATTCATCCATTGTTTACGTGAAGTTTCATAGGACCAGCCTTTATGATTAAAAACACGTCCTTTGTGCTTGCAAACACCCATTCTTTTCAAACGTGAAAAATGAAAAAATCGAAGACATAAATATGTGACGTCTACCAAACCACACTGGGCCCGCGTAGTTGATTATGGTACACACCCTCTCGTAGAGAGGAGGCCTGTAACCCAGCAGTGGAAACAATATAGATTAATGATGATGGTGGGATTGGGCGGGTCACGTCTGCCGGATGCAAGAGGACCGCTGGGCGAAGATCTCCACCCAATGGGTGCCGGGAGATGGACGGCGCCGCCGAGGCCGGCCCAGAAAAAGATGGCGAGACGAACTAGACGCTCACCATGAGAGCTAGTTCGAAGCGGCCCATGAAAAGAATTCCTGGAAGGAATTGGGGGAGGCCTTTGCTCAGCAGTGGGACAGTATAGGCTAATTAAAAAAAAAAATGATGGTGATTAAAAATTTGTGGAAATTCTTGTCTTACATTAACTTTTTTTACTTATTTTTTTTTATTATAAGTCACATCACACTGAATACCTATTTACAAAAGAAAAAAAAACGGGCAGACGTGCGTAGCTAAATCTGCAAATTACATTTATAATATCAAACACTTTTAATCATGATGTTAATAATTTATTGATTGCTCTAATTAATGTAGTATTTTACATTAATTTATTCCCGCACATTTTTTTTGTGAACTAGAAGTAAAAAGGGAAACGATTTATAAAAAAACAAACAAACTTAGGTCTGTTGCACTTTATACGAAAATAAACTTTTTTTGTACCCAATAGTCGTTCGTAGGAATATGCAACTCAACTTTATAATAATAAGGTTTATTTTGGGGGAAGCTCACTCCATTATTATTTTGGTCAACCTAGGAATCAATTCCGAAACCTCTCCTTCAATAGTTTGGCTTGCAATCAATACCAATTTTGTATGAAAAGACCGCAATGTCGAACTATGAACATTTCCGAACTGATATGCTGATAATGAAATTCAGTGCACCTCTAACCTATAAACCTATTATCGTTTATTGGATAGAACAACATAATATGCTTTCAGTTTACTCCTGTATTTAGGTTATGAGAAACGAAGCGCAGTCAACTGTTATTTTTGTTTAAACTCTTCAACGTACTAAAAACGTTTTATAGTGTGAGTTGTTGGTGTTTGTGTTTTCAGTGTGCTGTTGCTAAAGAGCGCCTAATTATTATCACCACATCTTTTTAATGATTCTAAAAAAAAATTCGGGCGACCTCGTTATCCCAATGATCAAGGCGACATTGCTGTCAATGAAGCCCTGAGTCTGGCAGTTTTTTTAAGGAAAAATCTTGCATTAATATGTTTTTTTTTTATAAATGTAAATTCAATCAGGTAAAAAACAATGAAATACTTTGCACTTTCTGTACTACACTCATTTAGTTAATATAGTTAAAGAATATACTCGTTAATGCATCTAAGAGGCAATTCAGATACTAATAATTCAAGGAAATCCACAACAGGATGACGCGAAGTATTTTTCAATGTTCAAAATCGGAATTATAAAAAAATGTTGTCTACGTACGTATTCAAAATTTACCGCTACCTAATGTTTGGTTATCACACATATTTTGTGTATACGAACCACTTGCCAAGTTTTAATAGTTTGGCTCGGATAACGGAACAAAGTTGGAACACTTATCGGAACAGGTGCTTGTCAAATATTTTACTGATAGCAACCCCGGCTCAGTTTATGTGAAAAGTTAATTTAATTATTAAACTACGCTGTTCCCGACACTTTGGTACTAGTTGGTTTTACGTCCGATCATTTGTAATCGTTTTGTTTTATGCTGGTTTTTAGTTTTATTGTTGCTCATTTTTTAGTCAGGTAACACAATTTTTATTTCTTTTTTTCCTATCATCTGTGTTTCCTGACAGCAGCTATATTTATTAATAAGTTTAACATAGACTGACTTTAAAGCTATTGCCAAACAGACAGGCGAAGCGAATGCGATCCGAAGCGTTTTTAATTGTAATGCATGGAATTGTTTGAATCCAGTCACATAGAAAAGCGAAAACGATCAGATAGTCTATGTGACTGGCTTCAAACAATTCCATACATTACAAACAAAAACGCTTCGGCACGCGTTCGTTTCGCCTGTCAGTTTGACAAGGGCTTAAATATTTTAAGAGCTGCGAAAGACAAAGCGATAAATCAATAGACAGCCATACGAATACTGATCCATTCACTAAATTTCCTTTCTCTCAATTTCCAGTAAAATTAATTAGTGACATTTCACCTCAACCACTCCAATTTCCAAACAGCGCTGCACTCGTCACTGTTCTTCAACACAAAGTAATCTTAAGTCGCCATTTTGTTTGAAAAATAGCCGGGGTCAGGCCAGTAGATAATAACCGCAGCGTCGCACGGGCCCCATCCGTCTCGCCGGCAAAGCCTCTACAGGACTTAACGAGAATTACGCTTCTTTTTTTTTAAGCTAAATAATTTTGCACAAACAAGAGAGCGCATTGTTGGATTTTGAAGGAAGAAAGAAAGAATCTTGTTACATTAATTTGTTTATTTAACTTTAAATTCATTTTTGCAACCAATAGTGTTTTGGACAAGTCACATGTTGGGTTTCTAACAATAAGGATTGCCGACGATAGGCCCAGATTAGGTTTTTACAATAACAATTGATTTTCAATTGCACCGAAATTGATTTTTTTGATTTGGTTAATAAAATGTATACTATGTCATTAAAATCGTTTATACCTGATTGACAAACCATAAAATTCACCTGGCTGGACTAAAAATGAAATAAACCTAACATTATATAATTATACATTTATTATATCAGATATTACAAAATTTCTTCTACAACCCATCTGCTTATAGCTGGAGAGCTATTACTGAACCCTGCGACTAACGGTCTTCCTTTAAGGTTAGAAATTTGTACACTTAGGCCCTTCGTCCATTAGGAAACTCCGGTATCCGATACTCCAGTCGCATACCTAAGTCGCGCGACTCCAGTCGCGCACGGTCCGTACACAGCGGCGACTCGAGTCGTAAGACTCAAATCGTCTATTCGGCCACCATTCTATATTCAACCTTAATAATACATTGTACAAAACACAAAATGTACATCTCATAACATAAATTAAAATGCTACTATTTTAAAAATGACGAGCGCATTCCTATTTCAAATTTTTGGAATTAAAAATTGGCGCGTATAGAGGAAAAAATCAATCTAGAAAGAATATGGTTCATAATTTCGCCGCGCCAACCGGCTACAAGGTAGCTCGATTTGTTCAAGCTTTGACTTCCAAAGTGGTGACCATGGGTTCAATCCCCAGGTAAACATAGAATTTTTCTTTTTTCGTGTTTCAGTTGTTTTTTAGAGGTTTATTCAATTTTTTTCTAGGTTTTTTTTTATAGTTTTCTTTTATTTGCACTGGAACGCTAACGCTTACTGCTATGATGATGACCGTGGTTTCAAATTTCAGATTTGAATAGGTTTTTTTAATGTTTTCGTTTTCTTAATTACTTTATTTTTGTCGTATGTGCAAGTACATGACGAAGCTGGGTTAAAGTAGTAATGTTTGTAACGAAACCATAATAATTTATAAAAGTGCAAAAAGTTTGACACAATGCTCGATAGATGTTCGAGTTAGATCGCGCTATCGTTTTGTGAGGTTCTATTGAAGGACACCGTGGTTTTTAGTTAGTACGAGTCTGACAGTCCCTCCCGCCCTGCCCGGGGTGGAAGGACTCATTTAATATGATTATTTTACCACTTAAAAAAAAAGCTTATTCCATGCTAATTATCTATTAGAATATTCTTTTGAATTTGACAAGCCTGTTGGTCTAGTCGTTAGTGACCCTGACTGCTATGCCGGAGGACGTGGGTTCGATTCCCACCCAGGACAAATTAATGTTTCTTTGATGAGCACGATCATTTGTTCTGTGTCTGGGTGTAATTTATCTATTCAACATCATCATCATCATCAACAGCCGGAGGACGTCCACTGCTGAACATAGGCCTCCCCTAATTTATCTATTATATTTATGTATTTAGAAATATATAAGTATGTTTATCAGTTGTTTAGTACCCATACCACAAGCTCTGCTTAGCTTGGGACGAGATGGCGTTGTGTGATAGTATAATAAAAGTACTCTGTGGTGATAGTCGTGTCGTGGACCAGCGTATACTTGTTTGAACGAAGACAATTTAATCAATGAATTTTAGGTCCTTATATACTTTTGGTGGTAACGAAACCATATCGCGATTCAGAAAAACTAACAACGCCATCTAGTTACACATATGGAACTAAAATAAGTAAATATTATCAAAATACATAAACGTAAGATTGTACAATTATTATTATTAATTGTAATGATACAAACAAGGATATTTTTCTACCTCAGATACTTTAATAATACATTTTAAAATAATAGATACAAATTTTTCGTCGGTTAAAAATCGCGAAGACTTGGGTATCGGCGATCTTGATAGATGAGTAGCGAGCGACTAGAGTCGGCGACGCATGTCGGCGACGCGACCTGTGTACGAGCCTCTATGGATTTGTATTGCGATAGTCGCCTGGAAACCCAAATCGTAAGGTATCGGAAACTTGCGTCGCCTCGTGTACGAGCCTTCGTACACGAGGCGACGCAAGTTTCCGATACTAGAGTTTCGCCACTACTCATGACCCGCGGAAAATTCGAGGTACTAAATTTTTATAATGCAATTTGATGTAACGACATAGACACTAGCGCCGCGTCAAAAGGTCATGATGGGTGGTCAAGAATATGAATTTATAAAATGGCTGACACATGACTGTGACGATCAAAGTATATATTTTAGGGTTCCGAAGGTTAAAAAAAAAACGGAATTTTTATAAGATCAAACGTGTGACAGTCCGTCCTTCACTGTTAATTTCCTGGGAACCTAACATTAATCCAAATCCAAATACTATAACATAATTTTAAAAAATATTCAATAAAATAGAAAAAAAACCATCTCTCTCCCAACTTTTTAATAAAACTGAATACAAAATTATGATTTGATAGAGGATTGTAAATATTTTTCTATCGTTTTAAAATAATGACTTTCCAAAAATGATTCAAGAATATGCTACGGAACCCTTTATTCTGTGAATAAAATTAAAAATGGTAAATAAATTGTTCCGCCATCTTGAAAATCGCGGAAACTCAAGTCGCCGCGATGTCAGCAGATGGGTAGCGCGCGATTGGCGTCGCGCGTCGCGTGCCTGTGTACGAACGTATATGCATTTCTATTGCGAGAGTCGCCTGGATACTGAAGTCGTAAGGTATCGGAAACTTGAGTCTTATAATGGACGAAGGGCCTTATAATTAATAGCATGCTAAGGGCAATAGCGACGACCTGGCAGGCCTCAGCCGTGCACGTCATCAGACCATTTAGTTTTTCGGACTATTATAGGCTATGCGACTGATTGCACGATAAAATAAGACAGATTTTTTTTACAAAAATTGGTTGATATTTATCCAAAAGGATTACAAACTCACGACTACGTACACGGTCAAAATCATCTTTCAGAATTTTGACCACGTTGCGTCGTCCGTCACGTCTTAAAGAGGTCTTCACGTAACGGATATTGTTGCTGAGGTATGCGGCGGACCTAAGGACCATGAGGAAATGGCCAATGTTGTTACACGTCATCGTCTTAAAATCAAGTGGTTTCCTAAGGGCCTACGCAGATCGGGACGGCATCGGCATGGCAAGGGATTTTAATTTTCACTAATGAACCTTCAACCGTACTGTTACAGAAATACGACATAAATTGCTATGCTTTAAAATGATGCCGTGGCATTGAAACCGATTTTATCGCTGGGCATTAAAAGACGCGCCACACGCTTCCGTGGCGGGATGCCAAGGGCATGCCACGGACTCACTCCGGCGTAGTGATACACTGCGGCGGTGGGGGTAGAGAAGCGGGGCCGTGGCAAAGTGCTGGAATGCCGCGGTATCTAAACGGCCAGTGTGCGCTGACTCACGGCAAAATCCCTTGCCATGCCGTCCCGGCCTGCGTAGGCCTTAAAGCGTTGATCAAATATTAAACCTGTTTCTGAAAACAAGTAAACAGCATTATGCTAGAGAGAAGAAGCGTGTCGTCTTTTTGTAATTTTAGATCAGGGACAGATAATGTAAATAATGGCGCTTAAATATTTTAAAAAGAGACAGAAAGTTGGTGGGTGTTTGTGTAGGATGTGTGGTTCCATATTTGTGAACGCACCCACTACAGCAGGAGAAATTTTCTTAATACTCGTATTATACGCATTAACGCGTGCGTAGCGAATTTTCAAACATTTTCCTTCTTGATTTTCTGTCACTTTGAGACGTTACAAAAGGAATGAAGAATTCGCCGCGGCCGGTAAGATACTCGGTAGCTCCGTTGGAAATTAATGAGTGTCGGATGTTATTGTGAAAATTCGAACCGCGTGCAGGATTCGAACCTACGGCTTTCGGGTTCGTTCGCAGGTTCGAATCCTGCACGCGGTTTTGAATTTTTCTTTCCAAAAAAATCTTTGGAAATTCCTAGTGTTAAGACAACGTTTACTTTAAAATGAAAAGTTTTCCTAGCCTTCCTTCGTGTTTTTAAAGCCTCCCCTTTCATTGCTCCCTTGAAGTGTTTTCATTAAAATTCAATCAATTTTCAGAATGTCGAAGTCCACTGGACGCAACCAATTTAGTCTAGTCGCCTTTTTAGGGCCGTGATGCGTCAAACTGGGTACGACACACGCTTAGGACGATACGCCATCTTTTCTTCAAAAGTTACGTATTTGTTCCATCTTTCGCAAAACTGCCACTTTAACTTAAGCATTACGGATTAAAGTGTTCATTAATATATAGCAGTTTCTTTGTATCCAGAAAACTTTCATTCAATAATTTCATGCAGGTATAAATAAACAAATCTTATTTTGCCAGTCATATAAAAAGAAAAAAAAATCTTACTTACATAACCTTCGTCTACTTTTAAAGGGAAACTGCCTATTATTTAGCCCCCATCAGTCATATCTGTATCAGGTCGGAACAAGCGGATATTGTGCCAAAGCTCCGAAGGTAAGCGGTCGACATTAAGACGACCAGGAAATTACCAATGTTGCTACACGTCGCTGTGTTGCCCGTCTCAAAAAACAAATCTCCCCTCTCCCCCTCCCCTTTGAACCTCCACGGAAATGACGTCAATTTGTGTCACCGAATTAGTTAGGTCGGTGACGGTATTTTAGACGGCATTACATGATAATTTGTGAATAAAAAATTATGTTTAGCTGAGGGAATTCGGAGTATTAAAGTAAGCTTAGAATTTATTCATTTAGATGTAAATATTAAGTTGTGTTGTGATTATGATTTAGTTGTCTTATTTTAAAACTTTTTATCAAAGCAGTCTACAAATGGCTCTTTAAGTAATATGACTTTGTGGTGCCTTCAAAATTAGCCTACTTCTAAGAATTTCTCCTGTGTTGTCGATGCGGTTTGCTCTTGGCTCTAGTCTAGGTTAAGAGTGATAGAGACAAAGTCGACGATGGAGCGAGCTTACCCAGAAGAATCATTTCAGTCAAACCGTCTTATTTGATTCTTATTGAATCAAATAAGACGGTTTTACTTACACCGACGGCATTAACTTACACCAACCTGGTAATACGATTCCGCATTGTGTTTATGGTTTAATTTCTTATCTACTAACATAAAACATATAGACATCTTTTTTTGTTGAGCTCCTTGTGTTCTGAGTCGAGCCACGCGATAACCGACAAATGCCTGCACTGACGGGAAAGGTCCACTGAAATCTGTATGGCTCTTTCCTAAAAAGACCATCTCAGACACCCGCATGGTCCTCGTATGACCTGAGCAAAACAATGTCTGTACTTTAAAAGAGACTGTGACCTCTCAGTTTGTTTCGGCTGTTCCTTCTCAGAGTAGTCAGGTACGAAACACCGGCCCCATCTAGCTTTAAGAATATTGGTTGTGACGTGTAAAAGTGTTTTTTATAACCAACTTACAAAATTAATATCATTTATCATAAAGTTAAATGGTAGGAAAGTCAAAACTGTACCTTGAATATTTTTTGAAGCCAAAAATATAGTTTTTAGAATTTTTGTCTTTTCCTCTGTATGTATGTCCGGGATAAACTCAAAAAAGTACTGCATGGATTTACTTCATATACTACATAGGCTACATATTATCACGCTATCTTTAACGCATTCACGCAAATGACGTCGCGGGCAGCAGCTAGTCATGACATAAAGCTGAAATTAAATTCCTACCAGTTTTATTCAGCATATTTTTTGGGACCCCATAAAGTGGACATTTCGTTTGGACACATGTCTCAACCACAGTCTACGCTATAAATTCTTAATGTCACTCGCAGTTGCAACCCCAAACTTAAGTACTCTGTGGCGTGGGTGTTTTTGCTACAGATCTAAAGCACACATACCTATTTGTACTTGAAACATATATGTGTGGGCAGTAAATACAAATGTTTGTTTGGCCCCAATGTGGGATGAATCGCAACTATAAACATGGTGTTGGTGACTTTCCTTTGGTTTAGAAAGTGTTTGCATTTCTGGATTTTCTAAGAATCGTTGTGTGAAAAAATTTACATGATTATTTTTGGCAGTTCATCATATTCGTTCTTCTGTTCGGTTCCAAAAAGACTTTAATATAAATCGACTGTTTTCTTTTTCATTATTGATGTCTGTGGTACCTATGTTCCCCATACAGTTAAAAATACCTTTATGAGATTTTTCTACGTAAGCTTTTTTTTGGTAGACTTTCTGCTTCTCATATCCTTTCAATCACTTTTGAGTCTTATGTTTTCGAACCAGTAACGCAATAAGGAGTGCATTTGTTTTTCACAAAAGTATTGGAAATATCATGCCGTTAGTATTTCTATTTTTCACATGTTTTTTCTTTACGCCCCATCAAGAACTGGGCTTTGATATGATGTATAGTATAATTTGAAAATGAAGAAGAGTAACAAAAACCTGAATATTTATTTATTCCGTAAAGTCTTCCCATAACCTCATATTCCAGGAATAAATTCCGCAAATAGACCGTATAAGTAGATAACGCTTCATTATTACCCGACTGCGCCAGAAGGAGGGCTATGTTTTTATACAAGCTCTTGCCTTTTTGGCTATCGAAAATTATCCGAAGGTAACATAATTATCGGGATGAAAATCTTATCTGTTAATCTTAGTTTTCACCTGTCTGCGTAAACGTATTACGAATATCCATCCATCCACACAAAATGTCACATTTATCAATGTTATTAGCAGAAACAGATTTACTTTAATAATTTTACCATTAGAGTGATATTACTAAATTATCGGGGACCTGATTTGGCAAAATGAACCTTATTGTCCCTCATTTCGCGGTTTATAAACTAATGTAATACACAAACGGACCCTGTGTCTCTTCCCAAAACATATTTTACCCCTTGTAACCCTCTAGGGGTCGAATTTCCATTACTAGACATAAAAGTTTTCGGTAGAAAAGCAATATAGAAATTGAAATTCACGTTTCTACAAGGGTTTTAGGCTGATAAAGGCCAGAAAGTTAAAGGCTATTTTTAAGGCCCTGTAAATATTTTCAGCCAACTTTATTTTTGTGAGGCATAAAGGCATGTTCAGGTAAAAGGTCAGCTGAAGAAGGCGCTAATCCCGAATACAAGTAAATATTTTTGGCTTTTTTCTAATACGCAAAACAAAAGAAAACGGTTTATTTGTGAAAACTGCGTACATTTTTAGAGATTTTGCGTAATTTATTAAAGAATACTATACTATTTTTAAAAATAAGTGTAATTGTTTCATAGTTTAGATAAAATGTACCGCCATAGTACTATTACGTACGCTAAAAAAGTTAAATCACTTAGAAGTGCTTTTAAGGCTAAATAGAAAATGAAATTAAACCCACGTACATGACGTTCTTTACTGACATTTTTAATCTTTACCTAACTCCACTATTAATATTATCACGTTTTTGGTTACACTCAGTACGTAATATAGTGCTAGAATTCAGCGTCACAGTTTTTTTAAATTGCTATTTGATGTTTTGACATGACACTAGCGCAACATCAAAAGGACTTCAATCGTAGTGCGGACATTGTGTTTGCACTCGAGTGACACTTTTCCTGTCATATTACCAATAATTGCAAAAAAAAATTGGAAAGATTAGGATTGAATTTCTATAGTTATTATACTGTTGGCAATCGCGTACTTCAGCCGAGATTTATTATAGTACCATAATGCGACACTGACGTCATAGTAAGTTACTTATTTGTTTTTCACTAAATTTAAGGGCTTCACACACAGCAGCTATAATGTAAAGATGTACATTATAGCACGATACATCTCATTACATCTTTCCATAGAAAGTCAGGAGACCACACACTGCAGCTGTAATGTATATTTTTACATCTTTGAATCTCTATGGAAAAATGTAATGGGATGTATCGTGCTATAATGTACATCTTTACATTATAGCTGCTGTGTGTGAAGCCCTTAAGTAACAAACCGTCCGCGATAGATGTAAGCGTAAGAAGAGTTCAAGCGTTTTTGATTTTTTTTTTACGTGGTAATTTATCATCAATTTATTGAGTCCTCCCCACCCAGGGCAGAGCCGAAGGGACTGCCAGACTCGTACTGACTAAAATCCACAGTGTCCTTCAATAGCTCTTTACGTTCCGGGATCATGGTTACCTGATAAGAAAGTCCCGTGATCCTGGGCAGTTTAAGTCTTGGAATTCACAACGGTATGTTGATGAACATGATTATGGACTTTTTTTTTTAACGTGGTAAAATCATCAAATGAGTCCTCCCACCCCGGGCAGGGCGGGAGGGACTGTCAGACTTGTACTGACTAAAATCCACGGTTTCCTTCAATAGCCCTTTATGTTCCGGGGTCACGGTGATGAGATAAGTCCCGCGACCCCAGCAGGCTTTGGCCCTCTAAAGGGGGGCCCCGTCATCATGCTGACGCTCTTTGAGGCGCGCGTGGAACACAACGCGCCGTCGACCCGGGCATGGTCCATGGCCAGGCAGCGAGTTGCCCTTTACTCGCCGCCCGCATGCCCGCGCCTACGGTGGCCGGAGATCGTCTTGCGACGTCCATCGCCGTGGGCGTCCACCACCGCGAGTGGGCCGGAGAGAGGACATTGTCCTCTCTCCGCACGCGGCGCGCCTCCTCCTTCGAGAGCATTATTGCTTCGCAGAAGGAGGCGACCGCTCCCCACTCCGTCTCGCTCCGCAGCATGGTCCCGACCATGATGATGATGATGATGGGACTCCCTTATCCGCACTTAGACTCCCATTTGGTCCGTTGTGCGTGGGAATTCTGGCTAACAGAGCCAGCCTAGCTCCGCCCAGAAGCACAGAAGCCTCCTGGGAGCTTCACAGGCTTCGCGGAGCGACCCCACTGGTCCCGACCAATGCCGGGCGCGAGAATGATCATGGACATGGGCAAAATATAAGAAACTTAAAACAAATAATAAACACGGTAAATATACATTTTAAGCATTATTTTTTCGTCTCAAAACCACTTAAATGATCAGTTGTTTCAACTCAATTAAGTAAAACCAAAAGCATTTCATAATTAGCACTCTGTTCAGGCCAGTAATATTAGGTTACAAAATCTGATCTTGTTTTATAAGTATCGAAATATTTACAGAACCCTTGTTACGGCACCCTATATGAAATTACACCTTTATTCAAGTTTTACATATTTTAGAAATGGGAGCCTAATTAAAATTTTGCTGCAAAAGGGTGAATCGGGCAAACCCTTCATAAAGTTTCAGAAAATATCACGATGGGATTTCTCATGGGTATAGAGTACGAGATTCAATGTGGAAACCGATGTAAAAAGAGCTATTGTAGTAACAATTTATGCCCGTGTTTTGTCTGTACACATATGGGGTGCGGGAGGCAGGGTAGTTCTGAATATGCTGGTGGGATATCTGATTGTTCTTGTAAGCCAGTGGGGCTTTGTCGATCCCACGATCCCGCCGGGCTTAGGCCCCCGTCAACATAAACAAAATGCTATTATTGCCTGTATCTTATCTCGGGAAAAAAATACTGGACATTGCTTTCAAACCCCGTTTTCATTTATCGATATTACTTCGGTCATATTTGTGTACATTCGCGTTTACAAAAAAGGTGTAGCGAAAAATGTTATCTCTTAGTTTAGGATTTGCCTGAAGCCGTTTTGTGTTTTTTATTGAAATTGGTGGATTAGGACAGTATTTTATTGTGGAAATGATAAAACAAAGCTATTTTCATTATTATTTCACTGTTGTCAGTTGTTTATAAAAAGTTTTGTTCATTTAATTTTTTTATTTAAATATAGTTTCGCATTTGATCACTATCTCGTTTTTTTTTAGTCCTTAATTATTTTAATGAAATTGTCGTAGAGGAGTATTTTGCGTGGTTATATTCATCTTCTAAGAAAAAATGTAAAGAAGAAAACAAAACCAACGGAAAAGCACAATATTTTTAATAAGTTTTTACTGGAAAGCCAACGTAAGTAAGTTTTCTTGTTTCACTCTGTCGAGGTAGAAGCTATTGCAAAAACTAGACACCGACTCGGTAAAGACTAGTACACACACAATACCTACTCCATACAGAACTTATTAAGGCCACGACTATAAAAACGCAATTCACTCATCGTACCAACACAATATTCCCCAAATGTGTAGATAGTAAATCCATTTCAGTCTCCTCTGATGCGATAAATAAATAAAAACCTTTTTCCACCCTTGGAGAACAAAATAAAATGACTTATTCGAGGGAAGAAAGTTCCCCAATTTTGTCCGAATTCACTAATACCCTCAATGTAGCAACGCCTTAATATCGGGAAGAAAATTAAATTATCTACGAAATACGTTTTCCGTGGACTTTCAGGCGTGTTTTCTTTATATTTGATGGAAGTTGCACGGTTGCTTCGTAAATCGATAAAATGGACGCTGGTGAAACTAATGCTTTTCTTTTTTCTTCTTTTTCTAGGAAATGTAATAAAGGAAGATGCTTTAAGTAAATACTGTTTGCTGCATTTTATTAGAAACTGACCGTTGCCAGTGGGTCATAATATTGGGCTAAGAGTTATTCTATCTACGAGTATAACGTACAAATACAAGGTGTAACGCCAAAAGCGCAAAACCTCTCCTGGAAAACTCAAAAAACTCATATTTTATTTTGCGGTTTTCATAATGTCTTAGAACAAAAATTGTTCAGTAACATGTGCTGAGTTACCCCACGAGAGGTTTTGCGCTTTTTGGCGTTACACATTGTATATGAAAACGAGTACCTAATTCAGATCCGTTCAATTCTATTCAAGTTTTCTTATCTAAAATATTAGTAAAAATTACAGTTTTTGTACTGGCTCCTGAATAAATAAAATTGGCAACATTAATTCAATTACTATTTTTTGTTGGAAATTAATTAATGAATATAATATTCAACATTAAACATAAATATTGCCTTTGTTATCAGTGGCCAGACATCTTGACATGACACATAAATTAATCAATTTGATTTATTTAAAGTTCAGGAGTTCACAACAATGCCTTAATTATATAATTTAGAACAATGTATTTTGGACGTATATTCTTAATTTATATGTGACACATTGTTCATGGCTTCTGTGGAGCTTCATGGAGGAGCTCGTGGCTAAATAATCACAGCCGCACAGGCCGATCTTCCGGGTTAAGCCGCGCTTGCCGAGGTTGGTCTGTGGATGGGTGACCATCTGTCATAGCGAGTTTCCTCCGTGCCTCGGAAAGCACGTAAAGCCGTTGGTCCCGGCTGTCATTTGTCGATCTCTGACAGTCGTTATTGTTAGTCAGAAGCTCTAAAAGTCTGACAACCAGTCTTACCATGGGGTATCGTATTACCCAGTTACTGGGTTGTGGAGGTCCGACAGGCAGTCGCTCCATGTAAAATACTGATATCCAGCTGAATCTGGTTCGACTGGAAGCCGACCCCAATATAGTTGGGAAAAGGCTAGGCAGATGATGATGTTCATGGCTTCTGTGATAATAATTAATCACGTTGATAAATTTCCATTTTTCTGTTTTATGCAAAGCTCAAGTTTTGATTTACATTGGTAGGAGTTTCAACCGCAATCGTAACTGTGGGGTCTATATTACGATTCATTATCATTTGTTTACAAATATACCCTATTGTAGTTAAAAAATATTTTTTTCACACATTAAGAATTACTTGGGTGTGTTTACAAACATTTAAACACACATTCCGAAACCCCTTGTTGGATTGAGAAATATCTATAGCTATGTGTTTACCTCATGTCGCCTTTAAAAGAATTGTTTATTATAATATTTAGTCAGTCGCAAATATACTTGCAATCCTACAACACGTATTTCATTTACCAAATTCCCGAACAAGCAAAAGTGAACCTTAATACAACCACCATATGGTCGCAATCGAACCGGATGCATCCAGTAAGGACACCGCATTCCACAGCTGCGATAAGCCGACCTTTTTTTTTGTGGGCTTCGATTTCCAAGAATTAGACCCAGCACTTGTTTACTACGAAGATCATTGTCGTAATAATTAATTACTTAACGACTATATACATCGGGTATCAGCAGCATTCAAGCTTGTTTACGTGAAAAATGAATACGACTGAAGAACAGCAGAAATTTATCTCCGTGTTGGAAGACACTGCAAATGTGCTACGGAAAACGCAAGCTAACCTCAGAAAATGTCCTAAAGCACGCTTGACAAGAGGATACATCGAGGCACGTATAAAAATCATCGAAGATTATTGGAATACATTCAAATGTGCGCATAACAACTTAGTGAAAATAACGCCAAAAGAACAAAAGGGAAGTTTGCCATATTTTTTAAATGAGGAGTTTTTTATTTATGAAGATTTGTTCAACGTGCTTCAAGGTGACTTAAAGGACATGGTTATTTCGTTATCCGAACCATCAGTAGTGGAAACAAGATCAGCAAATACTAGTTTCGATGGCGTAAATCCACAAAATAGCCTTGTTTATCTGCCGAGGATCGAAATACCGAAGTTTGCCGGTAATTATGAATCATGGCAAACTTTTCAAGATTTGTTTATCTCGTTGGTGCACAATAACACTTCGCTTCGCGACGTTCAAAAGCTTCATTATTTAAAGACCAGTGTTACTCAAGAAGCCGAATCACTACTGAAGCATATACAGGTGACCGATAAAAATTATGTACTCGCATGGGATATTTTGAGAAAAAGATATGGCAACAAACGCTTGCTTTTAAATCATTCTATGAAACGGTTATTCAACCAAAAGAAGATGACTTCTCAATCAGCTTCTCAGTTAAAGGGATTGTTAGACACAACCACAGAGTGCCTAAATAACTTTAATAATTTAAACATTGACGTCGGCTCTTGGGATCCATTTCTTATATATCTTCTAGTGCAGAAGATGGATTCAGAGACGCACAAGAACTGGGAAGAACATGCATATAAAGAAGAATCTGAAAATTTACCTACCTGGAATGATTTAAAGAAGTTCATTGAATCAAAGTTCCGTACCCTGGAATTAACAAATCAGAACTGTACTTCAAAGGACAATAAAACAGCAAAGGAGCGTTTATGTCATGTTGCCGCTTCTGTCACGGAGAAAGTTTGTGTGATGTGTAAAGAAAATCACAGATTAAGTCATTGTAAGGAATTTGGAAAGAAGGAACCTACTGAAAGAAGAGAATTCGTGAAAAACAAACAATTATGTTTCAACTGCTTAGTACCAGGACACTCTGCATTTAAGTGCAAAGTGCCAGTATCATGCCGTATTTGTCACCGACGTCATCATTCCCTTTTGCATGAAACGAAGGGCAAGGAACCTGGAGAATCATCAGTCACATCATCTCCAGCTGAAACACATGCAAAAGAAGAGCAAGCATTACAAGTCAATACAATGATAGCGTCGCATTGCAGTACTAAGAAGACAACAGCAGCACTTTTAGCAACGGCAGTAGTGGAAGCAACAAGCGAGCAAGGAAACACCATACTACTGCGGGCGCTGATAGATCAGGGTTCCGAGGCAGCTTTCATAAGCGAAAAAGCGACTCAATTGTTGAAGCTCGAAAGACAACCAGTAAAGGCAAGCATTACAGGGGTGGGATCACAGAAAACTGATATAAAACATGTGGTACAGCTACAACTACGTTCACGATTGGACCGAAACTATTGTTTACCGATCAAGGCATACGTAATGTCCAAGCAACTGACCGCAAAGATTCCCACCAAAACAATCAATAAACAAGACTGGGCACACATTCAAGACCTGAACTTGGCTGATCCAACCTACTTTAAGCCAGGTCCTATAGATCTGCTTTTGGGTGTCAAAGAATATGCCGAGATTCTGCAAAGCAACCTAGTTAAAGGTCCACCAGGCACACCAAGCGCTCAGGAAACCAGCCTGGGTTGGATTCTTTTTGGAGAAGTTAACACAACACATCAAAACCAGTATGTTGTCATGCACCATTCCGTTGACGTAGAAGACATGTTGAAGTCAATATGGGAAATTGACGTAGACACCAAAAGACACTTAACAAAAGAAGAACAACAGTGTGAAGAAATATATGAAAAGACAACTACTAGAAATGAAAATGGAAGATATATTGTCAAATTACCGTTTAACACATACAGTCCACAATCACCAGATGGTAATACAAAATCGATAGCAACACATAGATTTACACTATTAGAAAGGAAGTTCAGGAAATCGCCAGACCTGCAAAAAGAATATAGTAAGGTTATAAATGAGTACATAGAGAAGGGATACCTCGAGAAGGTATCTGACAAGGAAAAAGATAAAAGAGCTGTCTACTTACCTCATCACGCCGTTATCCGATCTGACAAAGAGTCCACGCGAACACGCGTTGTATTCGATGCGTCGTGTAAAGGATCAAATAACATTTCATTGAACGATGAGTTACTTGTGGGTCCTCAGCTGCAAGAAGACTTGAGAAACATTTTGATGAGATGGCGCATGAAACAAGTTTGTTTTATGGCAGATATAAAACAGATGTTCCTTCAAGTGTTAGTGGCCAAAGAAGACGCAGAGTTTCAACGAATTCTGTGGAGGCAACAAGAATCTGATGCCCTGGAAGAATACAGATTGCTCAGAGTAACCTTTGGTACAGCGTCTGCACCATACTTGGCAACCAAAACGCTCCAACAGGTAGCGAAAGATGAAGCTATGAGTAATATTCTCGTTGCACAAACTATAAACGAGGATTTCTATATGGACGATCTTTTATCTGGCACCGACTCAGTAGCTGAAGCTATGACACTTTCTAAAGAATTATGCAACACACTAGAAAGAGGCGGTTTCCAACTTACAAAATGGGTATCCAATAATATCGATTTAATGAAGTATATAGAAGAGGACAAAAGGTCTGCAAAGGCACATATTGATTTAAACCTTGATGGCACTCTCAAAGCCTTAGGAATTGAATGGAATTTAAAAACAGACCAATTTCAATACAATCTTAGATTTGAACCGGTAACAGAATCCATAACAAAACGAAACATATTGTCTGATATACAAAGAGTGTTTGATCCTCTCGGTTGGATAGCGCCGAGTACTATTATGGCTAAAATATTAATACAAAAGCTTTGGCTTGAAAGAGTTAACTGGGATGAACAAGTTAGTAATACATTAGAAAAAGAATGGAGAGAAATAAGATCAGATCTCGTTAACATATCTGAAATACAAATAGAGAGATGGCTTAGTACGACGACTGATAACAATGACAAAATTCAAATCCATGGGTTCAGCGACGCTTCAATGCGTGCATATGCAGCGGCAGTCTACATTAGAATTGAAACTTCAGACAACAAGATTGAAACAAAAATGATAGCTGCCAGAACTAGAGTGGCACCATTGAAGACAATTTCGTTACCGCGCCTAGAACTCTGTGGTGCCCTACTTCTTTCAAAGTTAATGAAACAGATTGGGCAAGCAATGAGGATACCGACAACAAAAATGTACGCATGGACTGACTCTTCAATTGTTATCGCATGGCTTAGTGGTGAACCTAGCAGGTGGAAACCCTTCGTCGCTAACCGTGTAGTTGAAATTGTTGAAAACATTAATAACAAGCACTGGTTCCATGTTCACTCTCACGAAAATCCTGCTGATTTGGCATCAAGAGGAATGTTGTTGTCCGACTTGAAGAGATGTAACTTATGGTGGCATGGACCGGGTTGGCTATCTGAAACAAAAATAAATATTAAACATGAAACAACAGAAACTGACTTGGAAATAAAGAAAACTAAAATCAATACTTACCTGAATGCAGAACATATCGAAGAACCTGAAACAACATTAACATCACAATTTAAAATTTTTGAAAATTTGACAGATCTAATAAAAGTAATTACTTACGGTAGAAGATTTCTAAACTATAAAAAGAACATAAACAATGAAAATAAGAATTTAACAACGCAAGAATTAGAAGATACTCTACGGATCTGTATTAAAAAGGCTCAAGAAGAGGAATTCAAGGAAGAGATAGATAGAATAAAAATGGGGAAACAAGTTAAGAAAAACAGTCAGCTACGAAGTCTAAATCCATACTTAGACGAGGAAAATATACTCAGGGTGGGCGGTCGCTTGAGACATGCTAACTTGCCCGATGATAAGAAGAATCCCGTGATCCTGGGAAACAAAAACTCTCTGATACCTTTAATAATTGCTGATATACACGACAAAACACTTCACGGAGGAGTACAGCTAATGCTATGTCACTTACGTTTTAAATACTGGGTTATAAGAGCTAAATCACTGGTGAAAAAACATATTCACAAATGCATGAAGTGTGCTCGAATGAATGCCACAACAAAGGCGCAAATAATGGGAGACTTACCTGTAGAAAGAGTAACACCGACGAGACCATTTCTGCACAGCGGTGTAGACTTTGCTGGGCCGTTTCAAACGCTGATGTGCAAAGGAAGAGGCAACAAAACTACAAAGACATACGTGGCAATATTTATATGCATGTCTACAAAAGCAATCCACATAGAATTAGTTGGAGACCTCACGACAGAGGCGTTTATAGCAGCCTTTCGACGTTTTGTTGCCAGAAGAGGTAAATGCAGCCACCTGTGGTGCGATAATGGTAAAAACTTCGTGGGCGCAAATACAGAACTTCATAAATTGTGGAGTGAAGCTCAGATGACAGGAGAAATCACATCGACACTAGCAACAGATGGAACCCAATTTCATTTTATCCCAGCATACAGTCCAAATTTTGGAGGATTGTGGGAAGCAGGCGTGAAGTCCATTAAGTACCACCTAAAACGTGTTATTACGACTCACCTGACGTATGAGGAAATGACAACGATATTATGTCAAATAGAAGCCTGTTTGAATTCACGCCCGTTGTGCCCAATAGATAACACTGACACAGACAACTTGGACCCATTAACCCCTGGTCATTTTTTAATCGGAGAACCACCGATTGTTGTACCGTCGCCTGATCTGCAAGCTGTGAAGGTTAATAATTTGTCACGCTGGCAACATACACAAAAGGTCCTTCAAGACTTTTGGCGACGCTGGCAAGAAGAATATTTGACCAGGCTTCAACAGCGTCCCAAATGGATGAAGAAACAGAAGGAGTTTGCTATAGGGGATATTGTGTTGATAAAGGCGGAAAATCAACCACCCAGCAAATGGTCCTTAGGAAGAATTACAGATAAACATCCCGGCACGGATGGTAACACGAGAGTGTATAGTGTAAGAAGTGGTGGTTCTATAACAAAAAGAACTGTTACGAAGTTATGTGCATTGCCAGTTGATTCTTCTTAATTGTTTTCTGAAAAACTGATGTATTTTTGGATTATTTTGGTATGGTATTGAAATGTATGTGCATAGTTAGAATTTCATAATTTAATTTACGTTTGTAACAATTTTGCTTTAAGACTAATAATTTTGAGTTAGATATTTGATTCCATAAATGATAACTTGCTTAATTAAAATTTAGATTTCATTATAAAAGCACTTAAGTCCTTTTGGTGGGCGGTATGTTGGATTGAGAAATATCTATAGCTATGTGTTTACCTCATGTCGCCTTTAAAAGAATTGTTTATTATAATATTTAGTCAGTCGCAAATATACTTGCAATCCTACAACACGTATTTCATTTACCAAATTCCCGAACAAGCAAAAGTGAACCTTAATACAACCACCACCCCTCAACCCGAAGAACTAAGTGCATATCACACAAACATATTTTCGAGCGTGACTCAAACCCGCGACACACAACACAGCAGACAATCGCCCAGCCATCCACTGAACCAACCGCGCCATCAAATATAATATTAATTGAATACAGTAAAATAGTAACTACGCATAATGACTACATTAAAGTCATTAATGCAAGCACAGTAAACATCACTAATTTAATTAAAACTAATAAATTAATAATTATCGTTCGGTTTGTTTGTGTTAATATTGGGCAGGCACTAGTGGGACATTATTATAATTGGTATTACGTCATGTATTGGCCATCAGTGTGATGAGGGACAGGAAGAAATAATGTTTTTTTTTAAATTATAGTTTGTTTGAAAAAACTACAAAAGTTTTTATAGAGCGATAAAATCATCAAATGAGTCCTGGGAATCCAGGGCAGGACGGGAGGGACTTGTACTGACTAAAATCTACAGTCATCCTTCAATAGCTCTTTACGTTCCAGGTTCACGATTACCCAATGAGACAGCCCCGCGACTCTTAATTACTAAACTTAAAAAATAACGTTATTAGCACGGACACGAATGTTTGATAAGCGATTCCATCGGAGTGCTCTTTTAGAATCACTAAACAAAACACGAACAAATTGTTCGCGCACATCTGGATACTTTTGTGCACACACAAGTGAGCAGTGTTCGTGAAAATGTTCACGCACAAACGTGTTGCAATGTGCGCGAACAAAACGTTGCGCACAGCCTTGCAGGTACCGATACCAGCTTAGTGTGAAATGAATGTGTCGCCCAATATTTCGCTGGAATCGTACCAAGAAATATTTTCGTAAAGATTTATTTTCAACCCAATATCATTGGAAAGATGTCTCTTGAGAAAACGATCTTTGCCGTAGGATCAGCTTGTGTTTGTAATAAAAATGTATTTTCACCAAACCAATGGTGTGTTTTACGTATAACTCAATCGGTTATAGGAAATTGGATAAAAAAACAATTTGAAACATACATACACTTACTAACAAGGTAAAAAATGTAAAATAATATTTCCCTTTTTGTTTTTCTTTTTCGTTGGGTTTATAAAGAGCCGATTGAATGGTCTAATTTGGTTTTATACATTTTTTTATTTCCAGCTAGAGTTCAACGTAGAAATAACAAACCATGCGTAGTACTCGTAGTAGGCTTTTATAGCGTTATATTCAACAACACACGACAGTAATAAATTGGAGTCGCTGCTACGAAATATTGCTACGCGGCTACGATGCTACGACCCCGCTACGACTCTACGTAAAAATAACTAGTCATTGCCGAAAGTTGAGTACACAGCAAATATTTGTACCGAAAAAAAACTAACAATGAAAATGTTCCAAGTGATTTATTAAAGTAACCTCACTACAGATATTTTGAGGTCGAATTCTGAAAACACGTAGACCCCGCATAGCGGAAATTTATCCTCACCAAACGACGGTTCCCACTTTGCGTGTATACTGTATGTATAATAAGACCGAGTAAATGACAATTTGAATTTCAAAAGTAGGTAGATAAGTTAAGCTCCGCGTGACTTGCGCATTTCACACCGTTCTTCGCGAGCTTGCCGGCGTTCACGTTGACGTGTATCAGTATCCTTCTGTGCGCCGTGGGGGGAGGTCGTGTTGCGCGAGAAATTACGACCCTGACGTGTTAGTACGCGACCGTTCATTATATAACCGTGTGCTGTTTGTTTTGTGAGCCAGCCCTATTGTGAACAACGGATGTATTGAACTTTTTAAAGGTAATTTTCTTTGAAGTATTTTGCTTAATTACTGCAGTTTGTTTAGAGTAATAATAATATAGTTAATGGTTTCAGTAATTAATTACCGGAAGTTTTATGACTGTCGTTAAACATTCTGAGTAGTCGTTGATCCGTCTTGTTGAGTGTTTTAGTGTGTGTTTGTTGTACGTAGGAGGCGGGGTTTTAAGGTCTCGTAAATAATGCAGGGAGACCTTTTCCGAGCGTAGACCTCTTGCCGGGGGATGATGACGTGTTGCAGTTAATATAATCCGTTATTTTGTGAGTGGTTACTGAATAATGTTTGTGTTTAGAGCTCTGTCTCTCTCTCTCTTTTGAAGTAATATAAAATAATTAAGTTTGTCGACCTTAATTACGTTATAAAATAAAATAAAAACAAAATGTGCTCGTTTCATCAGCTTCTGGCGCGTAAAGTAGTAAGGTGGAACATAAATAAACTGTAATAAAATATGGAACTTAATAAATATAATACAATAAAGCAAAACTATTCGAAATATCGAGAAACGCCCCAATTTCATAACCTTCACAGTAAATTTCACTGAAAAGGGAGAAAACCTCAAACAAATCACATTTTAATAAAAACTGATTTACCTTGTTACACGGCCTAGCATCTGTCTCGTGCCTTCGGCGGCGGGGCGTCACGAAAAAGGATGGAATCCGGCGCTCTATCGAATAGAACGAATCCAATAATATTTACATTTCCCACGACACAAGACAAGCTCGTACGAAAGTAATGGTAGCGAAATAGAAAAACTCACAGGAGCAACCTTTTTTCATTTATTGGCAATAAAATATAGACAAATATTCTGATTTGTTTCTTGTTTAGGAAACTCTGCTGATTCCGCAAGGGATTTTGGCGTGAAGGTGGTTTGTGTTCAATTTTCATTTCTTTTTTTTTGAGCATAGATGCATAATTATTAAAGTTATGCATTTAGGACTTTAAGGCACCTGTTTTCCGTCGTATTTTGGAATGCAAAAAAAATTGTGTACTTGTGAAATCTCTTGAAAGCGAAAACCCTACAATTTGATACGGTTTGGTTCAATGGATCATTTGGGGAACGATTGTACGGATCGAAATAAGAGTTGGAAAACAAGCACTACAGAATAAGATGGCACTTGACGCCATATTGGTATCAGAGACAAAATAAATGGGATGTTGCAAGACATTTTTATGATTAAAGTAAACCTGTCCTAGTGAATGGATTGGAATGCTATAATAGGCTGTGAAAAAGATGGATGAGAAATTGAGAAACGATTGCATGTAGCGGAGATGAAGATCCTGAAAAAGATGTGTGTAAAGGCAAGAATGGATACAGTAAGGAATTATGGATGGAAAGGAAGAGGAAGGCCAAAGAAAAGATGGATAGATTGTCTAAGGGATCATTATGAAAGAAAAAGTAGTAAATGATACTGTTATGTCTGATACGGGAGAATGGAAGAAGAAAACGTGTTGCGCCGACCACAAGTTAAATGGCATAAGAACAAAAAGATGATGATGGCTTGTCGCGTTTGTGTATGTAACATTTTCAACTGTGGAAATGTTTTGATGGACTTTCGACATAATTTAGGTAAAAACTGTTTGGGAAAGCTTAAATACCTATACATCAAGTATTCTTTTAGACATTCACCGTGGTACCACAAAAACTTTTAAACGTCTGTTGAACACTTGTATAAAAAAATGTCAGACTATGACGTTGAAATAATCCGTTTTGCAGTCACACTTTTTTACACAAGTCTTTAACAGATGTTTAAGTTTTTGTAGTACAGCTATTAAAGTTATCTTCCTGTTAAGTAGGAATAAAACTTGAAGACAAGATTGTCGTTAGTAAATAATAAATGAAGATAATTATTACAACAATTTTATAAATTTTAAACAACAATACAAAGACAACGAGACAGTTAATTAGGTAATCAACATGTGATAGACCTACCGCCTTTGATGTGTAGAGAACTGATTGTTAAGAAACATCACAATCATTATAATACAAGAACAAAATCATTGTTATTCGTGGAAATATGAGGAGACGGCAGCCAAGAAAATGATTCAAACAACCCTTGACAAGATTTCACGGAAAAATACCGCGCGTTCTACCAAAATACGAAAGAAAATTCGTTGCGACGTGTGTGAATTTTCTTTTACATTAAAACCTAAGATCTTTGAGCACGTCTTATACACATTAGCATACATTATAGCGTAAAATTACTGAAAGGCGATGTGTGAATATCACGTACAAATCGGGACATTTCATGAACAGTCCATAACTTATTTCGAGTTAAAGGAATCGATAGATAGGCGAACTAGTTTGTGATTATAATGTTAAGGGCGGGTAACCAGAAAGTTGGCAACGTAGCTAATAGCTGTCAAATATTTTCCAGTTTTAATTAATTTTGTGATGTTTTAGCGACGTTGCCAACTTTCAGAATATGCGCTTTTAAACCTTTTTGGAATATTATTGTATTATTGATTCCTGATACAGCCGAAGGTTTTGTGGCTGAACCCGTATAAGATGATGAATGTAGCTAGATTATACCAAATACTGCCATGCTGGTCCACCGGCTAGTGGAAGTTATTTTAATATTTAATTCATCCTTTATTACAGGCTACTAAGGTCCTTAAAAACACCCTGACACGTAAAGGGCTATTGAAGGAAACCGTGGACTTTAGTCAATACCAGTACAAGTCTGACAATCCTTCTAGGTTCAGGACTCATTTCATAATTTTGTAACGCTTAAGAAAAGCTGTAAAAGATAACTTAATGAAAATCTTAGGCGGAAACTTAGTACCTACCTTCAATATTCTTACTACTAAACTCTGAGCCACCTACTAAGTTTCCCGGAGGTTTACACTCAAGAGGATAACCAGTTGCATCATCCATTATATTCCCCGCTTCCATCTGACATCCGCAATACGGAGGCAAATTAGATTTCCTAGTATCAAGCTATTAGAGCGAATGTTGTACTGTATTCAGCTGTCTGTTATAACCCCTTAGTTGGCTATTACGGTAGTTATAAGATCCTAGTATAATGCTACCGGGCACTTTGCTTTTGACATGAGACGAGGTGGCTAAATGTCATTCGTGATTGTACAGTTGGTGTGTGATTACTTGTGTGGGCTTTGGGGGTATTGCTATACGTTTTGTGAGTGTATAAGAATTATTGTTGCATATTGATTCAACTGTGGCTTGATCAAAGGTCGATTGCAAAATGTGTGCAGTGGCTGAGAGATTCACTGCTGCGCAACGTTTTGTGAGTTCGATCCCCGTACGAAACAAATATTTGTATGACCTACAACTACAAGTGGTTGTTCCGGGTCTGGGTGTTTGTGTATGTGAGTTTAATTTTTTGTAAACACACTCACGATAAGTATAAGAGAAACTCCTAGATTGGTGCAAGGCTTTAATAATAAAAAAAAGGATTCTTAGAATATTATACTCGTAGAACAAGTAGAAAGGGTAAAGAATCGATTATAAGCACTGTTTTCTATTTTATTAATCCGCAGAAAACGGTATTTGTGTCTACAGTTGTAATGTAATCCAGAAGATATTACGCTCCTGCCCAGATTTATTTACATTGCAACTTTATGAGCTACTATACCAAATACAATATGAAAGAAACTACGAAACATTTCGAGAAAAAGGTAGGTAGTGCCTTGCGCTTCGTTTGGCTCGTCTTTGCGGGGGCACTGCCGTGCCCCCAGATTTTATCTTTTTGCTGACATGCATTAGAAAATTGAAATTATTTAGTTACACTTAAAAAACTCTGACATCTGAAACGCTCGCTCTCTGATTCCACGCCACATAGATTCTAACTCAATTAAAAACATTTTATCTACCACACAAAATCACAATCTATTCAAAATATTCCTCTGTAGCCAACAGATAATATTTACACATATTCTGGTCTACCAAAACTGTGCAGAATGATTTTGATTTTGACGTGAAAATTCAATTATTTCTTCATTCAAATGAGTGCTTCCCTTATGCTGTTTTGCATCGCATGAATGTGTAATAGACTTTTAGCCTGGTTTAGACTGTTAAGTATGTTACATTTGCCATTTGTTTTCGGCTATAATGTATTCAAATAGGCTCCGTCGTTTTGAGAAAATGTTAGGTATCAAGTTATAAAATTTTGGAATGATTTCATTTGAATTGTTTTAGTTTGATGTGTGTTATCATTAGTTGTTGATGTAATTATCAAATCAAATCAAAAAATTTTTTGATTTTTTTTTATTGGTACCTGGTTATTATTAGCAATCTACCATATAAACACTACACAAATACATCATTAATAATTATTTAATGATGTACACTATAAAATTCAACATCCGAATTTACAATTAATTTAAATATTTGAATCAGTTACATAAATTATGTAGAGAAATTATATAAAAAAGTAACAGGACGTTAACAAAATCGTTCACATAGCTGGCAACAAGAAAAGTGCCCAGAAATGCTGAAGTTGGTACCACGATAAATACTGATTTTTAGGCAAAGAAATAAGCTAGTCTTCTGATCAAGCGAAGAGTCGACTAAATCTTTTGAAACTTGGTGGCTATTTGGACCTCATGGCAGTGAAATTCGTTTTAAGGTTTTCTTTTGAAATAAAGTAGTTTTCAGGAAGAAAAAGCCACGTGAGGGTGCTCCCACATCTATCGACGCGGAATCGGCTTTTTCCGTCGCCCTTTCTCTTTCTGTCGCTTAGAACTGCCATTTGCTAGACCGAGACAGAAAGCATAATGCGATAGCACGCGGCGGAATCCTCGACACGGCCGTGTGCTATCGCATTGTCTCGGTCTAGCAAATGGCAGTTCTAAGCGACAGAAAGAGAAAGGGCGACGGAAAAATCCGATTCCGCGTCGATAGACGTGGGAGCACCCTTAATTTAATTTAATGTGAAAACAAAAATACATTATAATACTGCACTTAACACGAATATAAACTATACATGAATTTTAAAGCTTAAAAGCTCAATTCACAACAACCATACACAATCGTTGCTTTATACCTACAAATAATTTGAAAATACTCTCCCTTGTTTATTGTCAAAGGTTTACACGCTTAATGCTGCTTTTGTTCGTTTAGTAACTGTTACTCTCAAAGGACCATCATCACAAGGAGAATGCATGATCATTAATCACCAGAAATCACCACGCTTGTTCAAGGTAGATAGATGTTCTACCAGGCTTGTGTGCAAAGTGTGATCTGTGTACTTAACATCAATCAAATCCGGATATTTGAGTACCTAGTACCTAGAGAAACCTACATGCTCACTTTCACATAGTGCCGCCAGATTATGTTCGTGGAGTTGCCCGCGTAAAATTCGATAAAAATATCTCTCGGGAAAGTTATACCGGGATAAAAACTCCTGTGTTAATTAAAGTTAAATAAAATTCTGTTATGACTGGGAGCTCACTCCAATATTTGCAAAAAGACTAATAGGGCTACATAATGTTCAAAAATGCTTATTTAATACATCACAAGTTTTTCCTTTGCGTTTGTAGTTGCACACCTCAGAATTATTTTTTGCGGTTTTTAAGTATTATAATTATACATTATTACTCTCCAGCCCCTATTCTTTAAACAAAATGACGCCCTGCAAAGTGGGCACAGATCAGCTAGTAGGTACATATTATTACAACTTTTACATAAAAACTATAATGCTCGTTCCAAAAATTTACTACGGTTTTCCGATAAACATTAACTCCAGCTGCATATATGCAGGGAGAAGGCACCATATGGTAATGTCATCATTAACATATTTTAATATTAACATGAAAGGTTGCACATTCCGCTCTCCCCAAAATTACGTATTTGGCATATTTGAAATATTCAACGGCCTCCACTTGCGCGTTGTGGCCGCGTTTTTAGCCACATACCTAAATAAAGTTAAAATTTTGTTCGTTGGATATTCGAGTTAATTTTACATATGAATGAACTTCACATTAAGCTCCCTGAATAGGGTTAAAAGTGTGTAGTGTTAAAGGCGGCAATTTTTGTGTTGCCACTGGGATATGCTGAGCTGAGACCCTTTGGCATTAATTTGTTAAGTTTTTTATTTAATCTATTTCATTATATTCTATGTCATTATAACTTTATTTGTATTGTTTAGTTTTAAGTTTTTGCCAATAAACACAATATTCTTTCTTTCTTTCTTTCTTTCGGTATTTATGACATGTCTTCCTTTGAATAAAAAATATTGAATGCGAGGTAGGCCTTTAAAATGTTCTTTATTGTGATAGCACAGACGCTAGCATAATATCAACCTAACTAACCTGTCAGATATTTTTAATATACATATTTTCAAATTTATGCACAAAATCACAAGGGTATGTAAATATAAAGCGCTCAGAAAAAAATTAGATCAATTGCAGATGTTGATTTGACAAAAGAAATCTGCATATCGTACTTGAAATGTTAACATTAGTGTTTATTGTAGGGAAAAATGACCAAGCGCCTCTATTGTAATAATGAGGAACATTTTTAGGGTTCCGTAGTCAACAAGGAACCCTTATAGTTTCGCCATGTCCGTCCGTCCGTCCGTCCGTCCGTCCGTCCGTCCGTCCGTCCGTCCGTCCGTCCGTCCGTCCGTCTGTCCGCAGTTTAGCTCAGAGACGCACAGTACTAGAGAGCTGTAATTTGGTGTAAATATACGGATTTGTTGTGCCGAAAAAGTGGTAAAATAAAATCTCGAAAAATATTTTTTTTTAGGGTACCTCCAGTACTTACACGTAAAGTGAGGATTTTTTTTTTCTCGCGTACCCCTTAGTGTGGGGTATCATTAAATAGGCCTTTAAAAAATAATGATAGTTTCCATTAACAATTTTTTGATAAAAAAATTCGTTTGTGAAATATTAAGCTTTAAAGTGCTAAATTTTGCTCAATTCGAGTGTCCCCCCCCTCTACCAGCTAAACGGTTATGTTTGGGGGTGTGAAAAAATTCACAATAGTAGTACATATAACGAAGTTTAAAAGAAAATTATCATGACTAAGTAGGCTTTATAACTTTACGAGTAATAGTCGACCAACTTATAAAATGTACTTGATATCATATTTTCTTAAACAAAATGTATCGGAGACAACTGCAAATGTAAGTTTGTCAACTTTATTTTTACAGCTTTTAAAGGTATGTTTTTTGGGGATAGGTAGGTTTTTATCGTCAACTATTTTTAACTAAATTCAAAAAAAGGAGGAGGTTCTAAATTCGTTGTAATCTTTTTTCTTATGTATTTTCCCCAATTTCTCAAAGACTCCTAGGGACCGATTTTGAAAATTCTTCTTTTTAAAATTAAATTCAGCGAATCAGTTTAGTTAGTTCGCATAAGTATTTTGATGGACAACTACGGAACCCTACACTGTGCGTGGCCCGACACGCACTTGGCCGGTTTTTTATTCTTTCAAATTAAAGTCAAAGTTCCAATTTTCTTTACGTAACAGCAACGACAAAAGTCATGATAAGGCGCAGATGTTTTTTAGTTTTTGATCATTATTGCAAACAAAAAGATGTTCTACGTGCTGGCATTTTAGGCACGATATTAATAAAACTTTACAAATTCTACTTAATATAAAAATTCAGCTCAGTATAAAAGTCCATTTAAAAATGTTTCGATATAAAAATACCTAACACAATTTTCACAGAATAAGACGAAATGGCCTATGTGAGTGAATCTTTAGTGCTATTTAATATTCATCGTAAAAATGTATTTTAGCTTTTAGTTAGCATTCTACACCAACTAAAAATATGTTAACATTAAAGCTATTGTCAAACAGCCAGGCGAAACTAATGCGATCCGAAGCGTTTTCATTTGTAATGTATAGAATTGTTTGAATCCAGTCACATAGAAAAGCGAAAGTCTATGTGACTGGCATTTTAGGCACGAAGCGATCCGATAGTCTATGTGACTGGCTCAAACAATTCGATTTACGTCTATAGGAAAAAAAGGCTCGATACTTTGTCAAGTCATTAAACTGAGTGAAACATAGCCAGGCCTGGTCGTTAGTACAATGTAAATTATATCATAGCCTCAAGGTATAAGGTATAATTATCATTACAAGACCTAGTACAAGAGAAGTGTCTATCAAACTGAACTAAGTGGGTTACCCAGTTGTTACTTGTGCCTTTAGGCTAGAAGCTATAGGCACTTTAATAGTAAAGTTTCGTACAACTACGGTAACTTACTTATGTATTTTTTATTATTATACTCGTATCTGTTGTAAACCTGTGAGCCTGACTGCCATGGCTGTGTTGTAAAAAGCGTCTGGTGGCGTCAGAAAGTTGCAGGGTTAAAATTCGGCTCACATACCATTTTTTAAAGAAAAGTTATTAATGTTTTAAAATTATTCGCGTATAAATAATACTGTTTTATTTCAACATTATTATATTATAATTTGACTTGGCCAGTACGGTTGGCAGTAGCGGCTGAACGATTGGTTGTTGCATCGTGTGTCGTGGGTTCAATACCCGCTCAAACAAGAACATTTGCATGTTTCACAAGTTGTTTTTCAGGTTCTGAATGTCTGTTTTTGTGAGTTTAAAGGTTTTGTATACTCATCCCTAAATAGAGTCTTGATGATAAGAATGACATGAAATTATATATAAAAGATTTATCAAGGGTGGTATGGATGACTCAAATGGATATTATTTTGTTATACTTTCAGTAAAAAATTACAGATGAACAGATGTGGACGAGGTGACTGACAAATAGATTGCAACCTATATACGAGTATTATTGTTAAAGAATTTCCAAGTAGATTTTTTTCTTTTTGTAAATCTTCGCTTTCCACCTTTTTGACAGACAAATCTTTCTTGACTTCTTAAGATGTTCAGGGCAAAGGTCGCCTCTATTTTTAACCCACGACCACACATAGAGCAATAACGCGACCTTTTTTCTCCCGAAATATTCTTTTACAAAAAGAGAAACTCTTTTTATTAGAATTCCGCATTATTTCTCCATGGCCCCGTACAAATTGAAATGACGTTTACGTAGGTGCAGACTTAGTGAGTTATGTGACGTAAAATTGCGTAGTCGGAAAAGAGGTAAAGATTTATTTCTGCTTTGTTAGGCTAGGAACTGACGAGCAGGAATTTATGTTGATAAGTCAGACCCGTTTGAGAAAAGTAGATTTTCACTTTCGTGAAACCGTTTGTGTGCTCAACGGTTTATTTTTTCTTAGAGTGGCAGCTTTGTGTGCCGCATAGACGCGAATTTTGATACATTATTTTATTGTTTATATAAATTTCACAAACAAGTTAACATTTTATTTTTATATTTAGCCTATAATGTTCTTACTGCTGGGACTCAAGATCATCTGTGTCATGTTTGGTAGATTTCGAATTTTGGTTCTAGGACCAAAGAAAACCATCACGATGCTTTCCTTCAACGTTTTGAGAGCAGTGGTGATGAAATAAATTACATAAAGTCTTGCGCCTTTCTGGGATCGAATTCAGGACACCTACAGCTCGTCGGGCTCAGTCGGGGTTTTTACCATTGATTTCACAGCAAATGTTATAGATCGCAATCACAGTTATTTATATTCTGTAAATCTATTGTATGATACTTTAACTTAGTTAGGAGTTTGACGCCTAATAATGTCCTATTTTTTATTTATTTAGTAATTTTTGTAATCATTCAGTTTCTAACTTTTTTTAGTTTAATTTCGTTCTGCCTCTAAATAAATAAATACCTACCAAAACAAATCTTTTCGCGTAAAAGTAATCAGGTTTTAAACGTGCAAGCAATGTTTTTTGTTTTAAAAAAATACTATTTATTCTGTAAGTTCATTGCAGCTCACTCTAGATGTTAATCTTGTTATTTATCGTTTTTGTACACTTTCATAAGACAGAGTATTTATTTTCTGAAACGTAAGTCTGTTATTTTTAGAACTTTATTTTTGAAACAATTAATCTCTGCTCTTAGCTCGGCATCAACATGGCAAGTAACCCCCGAAAGATTAGCATTATGCAGAGGTGAATAAACAGAGTGATTTTTTCAACTGGACATGGATGGCTATATCTGAAACTATGAGGAATAGCGAACAATACTGAAAGGAATCTCGAAGCCGATTTGGACCAAAATTAAAAAAACATTAAGAAACTGCATCATTACAGCACTCTGTATAATAGTTCCTCAGATCAAAGAAATAGGCAAATAGAACGCTCAGAACACGAGAGTGTCTCCACCAAAGTTATTACAAAATCAAATCGAATTACATTCCATAATGTTTTCTTTGTTTTTGAGAACAACTTTTCCGATGGTTAAAGACACGAGACGGCATATTATTTTGGCAAAAAACAACAACGACACGCAGCTTGGTACAACACGTAGCTTAGTACTGTCGCGACTTTGTATTCGATTCTGATTTTGTTTTAACTTTGGTGGACCCACTCGCGTGTTCTGAGCGCTCTATCTGCCTATTTCTTTGATCTGAGAATAGTTCACTCACATTTTGCCGTGGTCGCATCAACCGGGTACAAACCAAAGCCTTGAAGCTTTTCTGGAGATCGCCACTGTTGATATTGGTTATCAGTAATTGTATTTGGGTAGAGTGTGGAGGGATTGTGCCAAAAACAAACCTTATTAATGCTATTTTTTTCTGACAGACTATAAATTTGTAGAATAAACTAACACTCCATCAGTCTGCGCGAATATCTAAATTTTCCACTGTGAATTTCTTTTCCTGGCTACCCTCTTTAGGTGTTGGAAAATCTAAATAAATATCTAAAAAATTTCAGACTCCTAGCACTTGTGGTAATTAACTTTCATACAAATTATGAACCCCAATAACAACTCCTTAAGGGTAATTTTTTTCCCTAAAAATCCCTATGCAAATTTTAAGACTACTGCTCTTGAAGTTTCTGGAAATTTTGTGATGAATAACGGAGTGAGTGAGAGACTTTCCCTATTTATTTATAAAAAGATAGATTAAAAATTAATCCTGTTAAAGTATCAGTATTTAATTAACTTACCGATCAACCAAAAACATGATTTCAATCCATATTCATTTCAATCAACCAATTAGTAATTAATACATGACTGGTTTTCAGTAAACCGTAATAATTTACTTATTTATTGAACTATTAAACAAGATAATTGATAAATAATTAAATTGTTTAATTAATAAATAATTAAATTGTTTAATTAATAAATAATTAACTTGTTTAATTATTTTACGGATTCTAACAGATTAAAGATTTATTGATACTCGTATATTTTATTTAATATTTCGTTTTAATAATTATACGTAAGGGTCGTAGCAGCTAGGTACACATAGTAAACTATTAAAGTAATAATACCGGAATACATGGAAACATAAGTTTCTATGAGATATTTTTTTTTTACCCAGGTGAAACCGCTGGCAACAACTAGTGCGTAATAAACCTGGAGGTTCACCGGGCATTTAATAAAGAATAGGAAAACGAATTGGATTTCCAATAATCAATCCAAACCCAAAACGACGATACTTTGTAAAGGTACATTCACAAACAAAACTGATCAGCCGAATACTCACGTCAAAATTACAAACGTCCGTATCACTCATAGAATCCAGGAAATTCTGGCTCCAGTTAGACTGCGCTTTAAAGCCAGCATTCCAATCGTGCCGCACCTCCCCGAATGAAAGTTTAACGAACTTGAAGCGTAATCTGATTTGTATACGGCTTTATTTTGTACGCTGATGAAAAAGGAAAATGGGGAGTGGATTCATTCCTTCATAATAAATACGTTTGAGTTTTGAACGATTCGATACTGTGTGAATTTTTGTGATGTTGGTAGGTACTTACTTGCCATATTGGAAATGTAAATATGATTTGAATGTCGAAAATGTTTGATTATCGTTCTGTTTTATAATGTTGGTATATGATTTTCATATTTTATGAATCAGTGAATGTGTTGGATTGTTTATTTTCGAAGTCTTTATACCCGCATCTCTCCGTGTGTTATGATGATTGTATTTATGAGTAGACTTTTTTTGAAACTTTAGGTCAATAATAATAACATTAATAAAGAGGCTTTAGTTAGACTGTCAGATCTGAAACCTGATTCAGAATACGGTTTTTCTGAACACCGGACGCATTGTAAGGAGGTTTCTTTCTATGGACACTGACCGCGTAGTTTGGACCTGTTCCCGATATGTTTTGCCTTTTTTATGTGCTTTTGTTTCAACAAATAAAAATATAATTTACGTGTATAAAGAATATTAAAGAAAATTATTATATAACAAAAAAAAAGGTTGCACTCCAGGAGTGCCGGTAGAAGTGAAAACTTTTTTGTTACTATGTTTTATTTTTAATTTGAATGACGTCTTACTCATTTTCGATCAGGGTCACGTGACCCTGACGCGAGTTTTGGTCACGTGACCCTGACGCGAGTTTTAAATTTTTTACCCATTACAGAAAAAGTGTACAACGCCGCTAAAGAAGTTTTCACTTCAAAAAAAACAGGATAACTGATTATGTCTAAGAAAGCTTATTCCTAAGCATTATAAAAAAAAACTAATAAGTAGGTACCTACGAGCTCAAATCTTCTTTGTTAGTTTAATAAACGTTACACATCAGAAGACATTACATTAAAAAAAAAAAACAATAAATGTTTTGAATCGATTGCATGTAGTTTACGTATTGCAGGCAGTAGGCAGTCTTCTTTTTCACGAGTAGGAAAAAATGCTACTTTCAGGTTTATCTAGGTCATACTTTTTTCACTTCGACACCCCCTAAGTACAACTAAGTAACTGCAAAAAGCAAATTTTACAGGAGAGCGATTTAAAGATTTCAATTTTTTTAAATCGCCATATCTAAGCCCCTATATGGAATTGAAGTATAAAATTTGGTGAGCGGGTTTAAAATTAAGTGAAAGGATGGTGGGCAAAATACACCCAGCTCCGCCAGCCATATACTAAGTGTGACTTAAAACATCTACCAAAAACATGTATTTTTTATTAAGACGGCATAAAAAATATCCCAGAGATATAAACGTGTACTTAGGTACAGACGCCAGCACATCAAGCTACCACAATCTGTCAGATTTCTTTAATAGAATTTCAACCTTATCACAAGAGTAGAAGGTTAATGTTTGAGTGGTAAAATCTGACAGATTCGGGTAGGTTGACGTGCTGGCGTCTGTACCATAACTAAAAAAATATTTTTTATTATTTCTGCTTGCGGGTAGTCGAGTTGTTATCTCCGCAATCCTTTTGAGTTACATCACAGTATAAATATCTACAGTAGTTGATCTCGGCCGCATGATAGAAATAAATACCTACAGCCGCGCGGTACGTAAACATGCGTTAGGGCTGTCCGACCACTGTGCGACGCAGTGCGTGCACACTCAAACACGGAGCGAACTATGTACGCGCGAGCCCTAGATAAACTGTAATCTACGTTCCTAGAATAATATTCATGACTGTGATATAGTTTATGTAGTACACTGAATATACGTTGATTGTACACCGTACCGTAGGTAAATGAAGCTCACTGCTTCATTTCCGTGCCCGCCGACAATCCCACCGCGCCGTTACACCATGACTTTACTTTGAATAATACAAACTAACAAAACACACATGCACTGGAGTTTTAACACAAGAGTAAGTACCTACCGTATCATGATTCATTCAGAACCGCCTATAACTTATCTTTTTAACTTGCCTCAGTAACTTTCCTTTACTTTATTCATTTTACTGTATTTATTAACCCAAATACCCTTTTTTTCGTGATATAAAGGAAAATACATAACCATTAAAAAGTCACACATTATGTACTAGCACGGCTACTAGCTACTAGTAAGTAAAATTATTTTATAGTTAGTAGGTACTCACCTTTCAGAGGTTGCAGGTAATTTTAAAAAAGTTATGCCTGGATGCGTTATTGTTGACGTTAAACACCCAAACACAGCACAATATTTTCTACTTGTCATATTTGCTAAAAAAAAACAACGCACCGTCCGTTCATCACTACGGTACGGCCGTGACTGTCTGCGCCTCAAGCGCGCCCCGACATCGAGTCACGTGGTATAGCTCGCGTTTCGTCCGTTTGTATGAAGATCAAATACTGTAGATATTATTACCGTGGTTACATCGTGGTGATTGTGCGCTCTTTTGTTACTTTACGATACTAAATAATTCCTGACTACACGCTTTGGATTTTGGACTTTGTTTTTGCTTTGTGAATTGTTTTTTGTTGAACTGGAATCATGTTTCATCCTAGCCGTGGAACAGTTTGTTTGATTTGTAATCGATCCGTATTACGTAGAAGACGATTAACTATAACCAACCTACTGTTTGAACAAAACCCAACAGCCGCAAGATTCATCTTAAATAATGATGGATCACACCAAGTAAGTACATACATACCTATTATTATGTTATTATTAAACATGCACTTTAGCATTATAATTCGCGTAAAGTTCAAAAGTAGCTTCTTCTTCTTATCGTGTTTCAAGGCGCGGGCCCACCGCGGCGCATGCTGTGCTCGGACACGCGGCGCATTTTAGCTGCGTGTAATAAGTTTGACAACGTGGGTCTACGTTTCCACTGGAGTACACGAATATGACCCACGACTATGTATAGCGTGGTACGGCACACCTAGAGGCGACGCACGTACCACTGCAAAACTGCACTGTGATAAGCGAACTGTCACATAGTCATGGGCCATATTCGTGTTCTCCAGTGGAAACGTAGACCCAAGTCGATAGCGTTGAGCTACGTAACCGCTTATTCAAACAAGCTACGCATGTACTTATGACGTCAATTCATGCATAGCCTCTCCATGGGTTGCAGTGGACATAACCACATACATATTCTTACAAATCGAAGCTTAATACACGTGCGTAGCCTCTCCGTGCGCCGTGCCTTTACTGTTTATTTTTTTGCAATTGTATTTTTTATTACAGATTGCGTTTAACAACGCAGAGTTCATTTGTCGTCCTTGTTACCAAAGAGCTTCGGCGTCATCTGGGGCTACTCCACAAAGAGCACCTACATCACGTACTCCTCAAGATGCCACCGCAGCAATCCATCAAGTTCCAGTACAAGACGCACCCGTTGCTCCACTTCAGGCTGACGTACCAGCACAAGATGTCCCCGCCATTCCACATCAGGTTGATGAGCCAGCGCAAAATATCCCCGCTGCTCCACTTCATGCAGATGTTCCAGCACCACATCAGGAGGATGCGCCAATGCTAGGTGCTCCTGATAATACATCAATTGTATTACCGAATGTTTCTCGGCCACCAAATTCCGCCCGAACGTGTATGGTTTTCGGATGTCACCGACACTCACTACATAGAATTCCAGAAAAACAAAGAATTCATTTAATGCAAATACTCAATTACTACATTCCAGAATTTGCAAGGATTTGTGATGTGCATCTGCGCTCAAATGATTGGGAAATAATGACGAACGCCCCAAATGTCATGCATAACTTTAATGCGGAACAAATGACAGATATAATAAACATGTTAAAAAAAGCTGTTGAAGATGCGTCGCGGTTAGATTTTGAGAATATAGAACATTTCGATGAAGACGAACTGTACTACTTCACGGGAAGAAATCGGGAAGAATTCATAAGAATTATAGATCAGACTCCGTCATTATCTGCCACTTGTAATCAGCCGAATACTGCCCTTGGAATAATGTTAGTTAAACTGAGAACGGGAGAACCCAACGAGAGGTTATCGTTGTTATTTCACATGAGCCGGAGAAGCTTAGAACGACTAATGAAGTCCGCCCGTGAGGCTCTGATCGAAGACTTTGTTCCGACATACTTGGGTTGGGATAACATTACTAGAGAACAAATAGCTCAGCGGAATCTGCAAATACCAAACACACTATTTGGAAATGCTGACACAGGCGATATTGCAGATAGAAAATCCGTAATTATTTGTGACGGGACGTATATATATATATATACAAGAGCTCGAATTTTTTGTTCCAAGTTGAAACCTATAGTCCTCACAAGTATACCAATCTATTAAAACCATTTATATTTGTGTGTTCAGATGGCTATATAATTGAGGTCACTGGTCCACATGCTGCTAAAAAATCAGATGCATCAATAATGCAAGACATAATTACCAATGAAGAACATCCATTTCATTGGCAGTTTAGACCAGATGATGTATTCGTGTTAGACCGAGGATTCAGAGACGTTGTTCCAGATCTCGAAGCGCTTGGATATGAGGTGTATATGCCCCGTATCGTTGATAGTGGAGAAACACAACTTACAACAGCACAGGCAAACGAATCCAGAAAAGTCACGCTTATTCGGTGGGTCGTTGAAGTCGTGAATGGTCGTATTAAGCGTGACTTTAAGCTGTTTCGCCAAGAATATTTCCACAGCGCAATGACACACATGTTCCAGGATTTTAGAATTGCTTGTGCATTAATAAACTGTTTTCACGTACCTATTACCGATAGTGAATATGCGATGGAATTCATAGAAAGAATTAATGTAAGACAAGAAATGCAAAACATTTTAGGTGAATTCGTCACAAGACGCCGCATGAACAGACAACGAGTTCCTTTCGAAGAAATGAACGCTGATTTGCCTGGCTTTGAATCATTTCCCAGGCTCACCCAAAGAGAACTTGTTATTTTTGCGCTGGGAACTTACCAATTGAAATTGGCAAAAAGTTATTATAGTGAGCATATTCGGGGCAACGGACACTTCAATATATTTCTTTACCGGGACCCCGAACGACTCGTTGCCGAGCTCAACAATGCTGGCATTGAAGGCTCAAACCTGTGGCTCTTGCGAGCGAAGATAAAATCAAGGTACACGAGGTCGAAGCTCCATTACACATATGTGTTAATTAATGAAAATGAGAGTGGATTAAATGCACTGAACCATTATTACTGCTCATGTAAAATAGGAAACCGTACTTTAGGTTGCTGCGCCCACGTAATGGTAATTATATGGTATTTAAGCCTAGCAAGACATGAAGAAAATATCCACAGGCCGGCTCTATTTTTGGACTCAGTAATAATAGATCGCAATAATTAATAATTATGTACAGGTGGAGGTGGGGGGAGTTAGGACTCATTACTTCGTTTAATATAACAATATAAAAATATTTGTAAGTTATGTTTGTTTCATTAATACCTAGTAAAATATTATCAATGTTCAAATATTAATAAATAGAGAACCCTAGGACAGAATTTGATGTCCGTTGGCACCGAGAAACATGGATGTGATACCTTCTAAATTAAAGTATTTAAAGCTGTGGCGGATGTGGGTGTGCCGCCCATACATTTTTGCCCACTATCCTTTATAATTAAGAGTATATTTTGTTTCTAAACCTTCAAGTTTTTGTTTTATCACACATGCATACTTATACTTCATTGTAAAAAACAAACGAAATATCCTAACTGGCACATACACATTTCTTCATTGGAATATTCAGGCACTTTGTTGCTTTAACTGCCAGATACGTTCTTATAATTGGTAAAATCAATTGAAATATCCTGTGTAACTGAATTCCAAACTTGTAAAAATCATCATGTGTTTTGGTATTTTGAAATAAAAGCAGTGGTTATATAGTTTGAATTATCTAATGTTTATTTTCAAAACACAAAAATATAAATTACAAACGTTTCACGTATCATAAAGTAACGTATTATATCGTTATTCTCTTCATTATCACTTTTTTACATATTGTTTTACAGTTTTAATTTTTTTTTAAGAAAAAATGTAACAACATATAAAAATTTTAAAAATAGTGGCCCACCAGCATTGGGAGCAGGGTCCAAGGTGCCGGTGGTTATATTAGGGCTCTAGAGGGAGGAACTTCCTCACAACGCACCTCGTGTCCAAGAGAACTGCTTTCTGCATCAGGACCTTGAGCCAGCTGCACAATGACAGCCTCTTAAGGTGTTCGCAATTAATCCATTGACAGCAACGACTATCGGTACAATGACTGCTGGGTTCATGTCCCAAATGTCGACAATCTCGTGTGCCTAATCAAGATACTTGATTTTCTTATCATTTTCAGCTTTTACGAGATTCTCGCTATGAGGGATATTTATATCAACAATCGTTGCACGGTGCTTTCGGCGATCTACCACTACTATATCAGGCAGTCCTGTCAGTGATGATAGATTGATCCCAATGCAATATGGCATGACCGTTTTCAAGAAGTGGTTGTATTCCAGGGCAAGTTGCTGGTCCTAGCTACTAGATTGTGTCTCTGCAAATCTGTTAGCAAGACGACGAACAATGTGTCTGGTCGACTCACTGGTTCGGTAGCATGCCCGACAAATATCAACCGTACCGTCCTTGACAATTATAATTATTTCCGGTAATTGTTCGTCATGATAACTTCATCCATAACCGCGCAGTTAAAACCTTCGGTTTCCCCAAAGAGGTAACTAAAACGTAGCCAGGCTATAGACGTAAAAAGGTTACATCAGGCCCGTGAAGGGCCCGCTAAAACCGTCTGTGTAGCTCCTTGCTCTGCCATACCTCCCTGGGATCATTAGTATCCAATATCATAGGTTTGCGCTAGTTCTCGTTAGCTAAAGAGAGCGGGGTAAGGTCTTTATCCACAGAGACTACATCTTGATGTATCCCCATGTCGACTTCAAGGAAGTATTCCCCGAGACTGCGTACCTCGCAGTTGTGCAAGGTCTTAGCATTGAGGAAGCCACGGCCTTCACACACTTCCGCGGTATGTACAGTCTCATCACAGATGACCTTGGGTGATTCCGGATGTATCACCCACGCAGTCACCCACTTGCAGTCAGCAGTGTGCGGACTTTTCTATCCAGGGCGTCATGTTCTGTCTGAGTCCATTTGAGTATGCCAAAGCGGGCTCAAACGGACACCCTAGAATGTTTCTCGCTCAATCCTAATCGGTTCATCGTTCCCAAGAATCTGCCGATATCCTGCCATGTCAATAAGGAGCAGCTCTTTAGTACCGCGGGAAAAATTCCTACATCCATTCTGAGTGGCAGACGTAACTTAATTGCTATTAATATGATATGATGCAGTTTTTGCTCTCAGAAAGGATGATAGAACTTTATAGACCGTCGCTAAACACGTAATTGTTCTGTAGTTTTTTGGGTCCGTGCACGGACCCAAGGTACTACCTGATTTATAGAGCAGGTGGGTAACTCCTGTGGTAAAAAACATTGGTAGCGACCATGTCTCTAAAGATGACTGAAACCTGTGCTGAAACTGTGAAGCTAAGCTAGCGTGCGACCTTTGCAGCCATTTTAACCAGAAATTATACAGTCCGTCCGGCCCTGGAATCAAACCACAATAAAACATTAAATTTTCTACGATAATCAACATCATTTCATATAAGGAAAACTATGTAAGTATACAGATAGACAACAATAATCAAGTTTAAATCCAATGTAAAACAATGTATGTGTTAGTTATCTGTTTTTAATTTAAATACATTTCTTAGAATAAGTATGTAAGTGCCTAGATAATTTTTTAAACCCACCTAATTTCCGGCGTAAAAACGTGTAACTGCGTAGTTACATAGTTAAGTATCGGGAATTAATAAATTGCAGTAATATCGTCATGATGATAGATTTTCATTCTAAGACGTGTTCAAATATTTACAGTATAGGTAGAAATTTCAATTTATGAGTGCACTTAAAATATATTATTTAATAATTATAATATATTTACTTAAAATTACTTACCTTGCCTTGATGGCGAGATTATCAGGTCTGATGTTATGCTTAATATTTAGTCCACAGCATTTTTTGGTCTTTAAATTGCATCTTCCCCTAATGTAGTTTAAAATTTATAACGTTCACTCGACTTGGTATTAAACAACGCAACACTCTTGCGCACAACTCGCTGCCCGCCGAATAACTAAGTGACAGGCAGTTACCCGCACCGCGCGCTCTTTTCCTCCCACGTAAAAGTATGTAACTGGAACTTAAATGGTTGTACGCTGGGCTTATTTGTCAGATTATGCAGATACACAATTATACGTTTGAGAAAAAACTATGTTCCGTTGATAGAAAAAATCTAAAAAAAATATATGTGGTAAAGTTATGTATATAGATGCCAAAAATGCAATAAAAACCATTTCGTGTATCTGGCAGATACATACGTCTACTTAGCGGGTGTCGACTTAATGGCAATATTAGATTTACTCAATATAATATTTACTACGAAGCTTAACAAATCAACTAGCCAAATGTGGGCGTAGTTAAAAATAACCCTTCAAGCTTAATGCTGTTGTATCTTCAACTTTGATTATTGAAACCTAATACAAAGGTTTAATACAGTTACGTTTTCTATTGATAGAAATTTAATACTTATTTCAATAAAGTCCAAAATAGAATAAACTATAAAAGCTCGTAGCGTGGGCGAGTTGAAACCGTAACCCCGTAAGTAAACAATTCTGCAGGTCAATTGGGTATCGTCAACTTCCCTAATATTAGTATAGGCTATAGATATTGTGAAACTGAACGGTTCGATTGTACTTGATACAGGATATTCGGTTATGATAGTAGATTCAAATGGGGTATTGTTTACTTTAGGAGTTATTGATTTTGTCTTTTCTGTCTGTCATCAGAGAAAAGGCATGATTAAATAGACAAGATACTTTTGTATTTTTCGTGCAAATGTTTTTTTTTATAAGTAGCTGCGCCATTTTTCTTCCTAAAACAGGTAAGGGAGAGGTAAGGGTAGTCAAATGCTTGTTTAGATGATTCTCAGTTCTGGCAGTTTGAAAGGATAAAGCACATATTTTTTAAGGTAAGGTATTTTTCCATTAAATATATCTTAGAATTGTTCACGGTTAAGCATTGTCAAACAGACAGGCGGAGCGAACATGATTCGAAGCGTTTTTATTTTGTAATTTTTGGAATTGTTTGAATCCAGTCACAATGGAAAGCGATCCGATAGTCTATGTGACTGGCTTCAAATAATTCCATACATTACAAACAAACGCCTCGCTTCGCGTTCGCTACACCTGTCTGTTTGACAATAGCTTAATGTCAATTAACACATCCATAATACAAGAGACTGGAATACTATTTGTTAAAACATTATGCATTTTAAAGACCTTTATAGGCAAATCATTGATTTATTAGCCTTTTAAAAAAACATTTTGTCAAAAAAAACACAAGAAAGTAGATTAACATTAACAAAACAAGGTACAAAAACAAAGCGTTCCTTAAAAACGACAATGAGACTCGCTAAGTTCCACGTGTAATAAAAATTCTAATTTAACGTCAGAGGCACACCAAATACATCCCCAATTTTACAATTACCCCGCTGTGTCAACATAAAGGGTTACCCATTACCCAAACGCTACGAAAGTTTCAGCTAATTTGACATTTATAGCCAAAACCTTTTCCGTAGGTATTTTTGGGGTTGCCTTCTTAGTAGAAAGAGAGGAAAGTTCAACTTAGGTATAGGTTAATTGTAGAGTTATATTTGAGTTTCCCTTATGTTTAACTTGGTGCTATTGGTAGAAGTTGGTTTTGTTAAGTTTTGTATGAGTATGTATTTTATTCCCCGCGCGCGGTTCGACCCCGGATAAAATAGGAAGAAGATTGTGAACCCGGCAAGCCATTCGGTTTGACATTCGTGAATTTCAGTTTTATTAAATTCAGTGTCAATTGGCCTCCATAATCAGCGTATTGATCATCTAGAAATATACTAGGCTAAGCTCTGTTTGGAAGTTTAGGGAGTTTTTCCTGTCCAATCCCGCTGCCGCTGTGATCAAACTCGTGAACGGACGGCTTTATTACGTATATATGGGTGAAGTCTAAAGGCTACTACACACATGCCGGTGGCAATGCCGCCGGTTTTACGAACGAGTGGCTGTGCCGCTGGCAATGCAAGCCGCCGGCACAAGCCGCGCAAAGCCGCCAAGCATCATTCCAGTTATGACAATCACATTATGCCACCGGGAGCACCGCGGTTTGGCCGGAGGCTTGCCCGGCGGCCCCGCCGCCGGCACTGTGTGCCTTTATTATGTTTGTCAGTACAGACAACTTACCTCAATCTGTCAAAAAATGATTTTAAAGCAGAAGGTTCCCATTCAATTGGCAAAATTGGACACATGGGCTAGGTTAATGTGCTGGCAAATACATAAGCATAGTACTTAAATAATAAACACGAAATAACAGTCCAGGAGGTATAGCGGGATTCTTCAAAAAAACAACTTTCCCCTATTTAAAAACGTATAATTTTGAATATTGTCAAATTGTAAAAATAATAAAAAAATAACAGTTAGGATGCGATTGTGCCAGGTTATCCAAAGTATCAAGTTTTGAATTATATAACAAATTGGTCGCACACACAAAAAAACTCAGTTAGTATGCAATTATGTCAGATTAACCAACGAAAGTACGAATTAATAGTTATTTAATTTACTGAGGAAAAACCAAAATCTTGAAATTTAGAGGAAAAAAATTAAGCGAACCTTGCGGTAATTAACTAATTGGCCAATGCTAATTAACGTGCCTCGGTAAGAATAGAAAGATAGTGAAAGATAGTGGTTTTAAAGGCCTAAAAAAAATTCAGCGATTCATCGTCCATCAATTCATCCACATCCAACTGACACCAAGAAAAAATCTTCACTTTTTTCAAGAACAAAAACAAATCCATAAGATTCAGAACTTAAAAAAATTTTGACTAAAGGCTTCCGAAAACAGGTTGCATAACAATTTCCATAAAAAAGGTGATATTAAAAAATGTGGCGTTTTTTTTTAAAACTCTGCAGAGGGTAATATTATTAAATTTTGATGGCGTTCTACATTTAATTATTCATCGGCTAATAATACCAATCCCAACTTGTGTCAACCGAATTTAATTATATATGTCGGCACTTCCGTAAGCTGTATACATAATACTGATTCATTACAAATGTAATTGTTTTAGTGTTGTTCGCAACATGATTTCAGAATTATTATTTAGGCTCCCGAAATAATAATATATTCCTAATTTGAATGATTTTATATTTTTTTCTATTACATAAGCAATTATTGTTAGGGTGCTTGTACACGGCGCATGTAACCCGCGCAAATAAAGGAACGGGTTACCCGCTCAAGAAACAAGCGCAAGCTACTTGATCAAGCTACCCGCGGGGTGCTTGTACACGGCGCATGTTGCTTGAGCAAGTTGAGGCACTTGCGCGGGTTACATGCGTCGTGTACAAGCACCCTTACTGGCACTAAAAATCCTTCTTTAGCTGTGATCTCGCAATTTGTATTTATTCATTGTATTGTTTTACTTCCCCGTACTAAACTTCTTCACAAGCCCGTATATATTTCCACTACTGGGTTATCATGTCAATGGTCGTCATTTGGTAACCGTGACGCTGGAGTGTAAAGGGCTATTGAAGGATCACTGTGGATTTGTCTGACAGTACCTCCTGTTCCGCCCTGGAAGGGAGGAGTCACTTAGTGATAATACCACGAAAAAAAAAAACATGCCAATAATGGTCCAATCTTGAGTGAAGGAATCCTACATGCCGTCATTTTCTTGTGCGGTTAATTCTAATGTCATCATCAACCTATAGATGTTCCCACTGCTGGGACACATGCCTCGTTTCTGAGAGAGGGAGTGGACCATAATCCACTACGAGGGCCCAGTGCGTATTGGTAGATATCACAATGTCTTCGAATTATTGGTTCTAAGACATGCCGGTTTCCTCACGATGTTTTCCTACACCGTTTTTGGAGCAACAATGATGAAATAAATTACACAAAGTAATGCGCATGGCTCGGTTCGAACCTACGACTTACAACTCGTAAGTCGAGATCGATACCACTGGACCACCACTGCTCATTGTGATGTCGCTTGGTATTTACTAAAGTACAAGTACTGAGATTTCAACTATTAAATGAATTATTTGCCACCCAAAAAGCCTATTTCAGTGTAACGGAACATGGTACAATCGACAAAATGGAATCATGACCCATTTTGACAATAAATCGTTTGAATCCGTCAAATTGACGAAGATCAAATTTCGTTACCATTGAAATGTATGTTTACGCGAATGTGGACATAACTGTATTTTAATGTCTGTAGGAAATTAAGCTTATGGTGGGTCATAATTCCATTTTGTCGATTGTACATTTTACCACCAAACCTTCTGGACATGTAAACAATTTTCAACCGTATTGGAATAAGCACGTTACGTTATCCGTATTACACCTACATACGTATCGATTTTGATGACAACCGTTCCTACAGGAATATCCCGTCTCGAATATTCCAATTTATTATCGATTCCCAGTGGATATCTGACGGTCCTAGATTTTCTAAAATACGGAAAATTGTTTGGAGTTTCGGTAGCGAGTTGCATGAAGAGGAAATAATAGGTAGCTGTATAACGTTCTTGCTCTGCACTTGTATTTTAAAAGTAGCTGACCGGGAAACTATCGTGCCGCCTCAGAATCAATGTTTTTTTAATTATATTATCAACTCACCTTCTAAACCTTCACTACACATCCAAAACTAATTCGAAACCATTTATTATAACCAAAAGTTAGTTAAATCGGTTCTACCGTTCTCGACTTTTACTTAGACTAACGAGCAGCAATTGATTTTTGTATTTAAATCAATTGCTGCTGTGTAACGTTTTTCATACAAAAAAAAAACATTGGTTTTTCATACAAGATGAGAAATTGATCGGGCCCATCAGTATAATTTTTTTGGGGAAATCCAAAAGTCTTAGAACAAACATTGTTAAGTAACATGGGCTGAGTTACCCCACGAGAGGTTTTGCGCTTTTGATGTTACACGTGAGTTTATATCGGGACTACACATATTATTAAGGCTGATAATGAATAACTTGAGGAGCTCGTAGCTACGAAACGACATAAAAACAGCCGTTCAAAGGTTAAGCTGTGCTTGCCGACGTTGGTCTATGGATGGGTGACCACTTTGTTTTGGTCTACGTTTGGTTCAGTTTTGGGTTTCGGAAAGCATGTAAAGCTGTTGGATCCAGCTGCTATTTGTAGATCTTTGACAGTCGTTGTCTCCATAAGTGTTTGGATCAAGGGCCTGATTGAGAAGGCAATACTCTTTCAGAAGACAGGCTCGTATTGTGAGGAGGTTCTTGTCTCTGGAACCCTAACCACCGATAGCTTGGCCCCTGCTCCCACACCGGCGGATGATGCTTATGTATTTTTAAATGTTTTTTTTTTTATAAAATGTGCGGAAATAGAAAGTTACGTAGTTAAATTTGTAGCAACACAATGTTGTCTACAAAACATTTAAGGATAAAGCATTTTGGCACAATCACTAGTTCGTATAGTTATTTACCAAGAAGTAAGATAAAGGCATTTCGGGAATTACGAGTAATCTCATTAGTGCTGAAACCTTGTCAAAGGACATAATTATCCCCACATAAGAAAATGACGTCTAGATAGTAAGTAATTCAAAGATGAGAAACGTCACGGAGTAGTTTATTTACTTAATGGAAGCCTCTGAATTTTGTGGTTATGCTTACACATCTTCATCAGGGTAATAGTGTCTACCCAGTACCTATTACCTGTACGCAGGTAGTTTCCAATTCAAAGTATTGAAAACATTGGTTGAACCATTCTTCCGTTTCAATGACATAAGTAACTCAAATCGGTTTCTAAATTCATGGCATTTCCATTCGAACTAAAGTGTATTTTATTTAGATAAAAATGAAGTTGATTTCAGAAAGTACAGTCAAAATACTATATTATCTGGTTTTAGTACCAACTTAGGTGCAGCGTACACGACACACTCTTTGTGCTATCGAGTCTGTAGATGCAATGGAAATACAGAGATTGCCATGTAGGTATTGTTTTATATTAGAAGCACAGAAAATGAAGAAATATTTAACATGACTTTCGGAGATATTTAAGAGATATTAAGCCAATAAATACTGATTAATTGGCTTAGGCTTTATTTTCATAAACTAAAAAAAAAGTGCGCCACGGAAAGTCTGTCATCTGCACTGTACTTTACCGTCATGAATGTGTAGCTTTAAAACTTACATTGTAATTGCCCAAAAAAGTGTTAACTCAGCTGCTTTATAAGAAGGGTTTTGTTTTTCAAGATTTGCTTTACATTTATGTAAGCTTCATTAAACAAAGTAATAGGTTGAACATTAATGATACTAGATATTATGTTATCAAAACAAACACTGTAAGCCTTATGTATCAACTTACTATAAGCACTAATTAATAATAATATCAAATAACAAATAACAATTATGTGGATATTAATATTTATACTCCATTTCGTATATTATTATATTCCTTATCATATAAACATAATTATCAGCCATTAGCCGCTACTGAAAGCCGTCCTACGCTTTCACTTACAACTACCAGTTATTACATGAAGATTTTAGTTCACGAAAATTGATAACAAGGGCAATGAACTCTCCTAGTTCTAAGTCGTTCACCTCTGTCAATACTAAACACGTTAAGCACGTCATTCGCAGTCAAATTAGTTTCACGTTAAAAAAACTGAAGAAAACACTGAGTCACGGCTTTAAGCTATTGTCAAACAGACAAGCGAAACGAATGCGATCCGAAGCCTTTTTATTTGTAATTTATGGAATTTTTTGAATCCAGTCACAAAGAAAAGCGAAAGCGATCCGATAGTCCATAATATGTTTACGTAGTAGTTTAGTAGGCTTCAAAGAATTTCATACATTACAAACAAAATCGCTTCGCTTCGCGCTCGCCACGTCTGACTGTTTGACAATAGCTTTAAAGAAAATTCGCATCGAAATCCGTTACTAAAATACCTAAGTATTATACAGCCATGTTCAAGGGGATTGATTCTCTTGTACATTTTCGAATAAAATCGGACAGCTGTCGTGTTTCGCATCCAGGCTGGCTTCGAGCAATTTATTTTTGTATTTCTGCATAAAAAGGCGAAGTTAAACATCGTGAAGAACAAGCGGTATTTCTGTGAACCAAAATCGACACACATTCTTGAAAATCTATCCACCTGTGTGGTGGATTTCAGCCCATGGATAATAGAGTAGCTGTCGTAGTTGTGAAACTTTTATTCAACGATTATTTGAGACAAATAAAGGCAACAAAATTAGCAACATTATTCGAATTAGCAACACACAATACATTGTCTAAAATAGTCAAAGGAGAGAAAACCCTCTAATTACCCATCTCTCTCAGCTAAAATCTCCCACAAAGACGGCGTAAAGCCAACCTCAGCTAGCTCATTAACGCATACGTTAACGTTCCCCGCCCATAGATAGGTTCTCTTGCCGCTGTCAAAAACGCAACTCACAGTCCATTGTTGCTTACGGCCTCCGATTAACTGGCGTGATTTATTATTAAACGGGTCTTCGTCGACCTTTAGGAGGTAGGTGAAGGTATACAGCTACCAAATTTTCAGGTTACCTTTTAACCGTATGACCGTTGTCCTACTTTTCTACATAAATATGTAGTTAAGTGTTCCTTCCTTAATTGTTTCGGCTGTTAAGATAAAGCTTCTAAGTAAACGGCTTTCACAATGATTGTTGGGAATATTTGGGTGAGTTCGAGAGCCCACCGTTTGTAAGTTTCTGCCTTATTGTTTGACGGTAATGTTAAGTGTTCTTAGTGCTGTGACTTTGTGTGTGCGTCCTTTCTGCTCGGATGTGAGGGATAATATGTACAAAGGGGTGTTTACTTTACTTGTGTTGTTGGAATGCATTATGTAGTAGGTGTAGTAGATTTTGTAGCTGTTTTCTTGTTATATGCATTTGGGAGTGACTCGGGTGGGTAGCTCTGGTGAAATCGCGTACGATATATATATATAGATATTTGATATTTATGCAATGGGATAAGTATTAGTAAAGAAATGAAGTTAAGTTTAACTTCATTAAAAAGAAGCATAATATTTAAGTTTCTACAACTTTTCGTAACAAAATATGTGTATTCTATATTCAGTTGTAGGTCAACTTATATCACTTCTGAACTCGTTACATAATTAGGTACATTTATAATAATAGTAACGTTTCTTGTCAACATAATATCATATTAATAGTAAAAGTCGTTTACAACTAAGTGTATTACGCTAATAAAGGAGTACCTATTTACTTTTTTAATTAAACGTTGGCATGTTATGTATACACGGAACTTACAGATTACAGGACTTAGTTCGTATTTTTATTTGGATGTAGCTGTAAACAGTCGTAACAGATATCCAGAAGCTCAAATCATGATTATTTAAAAAAAAAAACACTTACTGCCTTACTCTAAAAAAGTTAACAATTTGTTGAAACACTCGTCTAAAAAACTGTCAACTACAAAATGACATTTGATGTCGATATAATTAAGGTTCGTTTTGCAGTTACACTTTTTTTAGACCAGCGTTCAATAGATTTTTTTTTTGTGGCAGATCAGTAACTGTCAACATCTGGTGACAACACTTGTCTCAAACAAGTGTAACTTCAAAATGACCCTTTTCAACATCTTTTCCCGTTTTTCACTGGAGAGAGACTAGAAATGTTCAACAGATGTTTAAGTTTTTTTGTTGTGAGACTTTAAAATACACACTACAATGTAAGCAAAGATTCTCAAAAAAAACTTCATAAATTTAAGTCCCGTTACTAAATTAATACAACAATGATAAATAATCAATTAAAGCTCTTCCAAAAAGTATATTCTCCATTAATTAAGTCTCGTAAGTAAATTAATTATTACATCATAACTCAATTACAAGTCTCTTTGCCATTTGCAAATTGGTTATCTCATACCAAATGTAGGTACATATTAAAGAGGATCAAAGTGCGCGAATTGTGAGAGATTTCGGCAAACTACTCGGGCTTATGATCCTAGCTTCAATACTATAATATTCAAGGTACTTATAAGATCTTAAGGTGTCCACTCCACATCTAAGGAGTCACCTTAGGTATCGTTAAAGATAATAACGGTCGAAGGAGGTGACGGTATGGAAACTTTACACGAAATGTAACCTTAGACTGTTTAATTAATAACTCTTATTTAGTTTGGGATTAGGGGCTTTCTTTAATTAGGTATGATATACGTAGGCATTATGTGATAGGATAGTAGGGTTGTTTTAAATGGGTTTGAAGACATTCAGTTTATGTGTTTTAAAGTTAAAGGTATAATTTAAAATGTCATTAAACTTTATATTTATAGTTGAAATTAGTTTAGTGTTTTAAAGAGACTGAATAAACTTTTAATGACACTGAATGAACGTTGCAGCTATTTTTTAAGTCAAGTTCAAAAGATTCACTTTAATAAGAATTAAAAATTGCATAACTCAAAGATTTTTTCCACGTATTGTTTTAGAAATGTTGTTTTTACACAAACTTTTGCATGTTTATTATCAGAAAGACACTCTAGACAAAAAATAGACTCTTCTTTCCTGCCATTTTGTTTTCAGAGTAAAGCCCTAATCTGTTTTATTTCTAAATTATTGTTCTTAGACAAACTTAGAGTCTAAACGATCGTACTATTAGCTAACTCGAAAGTTCATTAAAATCTAGTCTATTTTGGAACAGTTCCTGACTCTACGAATTGCGACTGCCGTTTGATACTGCAGTCATTAGAAACAGTACTGCTTTGCTTCAAGCTAGCTCGGTTATATTTTCTCAAAGTAGTTAATTTAAATACAATGTAATTTTTCTTTCAGAAGTTGTGTGATGTCTGCTTCTTTTTTTTTAGCGTGGTAAAATCATCAAATGAGTCCTCCCACCCCGGGCAGGGCGAGAGGGACTGTCAGACTTCTACTGACTAAAATCCACGGTGTCCTTCAATAGCCTGTTATGTTCCGGGGTCACGGTAAGGGAATAATCCCGCGACCCCGGCAGGCTTTGGCCCTCTGAGAGGGGGGCCCCGTCAGGGAGGTCAGGTGTGGTGTCTGCTAAGAGATTTTTTTTTTTGTGGGGAGAATTATCAAATGCATATTTATAAGATACCTTAGCGTAGCAATCTTCGCTAATTAACAAAAAAAAAAAAAAGTTTTTTTTTGCTTTTTGCGCCGGTAATCAGTGATAAAAGAAACAAACAAACAAAGGACACCGACTGGTACCTACGTTTTAGAAGTCGTAAAAGTAGCGCCCGAAACCTGTCATTTACATACTTTTTCTGGAAAGTTTGTATTAAAAATAGCCGCCTTTGTAAACCTACACAAATACTTGTTATTTTTATAACAAAGGGTACGTGTGACGTCCTTGGCTTTACTTACACTTGTGTAAAACAAGGCAAGGTTACATATTAAGAGAAATAAGTTTGTAACATTCTAGAAAATTGTTTCCACTGAATTGCTCTGAACCATGCCACGAAAGTTATCAAAATGTATTTAGTAACCTTACGCTTTGGAGTTTAAGACTTGCTTTTACGTACAAAATTATTAAATGACGGAAATGGCTTAAAGCGATGGAAAATTACGAAACATGAACCAAATAGGTTTTAATTAAGACAGGCCTGTTGGTCTAGTGGTAAGTGACCCTGACTGCTACGCCGGAGGTCGTGGGCTCGATTCCCACCCAGGACAAATGTTTGGCTCAGGCGCAAAACGTCTCTTTCGCAAAATGCCACCTGGTCGTAAACCGTCTCTTTCGCAGAATGGCTCTTTCGTAAAATGTCTCTTTCGCAGAATGTCTCTTTCGCAGAATGTCTCTTTCGCAAAATGTCGCACCTGGGACTTAAGAATAAAATTGTGATTTTCAAAACAAAAATCATTCATTAAAATTATAGTGCAATTATTATGATGTTAAAAACTTAAGTATGTATTCCAAAAAAACAATATGAATAGGTATCAAACATTTTACACGCATTCAAAATTTAGATCAAAAGAATCAAAAAATTTTATTCTTAAGTCCTAAGTGCGACATTTTGCGAAAGAGACATTCTGCGAAAGAGACATTCTGCGAAAGAGACATTTTACGAAAGAGCCATTCTGCGAAAGAGACGTTTTACGACCAGGTGGCATTTTGCGAAAGAGACGTTTTGCGCCTGAGCCAAATGTTTGTGTGATAAGCACGATCATTATGTTCTGTGTCTGGGTGTAATTTATCTGTAATATGTGGTATTTAGTACCCATAACACAAGCTCTGCTTAGCTTGGGACTAGATGGCGTTGCAGCGTTGTGTGATAGTTGTAGAATATTATTATTAATTACGACTTGTAGTGGTGAACGATTAACTGCTGCGTTGAGTGTGGAGGGTTTCCAATTTTATGGACAACGACAGGGTCGCAAGACTCTTATAAGGTAACTGTGACCATGGAACGTAAAGGTTTATTGTTTCACCGTGGATTTTAGGGGGTATTCCCATCTGAGCAACTATTTTCATAGAACCTTTTTAGTCTTAGTAGGAAATAGTTGCTCAAATGGGAATACCCCGACATCAGTACGAATTTGACAGTGGCTCATTAAACCTCGTTAAAAAAAATTGATGAAATATATGACACAAAGTAATGCGCCTTTCTGGGATCAATACACCACGACAAAAAAACCGACGAAGGCAACCAACGCCTTCTGTGTCATACTTGCTGTTGGACGACTAATAACGTCTTATTCTATTCTAACACATAGGTACAGTCTAAGTCTACGAGTAACTCTGCTGGGCTGCTGGGCAAAGGCCTTTAAATTATTATTTATGTCAATTGGTTTACTCTAAGCGCGACTTTCACCAAAAGTTAAACATGTTTAAAATTTTATTTAAGGACAAAATTCAATACAATTTTATGCTTAAATAAAATTTTAACCATGTTTAACTTTTAGTGAAAGTCGCCCTTAATTAGCTCCAAAGTGCTTATTATTTTTTAATCTTTTTTTAAATGTGTCGTGGGTGCGTTTACAAACGTAACGTTATAAACGCCAAGAACAACTACTTGTAGATAAAAAAATAATTGTTGCGTAGCGGGTCGCCAGTTTGATTTCCGTGCGATCCTAACATAACAACTAAACCATTCGTTTCAAATTTTAATTCATTTGAAAGTAAAACATTATTTAAATCAAATGTAGGCATTCAAGTGTTAGAGATTCCGCTTCTCTCAATCGCATAAAATCTGTAACGATCTTATACGCGCTTTGCATTTCTAATACCTTCGTACGTTCATAATTAAATTCTATCGGTATCTCGATTAATTATTTATTCATCTTCCCTACATTACAAGTTTCTGTTGTAAAGTAAATTGTTTTAATTTTCTGAACAGCTTTGCTATTTATAAATCAATTAACTAAATGAAGGGATTATTTACAGCCGAATGGACGTAGCGGCATTAAGGACCTCGATAAATAATGTTGTACTGATAAAGATGGTACACATAAATACTATAGGATTTGTAGTTTCTCCTTTATTTTTAAGAAATTACTTGTTTGTTTGGTTGAGTTGTTGTAAGTTCGCCACATAAACTATTCCCTACGATAAAAAGTATGTACTATAAATTAGCCAAAGGTTTTAGTTTTATTAATTTTGATTATTGACCGATTTGATTCGACCCATTTTTTTTCGCATGAGGATAGCAGAAAAATTAAATAAAATCCAGCACAAAACTACCGAAAACGTGGAAGCTGAACAGAAAGTACCAGAAACACAGGATCAAAACTATTTTTCGAGGGGAAAAATTTTTGTGGAACTTACAAAAAACAACCCGTTTGGTAAATGACAAAATAAAAACAATATATTATTTTGTGTTTTTAAAACAGAAAAAGAATGCTAACAAAATAATAGCTTCTTAGTAGCTATTGCTTTGAAAGCATTTTCTTTAAATTTTACATCGCCTTTAAATTACGTGAACTATCACTTACATCTCATATTAATCGAAAACGTTTTTTAACTTCTCTATCGTCGTTATCGCTAATAGAACGTCACTCCAGTTAGGCCAAAAAAAAAAAATCCAAAGATATTTAAAAAGTGTCATCGAATAAAATTATTATCGGAAATCAATTTAACCGCTCTCTCTGTCGTACAAAATGGTCCTCCAATGTTTTATGACCAATCACCGTAGAATCAATTTATCATCATCAGCCTATATTGTTCCCACTGCTGGGACACAGGCCTCTGTGAGAGGGAGTGGGCCATAATCCACCACGCGGGCCCAGTGCGGATTGGTGAATGTCACATGTCTTCGAATTTTTGGTTCTAGGACGTGCTGGTTTCCTCACGATGTTTTCCTTCACCGTTTTGAGAGCAGTAGTGATGAATTATTACACAAAGTAATGCGCCTGACGGGGTTCGAACCCACGATCTACAGGGGTAATCAATTTATACCGATTACGCAATTTCCTTCCAACTGCCACCAAAGCTGCGCTCGCCCAATCTCTCCTTCTCCCTATTCTCGACTATGCTGATACAAGTTATCCAGATCTCACTGAAGTGCAGCTAGATAAGCTTGAGCGTCTCCAAAACTTTTGTATCAGGTTCATATTTGGTTTGCGCAAATATGACCATGTCTCCGAGTTTCGCAATAAACTCAAGTGGCTGCCTATCCGCCTTCGCCGGAATACGCATATTTTATCGTTATTGTACAATATTCTTTTCAATCCCACAACTCCCTTTTATCTCAAAGAACGTTTTAAGTTCATTAATGACACACATATTAGAAATTTGAGATCATCGGAGAATTTGAGGCTTTTGATGCCTGCACATGCCACTAAGTTCTATGACCAATCGTTTACGGTTCAGGCTATCCGTTTATGGAATACACTGCCGGAGTCGGTAAGGCAAGCTAAGTCACTTATTGCTTTTAAAAACTTAGTTGTGAATCATTTTCATTCGCTCCTATGATATAAAGTTTACAAGTCAATCATAATTATTTTGATTACCTATATTTAATTTTAAATAATATATATGTATATATATAGTATATATATAATTATATATAATCATTTATTTATTTGTTTAAATTTTGTTTAAAGAGTATTTCTAGTACACCACTGACTACCCCTCCCCTTCTTATCTTAGTTCGTACAGTCCATCCAAAGGTTGTCTGGAAGAAATCGCTCTTAGCGATAAGACCGCCATTGTAACCATAGTTTAAGCAATATTGTAAGCAGTAGTTTTAAAATTTTGGTGTACAATAAAGTATATTCTATTCTATTCTATTCTATTCTAGCCAATAGCTTCAAGTAATTCACGCGAACAAAGCACGTTGGTGAACGGTATCTTAAATGTGCTATATGCCAGACTATAACCTACCTCTAAGCGAAATTCCATTAAGATTCATTCAGCCGTTTAAAATATTAATAAGTATAAAAATTAAAAGAAAATTTATACCCTTTTGATTTTAAAATTTCATGCTGTAATCAATTTTGAAAGAGTGACTCAAAGTTATGACGGGCTATAAATTCTAT